>JAPDEK010000028.1:0-350469 GCA_027569065.1 Aspergillus cavernicola
TCTTCAATCTCACCAAAGCTAAATGAAACATCTGCTAGATCCATAGTAAAATGGCTGGTGTAACCACTTGACAACTGATTGCTAAGTAGTTTCAAAGTGGTTGGGAATTTTGAGCGACGAAATATTTATGAAAGACGATTGAAATCGAATTTCATGGTATCCAGTACAGTATTTAAATGGTGAGGTGCCGCGCCGCTACCGCCAAGACCGGTGGGGCCGGCTTGCGGCTTCTCTGAAGCGGCACCTGACCTGTGTACTCAGCACCATGATCGACCACCTTCAAAACATGAATGACTAAGCATATATGACAAGATACATTATTTCCCTTTCCCTTCTGCTACGTACACCTATTATTTATATTATAATATTCTTGATTTACGTCTGTAGATACGGAGATTGGGCTCTACGAAGACTGGATTTTGAAGAACTTGAAGTCAGGGTGGCACGAAATGATCAGCATTCTGATAGCATGCAATAGTCTATGTACAAAGCAACTGGGATATCCAGATAGAGAAGGTATCATCAATGAACAAAAGGAGAAGAAAAGAGAGACACTATTAAGAGAGTGATTGAGTGAGTGATCACAGACAAGGGAACCGAGATTGGATGAGCGACTGTGGTCATAAAGTCTAGCTGCAAAAGAATGGACAAAAGGAAATACTGGTAGATAGTGAGTGATGTCAAATAGCCTCCTGAAATAATGGCGATAATAAAAGTCAAGTAATGAAATTAAAAAAAAAAAAAATCGATTTGTATTTATCCGACCACGCCCGAATGGTCCGATAGCCAGTCAATGTCGAATTCATCAATCATCTCCTCGAATTCCCTGGTCTCGGCACTATCGTCGCTCTCATAATTGCTCTTCCTGAATGACTCAGTGCTCGCCATCCAGCTATCTGGGCGATAAGGGGCTTTGTCATTGCGTGGACGTCTGTCCTGAGCAGCTGAGGGTGCTTCAGAGACAGAGGAGGCGTTTGTTGTCGATGAGAATGATCTGCCGGTAAGAGGGGGCGTTATGTTTGTAGACAAGGATGTTGCCGATGCTCCCAATAGGCTGGATAGATCTTGTTTCACGCCCACGTCCAAAGCCGCAAGGAGCGCGGCCTGGAGGATCTTGTTCTGGCGCTCAAGGTGCTCAATGCGTCCTTCAAGTGAAGGATTCGCCTTAGGTTCAGGTACATGATAGTTGTAGGAGTCATAATTATGATGATCGTGCGCATGAGGGGCCTTCTCCGGACCACGTCTCCGGTGGCTCTGCGGTGTTGGGGGCATCGCGTCGCTAGAAACCTGGTGCTTTTTTAAGGAACGTCCCCTTGAAGTCGGTTCATCGATGATGATAGGAGCTGGTTTAGGTCGTTGACGCCTCCCGGAAGCCTTCTGCTGTGATGGATTCCAGTAGAAGTCACCAGATGGGCCTTCGTCATCTGAAGACGGCAAGGGGGTTTCGAAACGATCATGGAAGTCTAGATTTGTGACTGCCCTTTCATGATTCGGCTCGACTTCCCGTACGGCACTTTGTCGGTACACTCGGGCATTTCTGTTGGAAACAGGGCGTGGCGCTTTCTCATAGTTCTCGGTCGTGATAGTGGCCATCGAACCTGCAGGGGACGTACAATATCGCCTGGCCGGGGGAGGTTGCCGCGGTGGGTTGGATGGGGGGGGAGACATAGGAGGCGGCGATTGAGGGCCCGGCGAAACCTTTCGCTGATATTGTCGATGTGTGTTGAGCCGAGAATCGTCACCTCTGTGTGATAGCGATGACCCCCCCCTGGGAACTTCGGAAGGTTGTGTCTCGGTGATTTGACTCTTGTTCGAGCCCTTCGGATGGCGACTCGCAGCGAGATCTCTCATTATCACTGAACGGACCTTATCCTCGCGACTCCGCTCATTTTTCCCTAGTGAGCCACGACGAGGCTTCTCCGATTCCGCTGTTTCTGCAGTTGTATACTGGATAGCCACCGGATCTCTAACGCTCGTCACAACCCTTGAGTAAGAAGAATCACCGCCATGCAAAGAGCTGTTGCCGTTTCCCGGGCCGCTGGGTGTTGAAACGCTGATATACGGAGGCGTACTGACCCGGGGTTCAGGGTCAGAGCCCCTCGAGTCAACCTGAGCTGTATGTCGGTTTATAGCCGACCTGTGCTCACCAAAACCGCGAATTTGCGGTACTGGCTGGGGCGCTGAAGGCAAGGGCCTGATAGGTGCTGGGATGGGAAAGGCATCGATAGCGTCCGGGGTTAAAGACGAAGGAAGAAGATCATTTTCGACTTGGGTGACCTCGGGGTCTAGACTTACTACAGTACTTGGCGAAGAATACCGTTCCAGCTCAGCGTGACCTGAAGTATCTTGCTTTTTGTTGAGCGTGTTTGAGGCAGTCTCCTGAATGTTTGGCAGACCGTTGGGCGGGTTCTTCAAGTCCCGATTCTTTGACTCAAACACAGCAGCTATCGCCGTGGTTCTCTGGGAGCCGGGCGTAGGGGAAATAGACCGGTGGGGGTTCGGAGAACGAACAGTGGGAATGCGCAAGGCCCCCCTACTGGATACACGTGGGGGCATGGTATCGGGGAATAGTTTCAAAACAGGCGTTGTTGGTGTAGACGAACTCTTCGAGCTGGCTGAGGAACCGGGAGGTGTCAATCTAGCAGGGCCTGTCCTAAAATCTTCCCTTGGTTTCGGCTTTTCAAGCAGTTGGCCAGTAGACTGTCTGATATTAGCGTCGTTCACGATGCGGATGCTATCCACTAGGAAGTGCAACCTCACATTATGTTTGTCAATTGGAGTATTTGATTGAGTCGGGAAGTTGATCGGTAGAGACGCAGGTAGCTCGTTGCTACCCTTACGACCCGTATCCCCCGTTTTGGGATTGCCTGGAGCACTGGTGATCGATACGGGCGGTGCGTCGAATTGTGGTACATGTTGAGGAGTGGACGTTGTAGGGGCAGTCGTCTTCGAGGAATGCTCCGTTGGTGGTAGATAGGGAGGGGAATTGGGATCATCAAAATGAGAAGAGAAGTTCACAGTGGCCTCGACAAATGATGCGAGGTCATGAAGGTCAAGCGATGACAATTGACTGCTTCCCTTCGAACCCGGTGCATCTCTGGTCTCGAGGGGGTTTTCCAACCAAGGTTGGCCGATGGTCTCGACATCACGTTTCGAGTTCGACTTGAAGCTGAGATTGGAGACGGACTTGGAGGTCGACGTTATGGAGCCAGCCCTTTTCTTCTGTACCGGTACGGCCCTCCGCTGTTGAGATCTCGGAAAGCCCCCTCCTTGATGAAGCGCTGCTAGTTGACGGGAAGCATCGTCAGCCTTGGACTTGAGTTCTGTTGTCTTCTTGTTGCGAAGGGCCAGCCGAAGGCGCCTCTGCCCAGCCTTGATCATCTCACGGGCGCCGGTGGACTGCGTGTTTTCTTGCGAGGCTGTGTGGGTTTGGAAAAATCGAACAACCTCTGTGGCATTTTCATTGTTGGGCCGTGTGGTGAAAGTATCCGGCGATTGTATATCATCTGCCATGGACAGATACTGTTGGTACTTGGGGGCCAGGGCGGACATGGTGTAGTTCGTGCGTTTGGATGGTTGTGAACTGGGCCGGTACATTGGGACAGCTGGACCCGGTGCAACAAGGAGCACCTCAGAGTCGTTGTACGCCTGCATAAGGG
Organism: Aspergillus cavernicola; assembly: GCA_027569065.1. NCBI lineage: Eukaryota > Fungi > Ascomycota > Eurotiomycetes > Eurotiales > Aspergillaceae > Aspergillus > Aspergillus cavernicola. The sequence continues at coordinate 3,660 of JAPDEK010000028.1, forward strand.
TTTGGTTCGTAGGAGCCACCGGTGAGGTAGAGCGTTAGTGATGTCCACAAGGGTGACGAAAGACCAATATCGGATACGACGGGGTGGGGGGTCAAGCGTTTGTCCGAATCCGAAGGAACGCACGTATTCGCCTTGAAAGGTTCGGAAGAGGGAGGATCGTTTGGCGCTTAAAATCAATCAGGGCATAAAGTCACGCAAACGGCTAGAACAGGTCAAACGGATATCAAACGTGAAGAAAAGCGAGGAAAAGCTGCCAAATGCGCATTGAGGATGAGGTATGTACAAGAAGCTAGCAAATGAGCATGCCGTTCTAAATCTTGGGAGCTAATAGTATATCCCAGAGGAAAAGAAAAGAAAGCCCGGAGAGTAGAAGTAGGTTCATTCGAATTTATGAAGAATTGGCTGAAAATCGTGAGCTGTCAAAGTCTTTTGTAGCAGAACTGATGCTCGTTCTCGATAATTGAGAGATAAAGTTGGACCTAAGCAGAGCTATCATTGCTCCGTGCTAGGAGAGGGGGAGCAACGAACCAGCACTCCAGGATCGCGGCGAGATGCACGGGCGGTGGGTCTCTCGATTGACTGAAAAGGAAGTCAGCCTCGAAGTGGACATGCTGCAAAAAGCAAGCAGAGAAAGAGAGGCGTTGGCGATCCTGATCATCCTGTCTGACAGCGAGTTTGCTCGGGATTTTGCGGCACAAATACCGTCGTCAGAAGATGATAGATAGACTTGCACCACCCCTGATCTCTACGGGCTCGTCGAAGGATCGTAGATTTTATCATGCAGAACCGGGTCTCATGGATCAGGTTGAATCCTTCTTAATCCATCGTTCTCCTCTTCAATCCTCATGGCCCGTCTGGAGAAAAAAGCTTTTCTTCTCAATTCGCTGCCAGTCTGAATGCCTCATTATTCGGGCCCACGCAGGAATCAAAGAGAAGAGCTGGACTTGCCCATTGCCTGTCAGACTGCTAGTCCTATTGGATGTAGGGTATGGGACCCAGCAACAGCTGAGTCCACAGGACTGGAACAGCAGGAGTTGACAGTTGTGTGACATTTATCGCGCAACTTCCGGATGCCAGCGTCCACTCGTGAAGACATGGATGTCCTTGAAGGCGTTGGAGTAAGGGATATCAGACACGGGCCACAATGAAATCTGGAACTGGTTTCATTAGTCGCTAATCAGTGCTCTCAGATCCAAGAGTGGATGAAGACTCAGTCGGTCTGCCAGAGGATGAATGATTGAATGTGACAGATGCAGTGATGCACAGACAGTTGTGGAGCCCAGGATCTGAAAGAATGAAAGGTTCAAGGAAGTTTACAGGTCACATTATCCACACCCAAGACCTTGGGTCAAAGAACCCCAAGAATAATCAACCACCACTGCGACAAGACTCTGAGAAATGTCAATCGGAACAATATGACGAGGCTCTGCTTATTGTCAGTTGAAAGATCGGAAGAATTACATTTCATTGAGTCTAACGAAAACACCTACACCGGTTCAAACCCTCCAACTAGTGATTCTGTCGGTCAGAGATAAGGGCAAGAATACACTCGAATCCTTTACTCAAGTCTGGTTGCCTGAAGGATCTCTTCATATTCCACTTGAATATAAAATTAAATGTATCGAAAACCAAGAGAGGCATTGCTGAATGCTGACGGCGCCAAATTTGAGGCCAAGATGCACCATCAATAATCGTGAATAGCGTTGCCCTAAAATAGAGACAGGTCCCCTCTAGTCCTCCTTGGAGCCGATCATTTATCCCCAATCGCTGGAGATTTTCCAAGATTATCCAGGTACATATTGCGCTTGACTCTTCCTGTTTGAACTTTGTCGGCTAGTGATGTTACCTTATTGCTTTGCTCATCGATCACCAATTTTGTCATTCCCAAGCTGGAGCCTTTGAGATGTGCTTGTTGATAAATCAATTTCTCCAAGCTTTATCACGACTCACGCGGCATAGCTCGGGGAATCCAGGTCGACTGATGTCATCGTATCTACGTAAAGTGATGCCCTTGTCTTGATTTGTGATCAAACGGGTATATGCACATGAAGCCTGCCCCCCCGTCTCTATGGTAGACTACTACCCCGGCACCCAATGCTCAGTCCCACAGGTATGCAAGAAGGAAATTGAAAACGAAAAGAAACGCCAGAGTATGCTTGCTGCTTATGTTTCGATGACTGCATATACAACCAGTCTAGATTTCCATGCAAGGAACATGTCCCGCCAATCCTGAGCGAATTTCATAGCCCGCAAATGAGTTCTGAAGTAGGATATGTGGCATGGAGATTTGGGTGAGGTACAAGGTAAGAAAATGTTACAGTGCTGGCGCCTTTTCAGCAGCATCTGTTTGTAAATGTAGAAATATGTCATCATGTCTATCGTCGCTTCGGCCGAATGAAAGGGTCGGCGTCTTTCTTCTTCCGCATCGGTGCTGGTGGCGGCCGAACTCCGTTTCCTGGTCGTTGTGGTGCGCAAGGCGGCTATGAGGAAGGCAGGTTAGCGGGCAATTCGCATCATAGCCATATAGCAGGTATTGTTGAACATACATTTCCAGAATTAGGGCCTCCCTGTGGTCCGCCCGAAGATTTGTTATTGTTGAGCGGGGCATACGCTGGCCCTTCGCGCGAAGGCTTCACCAAATTCTGGAATAGGCGTTAGTTGACTCAAACAGCATTGAATTAGTTTGGACTTACCTCCGTGCTTGGGGGCGCATTAGCATCAATCTTGCGTCGCTGATTCTTTGGGCCACCCAAGGGTATAGTCTTCGGTCCTTTGGGCGGTATATTCTGATCAGACTTGCGTGGCCGAGAAGCCTTGGAGGCATCAGAGATCGGAGAGTCTGTCCGCTTGCGCTTGCCGGGCCCATTAGTGTCTTCAGGTTTAGGCTTATTCGTGGTGACTTGAATAGTGGGCACTTTAGGATCATGCCCACCCAGTTGCCTGAGACGCTGTCGTTCCGCTCGCTGCTTTTGATTTCGAGAATGGGTGGCTTCTTCTCGTGCGATTCGCGTCTTTTCATGCTTCGGTATAACCTTGGTCGAGCGACAAATACTAAGAGTATGGTCAAACTGTCCACACCCTATGCATCGCTCCGCAGTGCAGTTGAATCGCGTGTGCCCAGCATCTCCGCATCTAAAGCAAGTGCCTCGTGCTATTTCCTTGGACTCATCGTTATCACAGTTGTGCGTCATGTGGGAAAAGCTCCCGCAAATACCACAGTTCCGTGTCTCGTCCAGGCCATTAGGACCTCCCGACGGCCCCTGGGGTATTGAGATTGGCGGTGTGTCCTTCCCAGATGCAGTTGCGGAGAAAGGAGATTCAGATGGTAGGTCATCAAGAGATGCTGAAGGTGGTCGAGAGATAGATCCGGCTGATGCGGCTCGAGATGGCACCGCAGACTCAGGGGCGTCTACATCAGCCATCTCCACATTCTTGTAGCCAGTAAACTGGGGCTTCTGAAGGATCTTCGGGATGTCCCCATCAGTATATACGTTCCTCCGGCGAGCGTCCTTGATCAGGCCATTCCAAAACTCCCCTTGGACTAAAGATTGTGAATTACCAAGAACCCAGAGTGACGACTTGGCACGAGTCAGACCGACGTTCATACGACGAATATCAGACAAGAAACCAATACCCTTGTTCGAGGCCCGGACGCAAGAAAAGATAATGATTTCACTCTCTCTGCCCTGGAAAGCATCCGTGGTGTTGAATTCGATCATATTGAAGATGGCGTTTCCGTATTTGGCGGCAAATTGATTCTTCAGCTCTCTTAGCTGACCTTTGTAAGGGGTAATGATACCAATCTTGCGGCTGAAGTCATATTCTTGGAAATCCGCTAGGAGACGCTCATAGAGCTGCATCGCAACCCTCAACTCTGCCATATTTATCAAGGAGTGACCCTTTGCCGCACTTTGATGTAAACCTTGCACGTCGAAGAATCGATACGGGCTAAGAAGCTCGCTCTGGTGCCAAGGGCGCTGGCGAAGCTGGGCCATACCAGGGCCATCTTGCAGCCTGCCATCATAAAACGCGGTGCGGGGGAACATGCTGATCTCAGGATGCATACGGTACTGAACATCTAGCAAATGAACGTCCCTCGGATGGTTTGTTTGCATGCGGACGAACAAACTCTGCTCATACTGGTACTTTGAGGCGACTTTAGACAAGACCGTTGGCGGCAATTGCTTCGGATCTCCGACGAGAATGCACTTGGAGCATCCATACTTGAGTGGAATAAGCGCGCTTAATTCAATTGATTGCGCCGCCTCGTCAATGACAACGGTCTCGAATTCAATGCTCAAGTTCTGGAACATATCATGGCCACTACCACTCAGCGTGGCACAGATGACATGAGCCCCATCGATGATTTCTTGCTGAATCCGTCGCCGATTTAGATCGGCGTCGCGAGCTGCGGAATGATTTTTGTCTCTTGCATTATCAATCTGTTGACTCAGCTGCGTTTTCTTTTTCTTTAGAAGATCGAACTCTCGCTCCAACTCTTGCGGTACCGGAAGGCTTTGTGCCCTGCACTGATCGAGCTTAGAGCGAGTCTCCTTGAACGCGGTGTCTGTAGCTTTGTGCTCCATGTAGATTTTCTGTAAATCTGTCTCACCAGGTTCTTTGCGAGAAGTTTGGTTTATTCTTGCATTCACCAGTTCATCAAGAGTTACATCTAGGACGTTGGTATTGATGGCGTCAGATCTTCCCAAGCGAATAACGGACAGTGTCTCGTTGCGGCCATGGATTGTTTTGACGCCGTCTTTGAATCGCATGACCAACTCATCGACAGCGGCGTTACTGGGCGCACATACAAGGAGCTTTTTCGAGGTGGTTGTCCTTGCCGGGGGCCGAGAATTGCCTGCCACCATTGGGCGTGAAATTGAGACCCCTTGATCCATAAAGGCGTTGCTCAACAGGGCACCCACAAGGGCCACAATGGTCTTAGTCTTACCAGTACCCGGAGGCCCTTGAACCAGGGTAAAAGCATCATTGTCCAGAGCAGATTTGATGGCTTTTGCTTGAGCAGGATTAACATTGTAGTTATCCACGAAAGGCTTGAGACTCGCATCTGAGTAGTTAAGAATCGGTGAAGGCTTAGCTCTTATAATCTCATCGCAAAGATCATAGTACTGAAGAGCCATAAGAGCACCGTATTCGCGCTCAAGCGGAACTAAAGACGATATTTTGGCTCCCCAAATCGTCACACCCGGTGCAAGTGAATTGATGAAGGAACTGCCTGGGTTGACCCTGTAGGAAACCTCAACGTTGCCCTTCTTTCTTTTAATACCAGCAACCCTGGCAAGACAGTGAGGTGCCGAGGAAGTTGTTGCTGGGGTGCTTGCTTTGGAAAGCAAAATCATGTCTGCTTCACCGATGCCCAGATCCTTGACTTCAGAAGCTGCCATTACCGTGCTCACTTCGACAAACGAGTCCACCGACAGACGTGTTGCGACTTTGATCTCGAAAGACTTGAAGTAACCTTCTTCTTTCGAGGATTGAAATCCTTGCCAGGCCTCAAGTATCAACAGCGGCTCGAATGTCCTCTGATACTCGATGGGGTCTCTGAAGGCGTTGGAAACTAGAGTATAATCGGTGCACCCCGAATTGGGAGGCAGATCACCACTTGCGAAAAAGTCCCAAGCAAGGATGGTGCGATGCAAAGATGAGAGATCCGGAGCTAGTCGAGCCCGCATATCTTTCGCAGAGCGCACTTGCTTGATTTTTTTCACGGGACCTTGCTGCTTCAATGACTTTTTCTTACTCTCTTCATAAGCCTTCACAGCGTCTGGCTTGCTTGTTTTATGACCGAAGAGCTCTTTATCAAGCTCGTCCTCGCTCTCCGATTCTGATTCCGAGCCAGATGAAACCATCATACTATCGACAGGAGCATGGTCCTTGCCTCTCACCCCGAGTCCAGCAAGTGCAGAACCTTGCTGGGCGGTTTGCTCGGCAACACCAAGTGCTGGTCCGTTCCTCTTCAAGCGTGCCAACTCAGCCATGTCACGCTTTTTCTTAGCCTCCCTCTCCTTCTCACGCCTTTCGCGGAAAGCTTGAACAGCCAGATTCGATTTGAGCGGAGCCGGAGCTGCGGAGGGCTTGGAGATAGTAGGAAGTGCCTTTGTAGGCTTTTCTGCCCTCCTCTTCGCTTCGACTGCCGCAACTCTTTCCTTGTTCAATTCAACGGACCGTGAGAGCTGTAACAAAACATTGTCCGAAAGGTCGCTTTCGTCGAACTCGTCGGCTGTTCTCGAAGGGCTTCGCGTCGGTGAAAGTTCGCTTGATTTAGCAAATGCCGTGATCATACTCTGCTTCTTGAGACTGGCAGTTGATGCAGTCACTACAGGTTTCTTATAATAGGCCTCCAAAGCTCTTACAAGTTCCGCCTTCTCGCGCGGGGTTAGTATCGTTTTGATGGTAGACTTTACCGCGACTCCCTCGATGTAGCTCAAGGCATCCTCCTTCAACGTTGTCACACTGAGCTCACCCAGACGACGAAGAACCTTCGAGACAAGTCCTACCAGGGTCGTTGCTAGATATTCATCTTTGAGCCGCAGCCATTTTACCATTCCACTCATGGTTGCCGTCGGGGGCTTGAGAAAGTTTTCACGAGCAGCAGCCTCCTGGGTAGGATCTGCATCAATCACAGCACTTAGGAAGACACCATACTGACTGAACAGGAGATCAGCGAATTGGATACTGTCACGGCAAAACTCCAACATCACTGCCTTGTCATTTCCCCGCTGATGCCACGATTCTGTTTGGTCGAAAGTTGTCGTCAAAGCTTGCCACAGATATTCCCAAAGCTTTTGAAGGGAGAGCGTCTCTCTGCGATCAACAAGCTTGCGGGTTCGAAGCATACCAGTCTGGCTGTCGCAGAGAATATCAACTATGTCTGTTCCGGTGTGAATCATCCTCGGTGCTGAAGCAAAGGTCTTCATGTTTGATATTCGGCGAAATGACCAACTGAGTCCATACATCGTCGTGGTAAAGAAAGACTGTAGCAAGTGGGAAATTGCATCTCTCCGAGCAGATTGACCGCTAACGTTCTTGATGAGGTCCACGGCAGCCTGGTAGGTATTGTGGTCGGCCGCGAAAAGAGCAGATACGAGAGCACTGCCGGTGTCCTGGCTTCTGAAGAGTTTATCAAGGTGTTCTGGCTTGAAATCTGCAAGCCTTTCAATCATTTGGCAGGCAATATGAGTTAGGTGGCCGTATATGGTGTTGAAGTGAGCTTTTTCTGGACTTGCCCCCCCTTTCAAGGAGAATTTCTCTAGCCCGACTAGGGGTAGGATACCAAGCAGAGCAGATGTCGATAGAGCGAAGTCATCCTCATGGAGGTGTACGGTGACTGCATCCCAGATTGAAGATGAATATGTGCTCACGCCATGCTGAAGGGAATTATGCCTGAGGATGACCTCGTAGTCACTCTTTAGCGACTGGCACTCGAGCGCCAACGTGTTCCGTATGACGTCCATGCAAAGTGACTTGATTTCACGCTGTCGGCTCTGCTCTACAGCGAATTGCGGGGGTTCTAAGATTGTGTTGATGTACTCACTCACAACACCTAAGGTCTCTGACAGAACAACACGTGCTACTGATCCTCTTGATGATTCATGGTCAGTGAAACTGCGAAGCGTATAGAGCAGACTAACCAAGCCAACATGAAAGCAATGGTATCTCGCCAAATTTGGAAAGCGCGGAGCCTGAAACCGATCAAGAAGCTGATAGACCAGGGATCTGCACGCTGTAGGTTGATGGGCCCCTTTCAGTGACGACATGAAGGGGCTAACCCATGATAGCATATCCTTCATAACCGACTTCTCGTATGGTTCCCCGTCCGTGGCTTGCATGAAGAAAGCATCAAGTTGGTTGTTATAAAAAACAAGCTCAACAATAGCCTGGGGTGATATCGTTTGCATTGCATCCCAGAAATCCCCAGGAGACTTTTCTAGGAATATCTGAACGGTGTTCAAGGTAAACCGCAACCCTGGGGATGGGATTGCAAGATGCTCAACGGAGAGACGGCAGGGGTCGATTTCGAGGGCGCGTAGATGATGTGTTATTTGGTCCTTATCCAATCTCTTGACGATGAGTTGCATACCACGCCAGAGCCGTTGAATTGTAGCTAACTGTGTCGGTTGTTGAGAAGCTGTCCGTAACGCATCAAGTAGTCCCTCTTTGATTGTCCAGTCAAATTCTGTTGTGGTGGGAGGCTGTTGGTACCGCATCCAAGAGTGGATAGCCCAGAAGCTGCGACTCTGATTGGAATCAAAGAGAAAACGGGTGACAGCCGGGATGTAATCCGAGACTTTCAGAGTGCGTTTTGTTTGAATCAGCCTAAAAGGTTCGTCGAAATGTTCCGTCAGCAAGCTGTCATTGCGCAGCATAGCATCGCAGCTCAAAGTCTCGAAGATAGATAATAGCGACGCCCGATCAAGCACATTCAATCCTATCTGCCCTGGAGGAACCTCTTTTAATTTTGCCGTTGCGGTTGCCAGATTCCTCGTTATCCGCTTGATGTCCAACTCATCGAGCATGCGAGAGAACTTTTCGATATCTTCATCGTCATAGTTCTCCTTGAGTTGCTCCATAAGCCATATTTTCCCCATGTGGTATTTTTTGATGCAAAGATCGCACTTCTCCAGCGCGTTGTCTATTTTGTGCCAAATCCACTTTTGTAGCACCTGGACTTCTTCTTCGTTATAAGCGAGTAAGCGCATGCAAGACAGGAACTTTTCCTTGCGACTATCGGCCTCCGCCACCAAACCCGCCACGCTTTTCCCGGACTCATCTAACTCGGCGTGGTCGTCGTATCGTGCGTGGTCATCGTCATGTTGCCGGGGACATAGAATATGGACTTCGCTCGGGAGGGCCTGAAGCTCCCTGTAATGAAGAGTGGGTTTAGCAACGAGATAGTGAATGAGAGAAGATTGAAGCAAAAAAACGCATGCTTGATCCTTACGCGACAATATCCATGAATTCCATGGCTATCTGTTAATAACCCTAGAGTGATATGTTCCACAGGCGAGAAAAGGCCACACCACATTCCTCCGGCAAAGAGATGAGGTATGAAATCGCGTCGAGGGAGCCAAAGTAGAGCTCTTCCACCTAGAACAGTCAGGGTTGAATCTACTTGAGGCGTAGCTTAGATGACCATAGTAGTTTATCAAGGCGGAACTCTTCGAAGTCGCTGCACAGCCACCAAGTGAAGGTAGAGCTGAAGCAAGCGACAGAGCGGAGGATCTCACAGGTCAATGAGGAGTGTTACGAGAGGTGAGCAAGATTTGAGGTTTGACTGAAAAAAGAAAATACTCACTGGCGCTGGACCCGTTTATGTCGGAGATCCAGAGGAAGGCGGTGAGCGAAATGCCACTTTACGCGCGAAGACGCGCTGACTTAATTACTTCGGAGTAAATAGCTCACTAGTAAGAACTCCGCAGAAATTGAGAAGATAACTATGTTCGGGGAAAGTTGATCCATGATTAATGGTGTAGAATTCAGAAGAGTACATCACATGCATAAACATCCTTTCGCTTGGTAAACTTCAACATAACAAGGCTCGCCTCGATCAAAAACTATGTATAGGAAAGTAAGATTATGGAAGAGCAACAAGCAGGAGCTCAAGGCGAAGATGCATTCACAGAAATGCTTTTGTACAGTTTGAGAGGCGAAAGGAAAGTCAAGTAAGGCTCTTTGCCACAGACAAAAGAAGGGCACAGAGACATGAACGTGGGAAAGAATAATAGGTATAGTGAAATGTAAAGTCGCACCCAACCACCCATATGTGTATACCGAACGCCTTCTATCGGGGAATCGACAAATGGTGCGAAAGTAAGAGTAAGAGTGTGAGAAGGAAAAGCAGAAGATTACTCGTCAAACAAAGATAGGAAATAGATCAGAATGCAAGGGCAAGAAACCGATGAGCCGTCAAACACATGATGTTAGTATACGCATAATAGTCAAAATCGGTTTAGGCGCGATACGATGGAGGATCATGCAAACTGCTTAGCGGACTATGAGGGCTTTGCGGTCGTTGAGCTCCGGTCGTCAAGGACGACTCCACGCGCGCTAACGTGTTGGCGGACGGGAAGCCGTCAGCGGCATCGAAACTCTGCCTGGCTCTATCAAAGCTCTGTCTGCTTCTGTCGAATGAATGCCGTGTCCGGTCGGCTGAAGATCGCACGTAGTCCATGGCCTGCGGGTGGGGATGTTGAGTGGTGTCAAAACTAGATGCATAAGTGGTTCCGTTACTATCGTTTTGGCCGCGCGGATTATGCGTACGAACCGTTGGGGCAACGGATTCCGCATAGATCTGCTGATCATCTGAGAACGGATTCTGTTTCGTACCAGCATTAACCGGTTTTCCCAAATCCGAGGAGGTTGCCGAACCGTTCGTAGAGCCAACTGGCTTTGGCACAAAAGTTTCATGTTGTTCCAGATATTTGAACTTGCCTTGAGTGACCTGTTCGCGAATAATATCGACATCCAGCGGGAAGAACACCTTTTGGATCGATTTGATTGTAAACCGGGGGAGGAGGCAGATCATGACCGTCACAAGAAGGACCACCCAGAAAGAAAGGGCTCCATACGTCTCAGCAGCAGATTTGTAGAACTGGGCCGACGTAGTGGTGGAGGAGTATACCCCTGTCCAGAAAAAAATGAGCAGAGAACTGATCACGTTGATCAAAACCGTCAACCAGTCCCATCGGAAGGTGTTCATGATGATGTAGGTATTGCTGGCAATAACAGCACAAGTGGCGACAAGGATACCCATTCGGTTGCGGTCGCTCACATCCTTTCCGGTGGCATGTACGAAATTGGCAGGTTCATAAAGAAGATACGGCATGTAGAAACACATGACAGACTGATAAAAGCCGTCAAGCATATACAACCTGCCACCAATTAGTTCTATCGTGAAAGCAAGCGGCAAGTATACCATACCAAAATTTCAGCTGGGACCATTCCAGCCTTTCGATGCCGCGTTTGTACAGTTGAGGAACGGCTAGCGACACCTTGTCATCCACATCCTGATCAAAGATACCCATTAAAATGACGGGTAATGATGTGAACGCGACGTTTACCAAAACAATGTAGGTATAGTCGAAAAGATAAGAGCCATCAAAGTCGTTGTAGATCGAGTACCAGAAAAGTGCGAAAGTCCAGACCAAGTTCTTTGATGATGGTAAGCCGAGTACTTGAAGAAAAACTATCAGTGGGTTTACTTACCTTGTAGAAAAAGTTGGCGGTAGTTTCTCCCAAGCGTCGGTACGAATACCGTCCATGAACAAGTACAAGACGTTGTAGGAATCGGAATTGCCCAATAGCATAGTCTGCGGACATGGCAGCTTGTCTACCCTCTTCGCCAATTATTCCGACACCAACGTCGGCAGCCTGAATCATAGCGACATCATTTGCACCATCACCGATAGAAAGGGCCATGATGTTGAGACCCTCCTTCACAAGTCGTACGACAGCCGCTTTTTGGGCGGGGCTGACTCGGCAGCATAAAACAGACTTGCATTGCTTGCAGAGAAGAAGGAACCTCTGCTTCATTTCGTCCGTAAGCATTAACTTGAGGGTATCCCCATCAATTACGATAGCGTGGGTTGCTGTAGGTGGCGAGTGGTCCAATCGAGCAGCAAGAAGCTCCTCATCAGATCCCGAGAGTCCGAACATTCGTAGGTGGTCGTTTAGCTCCTGTGATGCTCGGGGTCGTTCATCCTCGGGGATATTGAAGACAATGAGCTCCATTTCGTTGTTTAGAAGATTACATGAGAATCCGATGTTGATGGCAGTCTCGACTTTGTCACCAGTAAGAACCCAGAGCTTGATGCCTGCATCGGCCAACAAAGATATCGTATCTGGTACACCATCCTGCAGCTTGTCTTCAATGGCAGTGCCTCCGATGAGCATGAGATCTTGTTCTATAGCGTTTGCCACGTTTTCGAGCTTCTCTTCGCGGTCTGTGATGGCAGCAGCAGCAATGTCGTGCTCCTTACTCCATGTTCGATACTCCTCCTCAGAGAGCTTTCGATCTGCAATACAAAGCGTCCGCAGACCTTCACGGGCGAATATTTCCAGATGCTGGGCTGTTTCTTTCCGGAGCTCCTGCTGCTTTCCAGGGGCCAGACGCGAATAGATGATACTATCTGCGCCCTTGCAGAAAAGCCTTATGCTGCCATCAGGCATACGGACAATTGCACTCATTCGCTTTCTTGTGGAATTGAACTCCAAAGTATTCAAGACGGTGTACGTCCGCTCTTCGCCCATAACATTCAAAATGAGGTCGTCGCCTGATCTCCCGAGTAGAGTAAATCCACAATCGCGTGCTGTACCAACCAGGGCCGCCTCGTCCGGTGACTGGGCTTTGAACTCGATTTGGGGGGGATCGCCAGGAGTGTGTTCGGTTATTACAGAATGGCACAACGCCAGAGCAAGCATGAATTGCTCTGTAGCCTGTCGTTGAGCGGAGCCAGACCGGCCGGTCATATCTGCGATGTATTCTGACGAAATGAATGTTAGATTCTCATCACGCAGATAAGGATTATCATGCGTTTTCCGAAGAATCTCGATCATCCTGGTTGTATCCAAAGCTATCTTTTCTCGAGCTCTTGCAGCTTCAGCTTCAGCATCGCCTCCTTCTCGTCGTACAAGACCAATCTGCGCTTCTGTAAACGCTTCGCCGTAGGAAACTCCATTCACAGTGCACTTTTTGAAGTCCATGACATTTTGGGTCAAAGTGCCAGTCTTATCGGAGAAGATGTATTCAATCTGTCCCACGTCATCAGATATGTTCCAGGTTTTCGGTATACAAGCGATCCCGAGCTTTTCGTAGTACATGAACACGTCGCTGTGAATGAAAATAGCCTGGGCTGTGCGGACAATTTCGAGTGAAATAAAGAGCGAGATAGGGACCAAGTTTTGGAAGAGGATAAGAGCAACCCAAAAAGTGATGACGCCGGTTACTGCGGGACTGCTGCCATACGCCTCTTCAAAATAATTGAGAGACCTATTGTCAGAAGCCCATGCAGCACCGTTGACGATGGCAGAAACGAGACACATGACAAATAATATAATGAAGTTGTAGATGACGTTCCAGTTGAGATCTTTAGCGAGTTGAGGCATCTTACTTGGGGTCTCACCCGAATTGAGCATGATCTTGGTTTCAATGCCGGTGAAAACAACCACACCTAGAACCCACTCGGTATTGCGGAGAGAGCAGCCACGCAAGAGCATGTTGTTGATGTTAATCGGTTCCACCATCTCCTTGCGGGGGGCGTCGGTGTAATCGGGATCGCGCTGGTCCCAGCGCAAAGCCCCATTGTAAGCGTACAGGTTGAGATGGGGTGCTTCGCTTTCAAGAATGAACTCCGCTCTCTCGCAATCGCGAGCATGCCGAATTTGTCGACCACAGTTGAGAGCATGTCGGACTTTCAGATTGGTTTCACCATCTAGACTCTTTGTCTCTACATAGCACGCACCATCTGGGTCGGATGTTGACAGCACCACAATGTCCGCAGGTATGGGATCGCCACTGTACAGCCGGACAAAGTCACCAACCTGTAAGCTTTTCCAGTAGTCACGCTTGAACCGGGCGTTGCCGACAATCTGCTTAGACATGTCCACCACACTGCCACCTTTCTTGGGAGGGTTCGCCGAACCCTCAGATGGCGCCATGCTATCCCGAACCGCTTGGTCCGGATGCAGAAACTGGCTTGAATCTGGACTCGCGAGGGGCCAATCCGAGCGGGCGTCAGGTACTGGAGAAGGAACAGGGGTCATCTGAATAGCGTCATCCAGCCCATGATCGCCTTGTTCCAAGTCCATAGATGTCCTTGGTGAGGCGGTTGTTAAGAAAGACGCTCGCCGTTCAGCGTCCGCCGAATCAGTTTGCTTCTTCTTCTGAAATAAAACTTTCAGCTTCCGATATGTCCATATAGTTCCTCGGGTACAAGCTTTCTTGACCCGTCGCCACATTCCAATACTATCTTCGGTTGAATTTACGTTGTTCCAGTCGACTAATCGATATACGGGAGAATTGTTCAATTCAGTGTCCAGCACCGTCCGGCGCCAGTCCTCAATGGCATCTTTCACTGACGTGACGACGATAATGACGATCAAAGGAACCGTGTTGAGGGCAGGATTATCAACACCGAACAGAGAGAAGAACTATTGAGATGAAATCAGCTCAGCAAACTTGCTATGCAACAAATGTAAGAGGAGAAAGGGCTTACACCGAGGATGATGATGAAAAGGAAATAAATATTAGCGATATTATGAAACTGCCAAAACAGGTTCTTGGGAACAAAGGTGATGGGTGTATATTTTGCTGTTCGAACTTTGTTTCGGGGGTAATTCGCTTTGGGGTGGCCATCCTCGTCCCTTTCCGACTCGGGGAGGGGGACGTTGACATAGACCTTCCTGCTCCCTGCCTCCTCTGGAACTCCGGCAGGCGGTGTCCCTGCCGTTGAATTGGCCGTGGACTTTCGCTTTTCGTCTCTCATTTCCTTGCGCCTGTGAACGCGATCCATGATGGACACGCGTTTCCGCACACCTCCGGCTCCGGTGGCTCGCTGAGTTGCCCATCGTTGACGTTGCGTTGGTTTCGAAATGTTACTATCCACTGACCGAAGTGCAGGCGGGGGGTCATTCTCTGGGTCGAAATTAACTGAGGCCATCTTGAAACTAAAGTGTGCCGGTATGAGGAAACCGGGTAACTATGTTGAATGGGATATTGGGGAGCACCTGCTCCGACGAGCCGAACCCGAGAGCGTAGCCAGTCTGCTAATGTATTTGGAAGTGGTATCACGCGATCGGATGAGAATCAAAAGATCGCAGGATAATATATGGGGAGGATCGCAACAGGTACGGTCGTCAAGTGTCAGAGGGTGATCGGGTAGCGACTTGAAGTCAGGACGGGACAAGGACGTTCGGTGGTAGGCACAACACAGGGGAATGGCGCTGGAGAGAGAAGAAAAGTTGAACGAACGAAGAAAATCAAACACCATGAGCCATCAATATGCTAAATGAGAGTTTATATAGAAGAAAGTACCCTGAGGAACAAACTTCATTGACTTGGAGCTGGAGGGGAGAGTCGAGAATTGAGAGAGCAAGAACCGTCACGGGCGAAGGACAGCATTGCTGGAGCGCTACCAATGCAATAATACACGGCTGAGAGCACCCGTGGACAATTCGATTTCTTGGTCAGCATTGCCAGATTACCGTAACTTTACATAAAGATGTTTAATCTTGCCTATACGGAGTACTTTATTAACACTCATTCCTGAAGATTTCTTAATGTTTCCCCCCTTGAAGCCAAAATCATGTTGCCTACAAACAGATCTAAGTAAATGTAAGGATCTATTATGCTGACATTATACTCAATCCAAGGTCTTATGTTTTATTGGATTATGCGTAACAGATTCTTTTTTATGGCTGTATTCAATGGTAACGTACATACCAGGATTTCCCACAAGGAACTGTGACCTTCCTCCAGCCTCATCCAAGACTGGGGTCCGAAAGTCTCAGTCATGCAAAATCTTACAATTTGTGGCGATGCCTATGCTATGCAATTGATTGCAATGCCGGGACATCCATCACACTGATCCATGGACGCGGTTGCCAGCGGCTTTTGACCTGACTCGAGCTTGCGTTTGAACTTTGAACCACAATCGCCGGCATCAAGCGGCTGATTGCTAATACAAATAGCCCAGACTGAAGCTGTAATCGCCTTCACATTTGGTCTCAAGATGCCAGATTGATATCAAATATCAATCAATTCCGGGCAGTCCGGAGCCCTTTGCGAGTAATACTATATTCAGTCTGAAACCGCTAGACCTTGTCGAGAATAGTGACAGGTCAGCATGAATGATGACGCGAGACACTCCACCTATCGTAGGGGACAGTTTGATCACACAGCCTGGCGCATATCTCTGCTTGATAACGAGTTTTGGTCTATGCGAAGATGCGTCGGTATGGAATTGTAATAAGTTAACTATTTTACAGTCTGAGCGTTGACGCATCGTGTCTCTGGTAACTTGGCAAGCGTCGCAAAGTTGAAACCTAGTCTGCTCCGCCCGTCTCGAGTCCCAACTCAAGAATCAAAGATCGCTGCTGCCCCCTCCCCCCTTTTCCGTTCTTTGGTTCTTCGACAACTCCTTTTCGAAGTCTTCTGCACAGACCAGCTTTCTTGGCCATGTACGGACTCTACGGACTCCATCCTCCTCTCGGCTCCCAGTCCGTGTGGCTTCCGTGTGGCTCCGTTCAACGCGTACACCGAGTCCATCGTGATTTTATCCTTCTTGAAAGGGGTCTGATCTTCAAATCTAAGGCTGTCATCTCATAAACCGTTTCAATAATCCACTTGATTATTTCTGGCATACCTCGCAATTGCAAACTTGCAAAACGTTGTCAACTTGTCAACTTGTCAGCCCTGTCAGCACAACACTGCCTCGTTTCGGCAACCAATCCAGCAGAATCAGGTAGTAGGTACCTTACCAAGTGTCTTCATGATTCATTCTAGGGGAATAAATACTGCCCGATTACATCCCTCATCCTATGTTATTATTTAGATCATTTCATCCTGCGCCATTATTTAGGCGAGAGGTGGAGTTATCTCCGATCAAGCGTGGCTTGGTGGAGAAAAGGGATCGACATCTGGGAGGGGCCGAACTCCGGAGGTTCACCCGCTTTCATCCATCGTGACGCTGCGAATCTTATATATCTCGTGCTATATATGCCTGACACTCTCACCTGCAGTGTATCCAAGGTGGCTTCACAGGATCGAGTCGAGTGAGGGTTTGCCCCTCATACCTGAAAAGTTGTTGGTTTGTTGCACAATGCACAGTATACCCCGCATTTACTAGTAATAAGTGTGTAGTATGTACTTACTACTATGATTCATGGCATAGACATCCGCCGCTCCAGCAGGATTTCGATATCATGAAAATCAAAATAATATATGGCGGCAAGACAACGATGTCTCTCATGTAACACCGCGCATGGCGATACAATTATCCCACCCAGAACCGTGGTCTCAGATCAAATCTATTATCAACTGTATTCCCAAGTGGAATTTTCCAGCAGAAAAAGACTCATCTGAGAATTAAGAGTTTGCGCTCAAGTGTTAACAAAGAAACCTTAAAAAAGATCTAGTTGTTGTAACTAACAACTTCCAAGTTCCAGCAGACAAAGAAAGTGCATAAATTAAACGAATATAGACCACGTGATCTCGCGTTTATCACTCGCGTTCGACGTGGAAGTTGGTACAGGCAATTGGGGATCAGCTTCAGAACCTTAAGACTGCATTTCCGTCAGTAGGTATTCGGCATGTCTTCGCCGCGAAAAATCACAAACTATTTCAGGCGTCCGAAGTTTGCCTTGCCTGCTCAGGAAACTCAGTCGGATACGGTCGAAGACCCCGCGCCTGCCTTACAGTCCTCTCCTCTCACCGAGCTCTCACAGCTGTTACCCTCAGATATCGCTACCCCGGACACACCAGATGGGCCTTCGTCGCAGTTAGCCCGATCGCTTTTCCATTCCGCTAGAGAATCAGCCGACAATGACACGGCGCCGCAATCGAGCTTCCAAAGTGCCGGAACAGCAACATCATTCAGCTCCTCCCAGCGTATAATCAAGAACGGAAAGGAGGTTGTTACCGGTTCAGATGGTGACGAGT
The DNA here is from genome assembly GCA_027569065.1 of Aspergillus cavernicola. Lineage (NCBI taxonomy): Eukaryota > Fungi > Ascomycota > Eurotiomycetes > Eurotiales > Aspergillaceae > Aspergillus > Aspergillus cavernicola. The sequence continues at coordinate 21,337 of JAPDEK010000028.1, forward strand.
CGGACTCAACAGGGTCTCTTGAGTCTCCAGAAGATCTTCTCTTGAGATTCACAAATCCCACCACTCCGAAGATCCGCGTCACTGCCGATAGTGAAATGGAGCACGATTGGATGCTACCCCCTCAGAGGATGCCGAAGCCTAGGAGTGTTTCAAAGGCGCCTCCAACCTATAAAAATTCTCTGGAAACTCTTGTTATGCAAGCGGTTACTGATCAGGAGACCGAATCTGAAATTGAGCGATTCAAGGCTTCACTGAAAGCTGAAACCGCCAACCAGAACAGCACTGACTCGGACCAAACGAAAAATCTACATGAAGGGATGCTCGCGTCAGCTATAGATGGTGGCACAGATGATAGTATGGGACTACGACGTTTGCTTGATGCTGTGAGAAGAACGGAGGCATTCGACATGGGAAAATCGTGGTCCTTCTTTGATCTCAAAACATCTCTACCTCCGCCTCCAGATTTCCCTCGTGAGTGCGTTTGTCCTGGAACGTACCTAGCTGTTCTACGAGGTTAGTACTTTGCTATCTTTTGAAGCTCGTTCTTCGCCTTCCTGACTGTTTTCAGAGCCAGAGTCTCGAGAGCGAGCGTTCCAATCTGGAATCATCGATTTTGCCCTTTCAAGGGAACTACTGCCGGATGAATTGGTCAAATGGATATTTTATTCCAGTTAGTTTTGGACCTACCTCGCAGGCAGGGTGTTGCTCACAATGATTCAGTACCATCCGAACCTCGTGATAGTTTGAGATACGCTTACTGCAGAGCAATAAAGGTTTGCCACCTCTGATTGATCGATCAACTAGACATATGGGGCTGAAATATATCAAGCGTACGACAGCGGAACGTATGAAGTCACTTGTACGGCCAGAAGATATCGATACCCTCTTCTGGCAGTTGAGCGCGAGGCCCGCGGCCTTGGTTCTAACAGACCCGATTGCGCCAGATCCACAATCCCAAAGTAGGTTGAAGCCTTGGGGGTTTTTGTTCTTGACTAACTCGCATCACTAGGTGGTGACTCTCCGCAGACACAACCTCAACATCATATAGCACTGTTATCCGTTCTGGACATCTTTCGCAATGCTGCAGACTCGTTAGTCAACCTACTTGAATCATAGTTGAGCTCCTCTAATAATCAAGCAGTTTCGCAGACGATACCCGAAATCGCATACTGAATATTCTTCTTCGCCTTCCGCTCGATGTGTCCTTGACCCGCGATCATAGTCTATGCTCCGAACTGGAAAGAACCATTACTGCTGTGCTCGAGGGTGTTACCGATAATGCAGCTGATGGTTTGGTACGATATCCCAAACCCCACCCACAAAAAGAACGAGTTAACGACGATTAGGCTACTGGCGTCTGTAAGACTGCTCATACCACCCTAAAAGACGCAGAGCTGCAAAGTCGCGTTCTAGAACACATTGTACCCACAAATGACTGGATTGCCACATTGAGACGCAGACTTGCGTTTATATTTCTGACAGGTGACTCCTCGGCCGACGTTGGGTCCCAGGACATGAAGTCTGAAGTAACCAGAATTATCAACATCCTCAAAGATCCAAGGTTTGACGTGAAACGTCATAAAAAGAAAGGCCAACCCGAGTATGACTATGGGGAGCTAAAAGCTATCACTACCTTCCTCAACATTGTGATTGACTCGGGATGGTCAGAGACACAGTTTCCTGATGAAATCAAAGAAGAAGACTTCAACAGTGAGGTCGATGTACTCGCTGAGCGGGTGAAGAAGATTTTCACTGCTATTGAAGACTCAGGTGCATCTCATCTTAAGCGGACTCTCGCGAAGGAAGCCCTCGAGTCCCTTCACTATCGCATTGTATACTCTGTCAGGACAAAGCCCCCACCAAAAAAAACCATGTTCGGTCAATACAAACCAGAGCAAAAGACGCAGAATACTCTCAAGTTTGTTAAGAAAAAGAAGGTGGTCATTCTGAGCGATAAGCCTCCCTCCTGAGATCGCTAGGGCTAAACAATATACCCTCTTGAATTGTTGGAGCCTTCGCTTCTCTACGGGATAGGAGTAATGGCTCCTCAAACTCAACAGTCCCTTGTTAGCAGGGTGGGCTAGGGTCATCTATAAACCGCTGTCGTGCTGAACTTTACTTCGGGTGACATCCTCATTTGCCCCTGGCTCATTGAGTGTCATTGGAAGAGCTCCATGTTGTTCACCAGAATGTAAGCTTTCTATCGTCAGCCATATCCAGTACTGCTCCAGTACGTTCTGTGTCGACCCTGAGAGAAGACCGCCTCCTTCTGCGGAAACGTGAGCACCTGCAAGCCATCCTATCGCATCGATTATCCGTCACGCAAGCATCAAGGCTAGCTCGGCTAGCCTACCATAATCTCATGGGATTTGGGAAATCCGTGCAATCTGAGTTAAGGTCAGCTAATGTGGCCACAGGGGCTCAGATTCATTAGACAGTGCATCATACATACTCATCTGATATCTTACACCTCTTACTCGTAAGGAATATCCTCGCATACAATCGCCATCTCCTACTCAAACTACCATAGTGTGATAAGATATCGAAAAAAATTATTTAGGTAATGCTAAATCTCCCAGAGAATGATAGAGGAAGTAATGACAGATGGAAAGTTACATATACAAGGATGAACTTGAAGGGAAGCGCGCTGGTCTTAAATTTGAAGCTAGAACAAGGCCCATCCTAGTCGTAGAATCGCCGGTTAACGTTCTTGCCGAAGAGGGTCTCCCTCACGGCTGGGAGGGCGTCAATTTCGAGTAGCCGCAGTCGTTCCTCGAAAGTGTTGTTGATCTCGATCTTGCCTTGTCCGCCAATAATGACCACACCGCCAGCGCTGGGAGACGTAGTCAGTATTGTGAAATCGCTGATACCTAGGGAAGAAATGCTGAGAATCCAGCATAGACAGAACTTACTTCTCATCCGGCAATGACTCGTCCTCATCCAGGGTCACGGTGACATCCTTGCCAACAGTCTTCTTGAACTCCTTCTCCGCCTCCCCAATGGCCTTCTTGACAGCATCCTTGTCCTTCTTCCTCGCGCGGATATCAATATTCGCTTCGTTCAGAGCATATAGACCCTCCAGAACCAGGCCCTTCAGCACAGTCTGGTACTTCTTGGCATCCTTAGCAGCGATGCCCGAGATCTTACCACGAGCTTCCTGGAATAGATCGTCGAGAAGCTCCTGACGAGAAGAGAGGACGCGGATACGGGTACGGTTGGCAAGCGTCGAACGGGTGATTTGTTGGGACATGGCGGCCTGCTTGAACTTCTTCTCGTAGAGCACGTCGATTGCGGCGGTCTCCTGGCGGACGAGTTTCGATTTCTCAATGGCGAATTCTTCGTCGGCTTTTAGCTGGATCTCGCGAGCCTTTTCGAGAGCTTCCTGCCGGATGAAGGCAGTCATCTTGCGGAGTTCGCCCGCGACCTGATTCATTGGGATTGTATGAGCTTGGGGCGGGTGATAATGTTACGGGCTATCACAAGAAGCATTGCGTACCTGGTCGTCGGAGAGAGCATGGCTTTGCGACATCTTGCCTGATGGGATAACCCGAGACTAGAGCTAGGATCGAGGGGTAGAGGATGTCAAGGAAGGGGAGTCGGGGCGCGGGTTAAGCTCGAGATCTGGAGGGAGGTTGGACAGGTTAGCGTTGGCGTTGGATTCGGAACACAAGCTTGGAAAGAAGCATGTGGTAAGGTCAGAAGGGGGTTGGCAGGTGGTGGGGGGAGAAAGTCACCTGGTCTAGCCTATGATATTAGTTCCGAGGATTGTGAGAGGGAGAGCAGTCGGGATGATAGTAAGAAGGAGGGCGAATTGGGCCTTTAGCTCTAGTCGTTTTGTGATGACTTGGCGGTTTAACTGGAGGAACTGCCACCCACATCCTTATGAGATCACTCTTCCTCCGTCTCTACTCTCTCTCACATACAATTCTAGACCCCCTCCGCTGTACCTCGAACATGGCATATTATTCTCTCTATACCTCCGCTCGCCCCGTCTAATGTCTTGCGGCGTCCGAGTCTACACTCCCCACTCTCCCACCAATGCATGAGGGTATCCCGTGATGGGCAATCTCGGTGACCTGTCGCCCCAGGGGAGTATCGCGGTACGTTTTCTTCCTGTAATACGCAGTGCCTATACTTGTACAATTGCTAATGTAATTTGCATCTTAGGTCGGGGTTCTTGTCGGCTTGATCTCGGCTAGTCTCCAGGCGGTCGGTCTGACCCTCCAGCGCAAGTCGCATATCCTAGAAGACGAGAAGCATCCTTACGAGCTGCGAAGACCTCCTTATAAGCGGCGAAGATGGCAGGTATGGACGAAATCCACGGCTGTTTCATAATTACGTCTTACTGATTTACTGCAGCTGGGAATGTTGATGTTCGTTGTGTCGAACATCGTGGGAAGCACGATCCAGATCACTACGCTTCCGCTTCCTGTGCTCTCGACGCTTCAAGCAGTGAGTATTACCGATCCTCTAACTTTTTGAACTTGGCTAAGATAGATTGCAACAGTCGGGGCTCGTCTTCAATACTATCTTCGCTACGTTGATTCTCGGGGAATCTTTCACTCGGTACTCACTGATCGGTACCGTCTTGGTATGTGGCGGCGCCGTTCTAATAGCGGTCTTTGGCGCTATTGGGGAGCCGGCGCATACCCTTGATCAACTTCTCGAACTCCTTCGTGGTTGGAACTTTATACTCTGGGTGGCCGGCACGGCTGTGCTCTCGCTAGTTATATTTGCCGGATCAAAGGTCCTACAATTCCTCACCTCCCCTCGGTCGAAACATTCTACGCTCCGGAACTCATACGCACCACGTCTCAATATAACGCACGCGCGTGTCCGGCTTATACGTGGACTATGTTACGGCCTGATAAGCGGAATCCTCTCCGCACATTCGCTTCTCCTAGCCAAATCAGCCGTGGAGCTACTGGTTCGCACAATCGTGGATCGCCATAACCAGTTCAATCGTTGGCAGTCGTGGGCAATTTTACTTTCGATGATCGGGCTTGCTCTCACGCAATTATACTACCTCCATCGAGGTCTGAAGCTCTGCAGCACCAGCGTACTCTACCCGTTCGTCTTTTGCATCTACAACATTATCGCTATCTTAGACGGTTTAATATACTTCCGCCAAATGTCCCGGTTGACCGGTCTTCATGCTGGGCTAATAGCATTGGGAACATGTATCCTGCTTGCTGGTGTGCTCTGTCTGTCATGGCGATTAGAAGATATCGATACCCACGCATCTATGGCAGCCGTCGGACCGTCCCAGGCCACATTAGGGCCGGGAATGGCCGCAATCGACGAACGCACGGAAACCCCTCATGGGCTGGGGCTATCGGACGAGGAGGAACAAGTGGGAGAACGAGAACCCTTGCTTCGTACAACTCATCCCGGCCATGGATCTCCCCGCCAGCGAGCCCCTAGTCTTCCCTTATACTCAACGATGTCGAAACGGACTTCCACCTCGTCCGATATGGACCCAGCTTCAATTTGGGCAGAGCTAGATGACTCGGATGTTGAAACACCTGACACGGGCGCGCGATCATCCCTTCTCCCTCGGTTCTCTGTCGACCCACTCTCAACCCGCCCTCGAAGCAAGAGCGGCGCTCTGCGTGTGCCATCAGGTCTACAAGGCTGGAGCCCGCGACGTATCTCGCACCCCGTCCAGGAAGCCAGGCAGTCGCGAAGGACGTCCTTTTCTGGCCCCGAGAATCGCCTTCTACTCCCGAAACGACGCACTCTCGGCCTTACCTCCGCCAATCGAGAACCCACGCTCCCGGGATACGGAGATGGCACCTCAGAATCTCAAATCCCACCAGACCATCCCCAGGAACCACAACAGCCCACATCTGCCGAATCCCCACGTCTCCTCGCCGGCTCGAGGAGCGTCTTGGGAGTCTGGAGATCAAGCCTCCAGTATCTAGTCCGTCTTACCGGTCAGGGAGGAAGAGGAAGACGAAGAGAACGAGATGACTCACAAACACACGACCCTGAAGCTAGCCCTGCCATACCTCAAAGCGACCATTCCACGAATCAATAACAATCTGCATATCTGACCCAGGCGGTCTTTCGCTCCCTTTCCTTTCCTTCCACTCCCTTTCTATAATCTCTTACGTCATAGACGGCTATGTCCGCGCAACTCTCGTCATTATATTCCTTCAGTGGAGCATGAACAATCCTTTGTCCTACCCTGACCTACCCTAACTTATCCTACCCTACGAGAACTCAGAAAGACATGTACAGTACACCAACAATCTACACAAGAAGGCTTTTTTTTCTTCCTATTCTTGTCTAACGTACACCCAATCTATGTTTGTTTGCTTAGAACGGTGATGGTTCTGTTTTTCCTTATGGTAACTCGATGGACAGTTCATCTGTTTCCTGTTCCTGAGTCTGGCTGGACTTTAACTTAAGACATATATCACTGCTACTCCACCTAAGTAGTTTGGGACGGATACAGGACCGATGCTATAGTTGTGCCAACCATTGGACATATGGAACCTATGCCTTAGCAACCAGACGAGAGGTAATATCTGATTTCTATTAGAGATTCAAGTGTACAATAACCTTGAAAGCTTGTAGGTCAAGATTGTCAAGGAAAGTCCAATTTTCTCCGTACCATACATGACGTATTCTACCTGATGACCAGTATCATATCGGACGCTCAAAACAAGTTCAAGCAGAGCCCATGCACCTCTTCCTTCCAAAACTGCCTCCTGCTTCCTGAGCTATTATTTCCACTTGCCCGCAAGCCAGTATGGTATCGAGGACGAGAATTGTCTTGAAAGAGGGCAGTCCTCATCGCATAGGGGAAATAAAATAAAATAAAATAAAATAAAATAAAAAATAGGAGAGCAGATAGGATAAGAGATTAACGAAGTACGATAAACCGCAGATTATTGAATCAAAGAGACAACCATGTTCGCCGGTAATGGAATAAGAAAAGGAGACAGAAAAGGAGACAGAAAAGGAGACGGAAAAGGCACCGGAAACACCGCACGCTCCCCCTCGTCTAGGAAATAATTATGAGATGTAGGAGAGAAAGATCATTCGACCATGTCGGAAGCCTGCTAAGGCTCCTCAAGACCTGCATTGATCGATCACCGTCCTATCAACTCAGGTTCCTTTCTCTATTTTCTTTTTCTTGTTTTTTTGCCGTTTTCTCGGAAGAGGAGGGGGGAAGGCGACGTCATTAAACAGGATAGATAGCGGGGAGAATGAGGTATTGACAACACCGAGATTAGGTATTCGGCGTCCGGCAACATTCGAAACCAGAAGACTCGGAATATAGACAGGTGATGGGGAAAGAGATCTTCATGTTCTGCGGAGGTCACTGGTATACAACAAAGACCGGATTGAGGTGGGACAAGGAACGGATTCGCTGGGTATCAAGTAAAGGCCGAGAGTACGCCCAGCTGCGCAGGAAAGAGCTAGAAGGTATGCGGAGCAACGACCTAAGCTTCGCCGTGACTTCGGACGGCTGTATGCCTTTTACGCAGTGGGTTGGTGCTGAGGCGGCATCCGGGTGCCCACAGGGATTCCAGGGTACTGTCCATTAGCCTGTTGCTGCTGCTGAAGATTTTGGTAGTAGGCCATTTGCTGTTGTTGCTCGTTTGTCATATAACCTGGGTGCATTCCGGCGGGCCGAGGGATGTTGGACTGCTGAGCGTTGACATTGTTGTGGCTCACATCCTCTGGTGTCTCGGCAGGAACTTCTGCAGCATCGACGCCGTTTTCGTTGGTGGTGGGATCCGGAGCGTTAAGACAGGCCTATGGGTTAAGGGGTTCAGTCCCGGTTCGACAAGAGTAGGCCTGTAGAACACACCTGAATGAGATTCTTTCCTTCGGGCTTCGTTACTAGTGGCTGGAGCTTGGGGGTTGTAAAAGTGTAGACGAGACCGGTCTCAGAAACGACCAGGAGGAGTACTTGAGTACCAGTGAGGACGGAGAGTTCGTATGCCTAATATGCGACCGCATTGAGCTGTTAACAAGGATCCGACAGTGGTAATTGCGGGCGAAGGGGAGAGTCAATGAGGGAATGCACATGTGGACTGCCAGTGAGCGATAAACATTCAAAGCAGATGGCTGTGTATAGAGGAGAGCGAACGAGAGGGTGGTTTGCGGAGATACGCACCTTCTTCATGATACCCGCCTTCCGCTTGGAGAAGGTAATGTGGCGACGCGACTTATCCTGGATGAACTTGATCTCAATCTTCCTGCGCTCGCGGCCGGGCTTGTCCTCATCATCATCATCATCATCAGCGCTCATGCGAGAACGCTTGGTACCGCGGTTGTCAGTGGCGCCGTTACCGGCGACCTGCTGCAGGTCGTCCTGAGTAGGAGAAGGGTTCTCGTCACCAACGGCGGTGATGTCGGCCATGATGGAGTTAAAAGGGAAGAGGCGAGGAAGAGAATTGCTCGAGAATGGTCGTCTAATCGAGAAGAAAAAGAACTGGGCGACTTGAACACGAAAGCCCAAAGAGGAATGATGCTTTTGAGGGGAAGGGAAGATGACCAAATCGAGTAACGCGTTTGGCTTCGCAGGGTTTGGGTTCAGGACGAAGAGGAAAGAGGGATTTTGGGGGGAGAAGAAGTTCGAAGAAGGCAAAGTGCCGGTGCAGAGAGGAAGGCGGTGGCTCACGTGAACTGTACCGTACGTGACTGGTCCCACTGTAATCTACCTCATCACTTTCCTCACTTCCACCTCACTCCACTATTACACCTATGATTTCAATCTTGATTTCAGCTCTATAATGATTTCCCAAATACTTTTTCTCTCGAGAGTACCAGCATACCACTCCCTTCCTCAAGATGATCCAAAAACCAACATCCATGATCGCACATACGGCTGTAATCTCGGCCGGGACTAAGTTTGTTCAGACTAACCAGTGGAGCTATTATCTCTTGGCAAATATAATCATTGGATAAGCCTCAGGAAAGCGTTGAAGCTGTGATTCGATGACCACCACATTCTCCACTGTTACTGCGTAATATTACCGGTACAACTTGAATTCGTCCTTCAGCTCAGAATAGATGATTACAGCATCTACCAACTAGTTACTAACTACTCTAAGTGAGCAGGGAGGTGGTGATTACTCCAAGCTGAAGGGATTCTCAAGACCCCTTTGCTTCTCATATCAAGATCAAGTCCACCAACTACATAGGTAGATACGACAGTGGAGTCACAGTTCCAGTTCACATACCAACCTCCTCGAGTCCACTGGACGCATCCTCTAAACACCAAGCACGAACCTAATCCTCGAACAGTGGGTGATCAGTGGGTAAAGAATGCAGGCCAACGCATCTGATTCACAATTTCTCAACGGCTGATTGCTGAGAGACAGAAGTACCTTACTTAGGAGTCGGAGGCCTCCCTCTGGCATAAGTCTCCTGCCGAGTCATCCGCAGGAGTTGGCGAGCAGGAGCAGAGTCGCAGACGCAGACAGACAGTGTCTGACTCCAAAAGTTGCATCTAAAATAGATACAAGTTAATTCTTGACTTTTGGGAACCCCGGAAGTCTGCACTGCTGTTGCACTATCGGACATGGATAGTGATAGTCCACCCAATAATTCCAGCCATACCAATAAAATGCCCCATTATTATTCCCTTCCCAGTTGCCCTGCAGCAGTCATTTCATGATTGATTCCAGGACCAGCACGAGACTCGAGCTGCTCGTGCGAACTCTTCTTGGCGGCAATAATAATAGATAATGTGTTCACCGTCTCCCTTCTTTATTGAAGCTTATTCCGTGGTTTGCCTACTGTACTTCCCAAGAGAAACCGTTAGAGTCTGGTCTAGGCTCTGGGCCTTCTACCAAGACAAGATATTCTCAGGCTTGAGATGAGCTTGGCTGGATGCTTTTTGCTCTGTACCGTACGGAGCTTACGGTAGTTCGGTTTGTGAGCTTCTACTACTTAATACCCTGTCCAGTGTCTGCGTATAGGATAGGGTTCATTGCTAGGTAAGAGGACTTAAAGGTGACTAACTAATTGTCAGTTTTAGTTCATAGGTACATACCTGCCCCCCTTCCCAGTCACCAAAAGGACCAGAGCAATACTTACATAGTTACCTAGGGAGAGAAGTAAGTAGTCAAAACACCGAGTATATACGTCACACTTCTTACCTACAGAACAATACTATCGACCCTCAAGAGCAAGCTTATTTTCCCGAACCATAGTGGACTCTGGATTTCGTATCCCGACTACGGAATAGTAAGATAAGATAAAGGAATGCATTCTGGTGCAGCAGCACCACACCCTCTACGGATCAGGGAAGATATCGCTAGCACGATCGAGAAACACCACTTATTATCAACATCGGGATATAGCTAACACTTCCGAGGGGCCGTGCTTCATCTCTCATGTTTGTTTGTACAGACTGGGAACTGCATATGTAGCGAAGTGCGTGCATCTTCAATGTAAGCTGCGAACACTTAATATGAAACACCAGCTCGAAATGAACCATGTCCAACCTACGTAATCGTCGAGAGAGTGTAATGATTTGGTTTCATATATTAACTGTTGTCGCAACGGTATCCCGACTATAATAAAATCTAGACTTAACTCATCATATTGCTAGATAGTGACATGACTGTCAATGATCAAGCAAACAAAATTCTATTTTTACATATGCATCAAGCAAAGCAACTCCCCCCAAAAAGTAAATGGCAGGCACAAGGTTGCTCGTGAGAATAGACTCAAAACGAGAAATGCTCGTCGCTGAGAACTGCCAATTCCGATCTTCGACTGCGCCAGCTGATTTCGCCAAAACAACGCCGAGTAATAGCCAATCGAATATGCGCAGGCCCAACTACCTGGGTAGTCGTTCGACAGGGACACCCGTTTTGCCACTTCGTAGATGTCGTCCGTATTCGTTGTTGGTAGAAAAGAAATATAGAGTCAAAAAGGGAATAAGGAGCAATGAATGTAAATAATGTGCAAGAAGTAAAAGTCCTCACAGATTCCAAGGACCAGCCTCAGTATCGCTTCATAAATCAAGAAACTTGGCGGTTGTTGACCTCAAAATCCCTGATCCCGGCACCACCACCACCTTTGGGTCCGAGCCAGACAATTTCAATGACACTGTGGCCCTCATCTTCTTCACGCACATACCATTGGTGAACATTGTCGCCAACGACAAAGGCCTCCCGCAGGAGCCACCTGTCTTTGATAACACCATCCTGATCCCGAGGACGCAGAGGTCCTAAGCGGGCCTCATAACCGCGAGGATCTTCCTCCCATGTCTTCTCGGTGTGGTCGAAGTTGATAGCATCGTCAGGTGTGTTCTCATCGTAGGTGTACTTTACAAGTGAATAACCATTGGTTAAAACCCAGAACGTCCGGACAGTCTTTCCGGTTGCGTTGTTGATAATTTCCTCCTGGTCAAAGACCCAGCGGCGGAGGATCGACCGCCGACCCGCTGCCGCTGCCGCTGCGGTCATCTTGACCACGTCCTTACTGTACCAACTGTTCCAGTGGTGGAGAGACTCAATCTTGCGGCCGGATTCGTAAACACCGTCGACATCGCCTTTCATGTCCATCTGGTACAGAGATGGCCAGAGAGTGAGAGGGGTATCAGCGTACCGTTGGATACACTGGCCAAGCTTTTGGTCACCGGGCTGTTCACCCCACGACTGACACTCATCGTAATAGTACTCCAGGGTGTCAAGTAGAGGCTTGGACACAAACACGCCCGCCCCTCCGAAAGCAATGTGACCGAAAGTGTCAACCTGCCAGCTGGCCTCCGATAGAGCGCCAATATAGTGCTTCTTGTTCAAATCAAACAACTTCAATTCATGAGCAATTGTTGGAAGAGACAGGAAGAACGTGTCATCATCAATGAAGCCGAGCCACTTGGTCTGGGGGCGTTTGGTCCGGATGTGTTCGGCGAAAGCCTGCACGAGGCCGAAATATCGAGCAGTGAACTCAAGGGGTGACTTAATAAGTGTCAAATCGAGACCACGGTTGCGGAAGTAGGTCTCCTGCTTGGCAATGTCGTCGTCAGAGTTGGGGACAAGGACAATGATGCCGGCTTTTGTGTTTCCGTAAGAGTAAAGCAGAGAAGGAAGCAAGCGGTCCAAGCGGTCCGCGGATGTGGCCAACCCGAATAGCATCTTATCAGTCTCGTCAATGTCATGGTCGGCGGCAACATCTACGTCGATAACCGATGGGCAGGCCATGGCATCTTCTTCGTTTGTCGGGGAAATGACCATGCCACGCTCGAGGACAGTCGTCGGCGGAAGGACAGGAACACTAACATCCTCTAGTGACTTAAAATCGGTCTTGGGAGGCTGGAGGTTGGGGCGGAAGTAGGCACGAGTATAGTTCTTGCGGAGTAGCCATTCGTTGAAAGGCAAAGGTGGCATAATGTTCGGGTCCACGTCACATTGCTTTGCGATGGGCGGCGTTGTCTGGAGCTGGATCTGTGGAGCACCAGGTGTGTTGGGCCGATTTACGGGGTGTTTGAACCGGAGGAGGGCTTCGCGGTCGTAGCGGTCGATGCACCAGAAGAAGAGCCCTATCGTGACCAGGGCAACAAGGGGAAAAACCGTTTTCAGACGGAAAGTCGGCATTTTGGGCGTATTATTATAATTGCTCTTCAACATGGAAAAAGCCTTGAGAAATTAAGTAGTCGAGGAAAAAGAGTTATGAATCGTGAAATTGAACGAACATCGGCCGGATAGGGCAAAAGTTCAAGGGAATCGTTATCGCAGGCGACTGGAGGAAAAGGGGAATGAAGCCGACGGTGCGAGGGTCAAATGAATGGATATGGCAGATATGTTTCGCCAAAAAGCAAATGTCAACGAAGGACTGGCGGCGTCGAGACTTGGTTTACGGCCACAGAAAGAGGATGTCTGTGAGGTCAACAAGTCGAGCCGCGCGGGACGAAGTGGAACTCCAGGGGAAACGGCAGGTCGAAGGAGCACAGCTGGACGAACGCCCAGGGCGTTGAGAAAAGTGTAGCTGGGAGAAGAAGAGGACTGACGATGTTGGAGATCTCGAGTCTCTGGAGGTTGAGAAAAAGAAGAGAAAGAAAGAGGGGGAGCGAGGTAGAAACGAGAGAAGTGGATGGAGGAAGGATGAGGAGGACAGAGAAGTCTGTCCCTGTCGAGTGGACGCTGAAAAGGCGATCCCGAGTGGGAAGCGGGTTCGCCCAGTGACCGGCTGGTGTTGGTAATATGATCTGCAAATTACACCCCGTCGTAATTTTAGGCCACTTTTTGTCGAAGTTTTGGTTGGTCCGGAATACAAAGCTTCAATAGCAGTTAATACCACAAGTTGTACAGATTCTTCTACAAAAGGTGTTTCATTGTTTACCCTATCCGTTGGCCTCTTGTTGGTGCATTTTCATCGATATTCCAATTCCTGCTATGCCCGGCGAATACCAATTTTGCACTCTGCCCAGTGTCTACTTCCGTCGATCATGGACAGAAGAATGTGGCCAAAGTGGCCCTCAGTCCACACCAAATCTCCAAGCTGCCAGGTTGACGGAGCCGAATGACGGTATTTCCAACTAGACCCTTGCCTTCAAGTCACCCCTCAGTCTCTATCCTCGACTTTTCACGGTGGATCAAGGGTTGGCTTCCACGGACCCAGTGCATGGTGAGGACTGTCTGATTGCTCTACTTTGGGATTGAAGGAGGAAATAGTCCATGTTGATCGGCTGTTGCTCTGTAGAATGTGATTGAACTTTGCCTCATCCTAATAATAGGCCTAATGACATTACTCCATACTCATAGGTAAAAGTCACTCCGGACTCCGACAGCACAACATCAAAGCATACTCTCAAGAGACACACAGACACAGACCATGGAGAGAAACACAACCCTAGGTTGGAGACTCCATTCAAGTCATCGCTGAACATTTTTCCATCCATGAGAGAAATAAACAACATGCATCTAAATCGTCCAAGGCATGCATGCTCATTGCTCTCAGAAATGTCGTCGTTTCATGCTTGATTCTCAAACTGCTGATCGACAAAACACAGCCGGGTTTTTTCATTACAACAAGCGTTATTTTTTACTTACGAAAGCGGAAGAGGTCAGACAACCTTGTCCAATAATCTGCCGAGTCGGTATAGGAGGTCGTAGTAAGACCTGACAATTTACTTGTGGCTCTTACTCTGGAGAATGACCGGTGGCGGCCTTCTTCTATTTTTATTCTGTGAGAGAATTCTCTCGAGGCAAGATGATGGAACGGTTCAATTCCTTTTGCGTCACTGGCAGGCATCCGAGAAAACAAAAATAACGCAGTTGGTAATACTAATAATCCCCAGGCTGGTACGACCCTTGAAGCAAAATTTCGATGTTGGGAGTTGGATGCAATCGATCAGCGCGGGCTCCCGTCAGTCTGGCCAGTCAGCGCCGACCGTTTGGAGGTGCCTTCAACTTTGCTTCTCTGGGAGCCCCACGGGCCGCGTGTCCCATGCATGGCGTCTCTCCTGAGTCCTCAGACTCGCGTTTCAAACAGTCGCTGAACATCAAGACTCAACAGTCGCCAGCAGGCTTGGTTGACTGATGGTCATGGAATAATAATCATGGATCCATCCAGTGTGTCGCAAGAGTGCCTTACCCGTAGCGGAAACGGATGAGGTGAATTTAGCCTTGTTGGACAGCGGGTTCCGCGCTTCTACTACTATTTGCCGACCTGTATCCAAAAGGACGCCTGATGCCTTGAATCTTGTCCCCTGAGCACATGGATCACCTGTTCTCCATCTCTTGACTCTTGAGTGGCACCTTGTCAGCCTCAGAGGGCAGTGTTTCCGAGTGTCGCCCCCAGCGTGGAGGTTGATCAGCACGGTTCAACTGTAGACGCGCAAGTTGCAACAAGTTGAGATTAGCGATCCAATTATCTCCCCCAAAGCCACGTACGTACCTTCGTATGCAGACCACAGGGTCTTTTCGATTCGAAGATCGCTGAGGAAAATACGAGCACAACCTTTGACGAATCTCTAAGTTATGAGAATCGCCCAAGCAGGGTCCCACCGTTGGAGATACTCATCTGAGACCTGACTGCCAGGAAAGGGTCTAAATTTGAAATGATGCCAAAGGCGGTCCCTGAATTCATGTACGTACCCTGAGATAAGCTCAGTGAGCGTCAGCAGAATTCGTCAATGAGCGCAGGAATCTCAACTCTCAGCTTCTAGGATGATGAGATCTTACAGACTACACACATCTCTCTCTTCGGGCTGAGTCGCCGCCAAGTACTCACACTCAAGCGCGCTATACAGAATACACACTCAACCAATCAACCTCTTCAAATTAAGCGCCTATCGTCTCATCACAATACTGAAACCCTCATACCTCATGCGCTTGAGCTTGAAGCGCAGATTAAGCGGCTTGGGTTCTTTCGGTTTTTTCAAAATACTCTCAAATTCCCCCCCTTCATCAACTCCCTATACAAACGTATCACGCCAACACCCTAAGTACTAGTATGATACGCGCGTACATGAACAAATCAACGCGATAAGCGAAATTACTCCGTACAGATTCACCACCGAAGTTTCGAATAAGTTAACTTGAAGATTGAGAATCCATACTCTGTCAATAGATACTAGATAGGGGAACTACCTCAAGTCAATGGCGCGATATGTCGCCATCATCGATGAGGATTAGCTTTCGCTTGATCACCGTTGGATTAGGGGCTGGACTAATCCTCTAGTTAGGACTTGGTATGGAGTCTGGCAATAATCCGGAATCCGATACAAGGTTCAGAGTCTGGACTCCGTATTCTGTAGACTATGGGTATAAGAATAAAATATCAGCTTTCAATAATATCGTGGAGTGAGGAGCGCGAAGGCTCTTTTTCGGGGTTACCCAGGGAGTACTACTATTCTCCTAGATACAGCTTCTTCTCGCGGAATATCCCTTCGGGGGCCTGTGGGGGTGGGGGGCATGGTTCCTGAACAAGTGATTATTGAAAATCGACGATGTTTGATGCTATATAGTATAGGCACTTGATCTATAGAATCAGCCTACCCGCAGTGGTTTGGCAATTGCGACGAAGTGGTCTGTTCAGTTTTCGCCAGCCGAGGGGATCAAAACTCTCGAGTCAACACGAAAGTATATGATGAGCTGCAGGGAAATTTAAGATGAGGCCGGCTATATTTGGCTTCATTGCCATGTTGCATGATAATATTGTGCTTGTTAAGGTTGAGTCAACATGTTTAAAAAAAAACAGGGCCAATATCAGCTGAGATATATTCTTCGTGATCATTCAGGTGAGACAGAACAATTGCATTTTTTGTCTGTCCCACAGACTATCTATGTTTTGCGTCTTGATTGCCTGTTTTAGAGCCGTGCGTGATCATTCAGGTGAGACAGAACAATTGCATTTTTTGTCTGTCCCACAGACTATCTATGTTTTGCGTCTTGATTGCCTGTTTTAGAGCCGTGCTTATGACGCTGAATCTCGGATACCGGTAGACTTCATGCCAAAATCGAACATCATAACTTCGTTAGGGGTCATTGCCATTGACTGCCAGCAGTACAATAGGATGAATGACTATCAAAATGTATATACACCAAGAATCTACATCATTCATTCTTCATCATCGTAAGACTCTCGGTCGGTGAAGCTCATGAACTCCTCCGGAGAAGCTTCATTATCCATCACCACGTTCCACGCATCCTTCACCAAGTCAATGATGGAATCATCGAATGAAAGGTCAAGGCTGGGCGGGGGAAACCTAATGACATTGCCTGACACAACATTGGCAGGGCGCGTATCACCATCAACGGCCCGGCCTAGCTGTGTGTAACGGAGAGACCATAAAACTCTGGCATCTGGCCCCGCACTAGACTGAAGCAACTTTCCGATAGCACCCTCGATCAAGGATTGCCCCTGCTGACCAGGTATACTGACGCTGCCGTATAAGACACCTGTTGCACCAACGTTAGCATGTAACCGAAAAAAGAACGGGGCAAGTAAACAGTAATGTCAAGTTCCATGATCAGTTTCGCAGAAGTCTCATCAATGCAATATCAGGCAATGTAGATAAGTTTTGAAGCAAGTCATCATAAGGAGAAAAAAGGGCGAGGGGTGAGGGAGAGGAACCTACTTTCACCTGATGGGCACTCGGCAGTTTCGCTAGAGTGCACGAAGATATAAACCGGGGGTAATTCATCGGCAAGTCCAAGTGAGAGTGCGGGAAATACCACAACGGCCCCCGCAGGGATCGGGCCGCCTTCTGCCGTAACGGGAAACAAGTCATCTAGAGATGATGACACAATTGTGATCGACCGTGAGACCCTATCATGGTCACACGGGGATTGAGAAAGTACAGGGAGATCCCAGTCGGAGCCAACCACATATTTAGTAGTGATTGTTTCACCACTAATCAATCGTAACTGAACGCGCGAATTCTTTGTGTCTTGCTCGCCTTGATTCAATGACTCGACGCCGGAATTCAATACGTATACGCCACCACCAACAGCGAGTGCACGACACCCGACCTGGGAGATTTCTGATCCCCCACCCCATTTCACTAGAACACTCCCGAACCCTGGCCCAAACAGACCAATGGATGTCAAATGCCTCTGGATGCGAGGAACAGCATAGCTGGCCACAGTCCTCTGGGGAGAGGATTGTGATAGAGAAAGTGAAAGAAGAGGATCATAGAGTTCAGGTGTGACCTGGAACTTGGTGGTGAGGTACTCTGAGAGAGACTTGGTCAGTGCTTCCTCAAGAGCTGATTTCTCTTCCTCCGCCGACTCCTGGTTCGCCTGGCTCTGACTCAGGTTGCGAAGAAATCTCATGAGTGTCCTCTTTGATTTCATGCTAATGAAGTCATCCGCGAAGACATCCTCACGACTGCTAGGGACTCTGTACAAATCTTTGTCTCTGCCAGTCGTTGGTTTGTGTATCCACCAGCTCCCAACAGCTTGGAATTCAAGCTGCCGGTAGACCTTGGATGACACTAAGGTGGGCAGCAGTTCAGACCTAGAATAGATCAGTTGCGGTGACAAGGACAGTGTGTATGCTCTTGATGACAGCCCGGAATTGGGCTCGGAAGGGCTCGGCAAAAAAATGGTGGCATCCTCAAACGGATACTGAGAGGTCTCTGGCTTATCAACATCGAGGTCAGCAAATGCTAGTTGACAGCACCTACAGGACAATTTCTCACCTTGGTTTACTTTTGTAACCCACTCTTCAGCCTCCTGTAGACTTAGAGCGGCTTCCGGACCCCCGTAATACGGACTCTTGTCAACATGAAGGACCTTTTTACCTGACCGAGAAAGAGCCCTAGTTGGTGTGGATGTTAGTAACAAAGCAAGAAGCTAGCAAATAGCAAGGAATGAACGTACAGAGCTAGAAGTGACTGGGCGATCCCAGTGCCGGAGATTGTTACATCCCATTGGGTATCTGACAGCGACTCCATTGTGTCGGTGTCTGGTTGCTGTGTTTAGTGCAGTGTCTTATGAAGTATATGTATCCCGAACTACCATCACGTCGGTTGACTAGAGAGTGAACGCCTTTGAAGAGCCAGATGACCCATTTGTGGTGATTTCAGGTCGAATGTCCAGAGGACGAAAACGCTGTGGGAAAGAAAGAGGAGAACCCGAAGTGCACCGAAGAAATACAAAATGGAGCTGCAATGATCACGTGATACACTAGACGAGTAGAATTGAACCCAGCATCAAGTTCAGTATGATGCCTGAATAGCAAGATTAGCCAGCTTTGAATATAAAACCTACAGTTAGCAGGAGGCTGCTATACCCCGTGTCTTTCAGAACCACATAGTGAGTAGAAACAATGCTAATGGCAACAGACGAGCTTCCGGAGTCGAGCTCATCAGATACGCTATCCCAAATACGGCTAGACTATTGAGAATCGCCTACTTCAGTTTTCTCACACAGCGAAAGAACTTTCCTCCTTCACATCACTCCTAGTGCTTTGCATAGGCAGACTGCTAACATTTCTGTAGCAGTTTGTCGTTTCGTACAAGCCTTCACTGGTCTTGTCGTTCAAGGAGTGGTAGATAAGACTTGTCACTCTGTATCTGCTGCTCTGGATGGAAACATCTGATGGAAGCGGTTCGTTTTGTAGTGATACATTTCTTCTATTATAAGCTTCTCTTGTTGCCAAATGTCGAGTCTATGTCCTGTCTTAGGGACGGTGATGAGGGCATGTCAAGGTGTATCCGTTACCCAAGTAATCCTCCGCGTTTAATTTTGCACGCTGGGTCGGCTTTCTACAGCGGTCCTGATCCAGGCGTGCGTTGACGCGAAAGTAGTAATGGTGTTCGCCTTCGGTTGATGACCATACCCATCATTGGCCTTTGTCAAGATGATATGTTGACCGGGTTGCGAATCTCTCCTCGAAAGATCGGCACCTGAGTACCATCGCGTTACAGCTCCTCTCACTCCTCGCTCCCTTCTTCCACAATCCTTGCGCGGATGATCCTGACATCATCATCTGGCCTGTCTTCGTTGTTTGTCTTGACGAGCCCCATGCGCTGAATTACCCTCATTCCACTCTTTACCCGCCCAAATATTGTGTGCTTCCCATCGAGCCAAGGAGTCGGAGCCAGTGTGAGGAAGAACTGACTACCATTGGTATTCGGCCCGCTGTTCGCCATGCTAAGGATCCCCGCGCCAGTATGCTTCAGGTCTGAGTGGATTTCGTCCTCAAACTTCTCGCCGTAGATAGAGCTTCCTCCTCTCCCAGTGCCAGTGGGGTCCCCGGTCTGCACCATGAAGTTGGGAATGATGCGGTGGAAGATGATGTTATTGTAGTATCCGCGCTGCGCAAGCGTCGCAAAGTTTTTGCATGTCTAATTACCAACAACGATGTTAGTGGAATGCATGTTGAGGCCGTGTGGGTTTCTGCGACTGACCTTGGGAGCATGAGTGTTGTAGAGCTCTACCGTGAATGAGCCCTGTAAGGTTAGCGCACGATTTCAGCATTGAGGTATGGCACTTACCATGCTCGTATCAAAAGTTACATCTGTCGCCATGATGAAGAAAATTACTGGTCGCGCTTGATGTCGAAAGGTGGCGGTTGAGTTTGAGCTCCGAGGCGGAAGTGGAAGTGGTCTTGGCATCAAATGTTGTTCTGGGACAATGTGCTTTTGTTTCTTGTTTCTTCAACAACCACAACCTCTCATTATTGATATGGACTGCGGAACTCTACTACCAACACTCACTTCATAATTTCTCTTCAACAGCCAGCTAGAATAAACTACTTTCCTTCCTTTTTTACTCAGTACAGCCAGGCTGTCAACGTGCTTATGGCTGAGGTCAGTCCACTTGCGGAGCTATTGGGCCAGGCACTTTATCAGTTTGACCTTATCAAACCACTCTTGTCAACTTACGGGCATGTGATTCTATCTGCGCTTTTCCCGCTCTACATCGGGGCCCACGCATCACTTTCCCGGCCGGGCTCTGCTGCAAAACCCACCAAAAATTCCGATGAAGATGCTGGAAACGAGTCAGAAAATGAGGATGATGACGAAGAAAGCGGAAATGACGACCAGAAAATGGAAGGCCTTGCGCCCAGTGATGCTATCGTGTTTCCCTTGACTGCAGGACTCACCCTTGGGGGTCTGTACTTGGTGATCAACTGGATGGGAGCTGACATGCTGAACAAGATCCTTGGTTTCTATTTCTCTCATATGGGCATGTTCTTTGCCATGGCTTTTGTGAAAGACGGCCTCTCAGTCCTCAGATCGTTTATCTTCCCCCGCAAGTTCACGCGCGGCGGACAGACCTGGAAACCAAGGCCAACTGACCGTGTCTTCGCTATTGTACCCAGCCCGACTACCTCGGAGCCGGTCGATACACGGCGATCGCCTCTACCAGGCATTTTCGGCCTGATCCCGTTGCCAAACATTGTTCTCAAAGCGCTTTGGACCTGCCGTGAGATCATCTATTGGCGAGCGAAGCTTCGTGTTCATATACACCGCATTCTCCATCTCGAATGCTCTCTTACCACGATGGATATCTTGAGTGGCTTCATTTCTCTACCCGCAGTGGGCTACTTCACATTTGTCTCGAAACCGTGGTGGTTGACCAATTTCCTGGGCTTCTCCTTTAGCTATGGTACCCTACAGTTGATGTCGCCGTCTACTTTCGTTACCGGCTCCCTGATTCTGGGGTCGCTGTTTTTTTACGACATCTACTTTGTTTACTTCACGCCCTTGATGGTGACGGTTGCGAAGGAACTGGACGTCCCCATCAAGCTCCTGTTCCCCCGCCCACCTGCTCCCACTGACGCTCCTGCTCCCACCAACGCTCCTGATACAGTCTCTCTAGCCATGCTAGGCCTAGGTGACATCATCATCCCCGGCATGATGGTGGGGTTGGCACTTCGATTCGACCTTTACCTCTACTACAAGCAAAAGGGAATGCTTAAAGCAAGAGCAGAGGGCGAAGATGCCGATTGTGATTGTGTTAAGCCGGTCTATCAGCCAGTGACGGGAGGATGGGGAGAGCGCTTCTGGGCACCGTCAGTGAGATCGAATGAACCTGACTTGGAGCCTCCGTATCGTGACGCGCGCTCTTTCCCCAAGACATACTTCAAAGCCAGCATTGTGGGATATACTTTCGGTATGATCACGACACTTGCCGTCATGCAAATCTTTGATCACCCACAGCCGGCTCTCTTGTACCTGGTCCCTGGCATATTGCTGTCTCTATGGGGAACCGCTTTGGCGAAGGGTCAAATAAGCGAAATGTGGGAGTTCAGCGATGCCGAAGAAGATGAAGATGAAGATACTACCGAAAAGGGAGAGGAAAAAGACCAGAAAGATAAGGTGACCTCTTCAGACAAAGGCCGAGGTCTCTTCGCTCGCATATTCTCCCGGCACAACGAACTCGCAACCTCTCAGACTCTCGATAAACCCTCTGGCAAAGAGGAACAGGCTCTTGTAGCTCAATCTGAGAAGGCTAGCGATATGGTCGAGGAGAAGGAATCCCAGAGCAATGACAAGCCAAAAACCAAGTCTGACAACAAAGACGACTCCAAGCACTTGGACCTATTCTCATTTTCTCTCTATGTCCCTCGAAAAGCGGGATCGAAGAAGTCCGAGGCTGCCCAGGGGGGTGCTGTCAACTCTACTATCGATGACGAAAGTTGGTCTTATGTCGGCGTCGGCAAGCAGGAAAACGAACCCCCTGCTAAGCGACGACGTCGAAGTCCGAGGAATCTGAGTAATGCGGGAACTACTGAATAAGGAGGTCAGTATTCTGTTGTTAATGCAGTTTGGATAACACGATTTTTTTGCCTAAGTAGGACAGACGAGGCAGTTGTCGGCGTTTGATGGTGTTTACCGGAGACTTGAAAGCAAATCATGGTGGGCGAATGTGGACAGGAGGTAGTATTAGAATTGGTATCATTTACAATCATATTCAATGTGAGGTTGCCCTCTTCTCAACATTGCTTGAGAATCTGGTTAATATCTTCCCATCTTCGGGTGGATATGTCGACCAATTCCTTCAGCTCTTTCCTATCCACTGCAAACCCGCCATTCTTCTCCATCTTCACAATAAAGACCTTCCCATCCCCGCCTTGTGGCTTATCGACGACAAGACATACTCGTTCCTGACTTAAGCCTTCTTCGTAGCCATCAGGATCCGCCAGGACCCATCTTCGCTGAATGCCTTTCCTGTCTCCCTCGGCCAGCTTTCTCTCCTCCTCAGCGTCTTGAATAGTGACAGACCTCCATCCAGCCGCTGCATCGGCCTCGAAAACACCAAAGGAGCTAGCAATGGGCAGTCCCCACAAAGACAACTTGCGAGCCTCTGACACAATATCGGAGCACACGACTGTTTCATTATCAACATCCCACCACGCACGCGGCAATTTTGTATCCCGGAGCGCCGCTAGAACAGCTGTCCAGGCGGCGTCAAACGGGTTTCCTGCCAGAGAAATAATCATGATGTCTATGTAGAGCACCCAGAACGCCTTGATCTCGCC
This sequence comes from Aspergillus cavernicola, assembly GCA_027569065.1. NCBI lineage: Eukaryota > Fungi > Ascomycota > Eurotiomycetes > Eurotiales > Aspergillaceae > Aspergillus > Aspergillus cavernicola. Next base: position 44,254 of record JAPDEK010000028.1, read on the forward strand.
GGTTTGTATGGAATCCTCATCCGAACCTTCCTGCTCAACATCCACGTCCATTTGTTCGCTTTCGTTATGATGTTCTGGCTCTTCTGGTCCGAAATTCGGCCGTTCGTACCATATTTGCAGGTCCTCAGCACGTACTAGACGAGAGGTATGCAATAATGAAAGGATCTGGTGTGACATCGATTGCGCGAGTGCTGAAGGCGGCGCACCAGGAATGAGTCCGGGGGCACATCCAGTGCTCAGGGAAAGGTTGGGTACAAGTAAACTGAAGTCTTCGATGTGAGATTCATTGTCTCCGGAGTCTGTCCGGTCTTCACCGAGCTTCGCAGTCGGATTCGTCAATTTTCGTCGCTTATTAGATGCAAAGGAAGAAGAGGATGAATGTGAAACGCTCCATGAGGCTATATCTTCTGTATGTAAGATCTCCGCTTTGACGCCGCATACCGCCGTAGTATCTCCGAGTCGCACAACAGCACTTCCATTCGTGTGGGTGAGGGAGCCTGTATTCGCGGAGGTGACGCGGAATTGCGAGGGGGAGCGTCCATTGGCTCGGATGGAAGGCTGTTGGCTCGATGCGGGGGGTGAGAGATGGGCGAGAAGGTAGGCATGAGGTTGTAGTCGGGCAAACTGTGAAGGGGGGAGTGAGAGAGATGGTGGTATGGGTTGCGGAGCTGGCGCTGTTGCAGTTGACGCCATTATGCCTAGGATTTATTCTGAGGTGACCCGACCCTAGTTCCTAGATAGTTTGTGCTGGCCTTCTGGCGGTTGGACGAAATGAGGAAAATCGGGTTTTATGCGGCAGAATAATCATGCATAAAGGCGGTGGGCGGAGTTTACTACACCACCAGACATGGCATCAGCATGCAACACGAGTCAAGATTTAAGAGTTTAGCAGCTGCCCTCGTCTCGTACAAGAAATGCCTACAGTTGGCTAAGTGTGCTCCCGATTATGTTCATTTGATGAAGAAAACACTAGCAACACCTGCTCGACGGCGATTAGCTGAAGCTACAATGATCCGTCTTTTTGAGAGCTTCGCAATATTGATTGGTGTCCGTCCAAGCACCCAAATCTAATTGCTTCAAGATGAGAAAGCGGGCCCGAACTTGCTGTTTCCCTTCACAGAATCTATTCGCTTGATCCTGCAGGGTGCCTGAACATGGTGAACATAGCACACATCGAACGGAGCCCAACGCAGTCTTGCGATACAGGAAGGCAGGATTAAACATGGCTTGGGATTTCACGGAGCAAGTCCACTCTAGACTGAAATTTATGAATTTGTTAACTTTATAACGAACCTGCGATTGAAATTTCGTTGTAACCTATGGGATCTATATATAAATACGAGGCGTCGATCCAGCAATACCAGACATGCTTCCAGAATCCACTGGCATTACCTTCGTTCCGAGGTTTGCAGGAATAATCATGCGTCTAATATAACTCCAAACATGTTCGAAAACTGCACAGGCTGCTGCTTTGGGATAGGATTGGTGTTGACCGACCTGCTATCTCCCATGGCACCTGTCTATCGTGATCGTCCGCTCAGTGTTGCTGCTCCCGTGCCGTGGAGCGATCATCACTTATACGAGCTTTATCACAGCTTACTTAGCGCATGGAGACTTTTCTTCATGTTGAGCTTCACCACTTGCCATTAAAGAAGTCACAAATGTCTGATGCCCTTGGAAGGTTTCCGCGGGCAACTTCCAAAAAGGACTTTCCCTATGAGCGGATCCTGAGTTCCCACTCGCGTCAAACAAGTCCGTAATGGTTTGCCTGCCGTCTGCTTCAGACTTGAGTGGTACTGGGCATGATGCCGGTGGCGTTCTTCTGGTCTGTTATCCTCGTATTTGAGAAAATACGTGATGCGCTTGGACTATCTCGAGGCTAGGCATCGTTTCTGAACCTTCTCTGTCGAAACTCGTCACGCTGCATACCTTTCTAATAAAAGATCATGGGTGTTCTTTTCCCTCGATGTCTTGCGCTGAGAGGAAGGATTTCTTGGCATGCGTTCAAGTATTCATATGCCTGGGGCGCAGCGAGGTTTTGAAATGACATGCGGGAACACACGCGGGAGGAATGTCTAGGTGTGATGGTTTATTTTGACCAGGGACGACGAAGAAGCTGGGAACTGGCACTAGATGGCATGCTGGACGACCTTTCTCGGGGTTCGAACTCGGCATCATCAATCGAACCCGATGTTGACTCTCTGCCCTCCCCAGTCTCACCCCCGGAGCTGTTTCCCACACCCGACAGGCACGATATGACACCTCAATTAGAGGAAGGAAGTTTTTCGACTCTCCTTGATGCCATCTCTCCTTTAGAGAATAATCTGCCATGGAGTGACAGTTGCTGGAGTGACGCCACCACTGCAGGTGCGGTACTCTCTTTGCTCCACAAAGAACCATTGGATCCTCCCTCTAATAGCACTCATGAGCGCGAGTATACTTCAAGAACCCGCCTAACGTGCTCCGTTTGCCTCGAGGTCCTTGAGCCTGAACAATATCCAGACACTCCGATAGCTGCTGAGTGTGACCATACATCGATATCCAGTACACATATATGTACCATTTGTCTCAGCCGCAGCTTGGACATACAATTTTCCAACTCTCGAGTCCCCTTATTAAGGTGTCCCCTTTGTCGCGCGAGTTTATCGGACAATGAAGTCGAGCGGTGGGCTAGTACACCGGCCTTTCTGGCCTATGATATCGCACGAACCAGGCGAGTTCTGGAGGAGGATGCAGAATTTGTGATGTGTATCAAACCAGACTGTGGCTATGGACAACTCCATGCCGGCGGCGTGGAGGACCCTATTGTTGTGTGTGCAGCGTGCGGTACACGGACATGCTTCACCCATCAGGAAATACCCTGGCACGATGGCTTGACCTGCGCAGAGCTTGAGGTAATCGGTCATCCGAGCATGGACCAAGAGAACCAACCACTGGGGCTTTCGGCTGCTCTCAGAGTTGGTGGCCCGAGACAGGGACGGGCCGCGTCCGAGGAGTTGCTCAGTCAAAGGACGATTCAGCAAACCACACGAGCTTGCCCTGGATGTTATGTTGCCACGGAAAAGGTAGGAGGGTGCAAGTATATGCGCTGTAAGCATTCTCCTATGAAGCATCATCACACCTTTCTAGAATTAGAGCACTGATTGCGTTGACAGGCGAAATGTGCTGGCAAGAATGGTGCTGGGATTGTAGCAACTTTTGGGACCGTGGGCATCTCGGCGTTGATTGCTCTATTTTCATTTTCTCTAACGAGCAATGACAGCGGCTCGATATCATCATAGTGGCAGCTTGAAAGAAGCATTAGATCTCATTGACCACGGCTCTTTACGATTTCATCAACGTTCAGCCTACTGCTTGCCTGTACAAGGTTCAGAGGCCTAACGATCGCCTAAGGGACTTAGGCGGATTGTAGTCTTTGCGCTTGAACAATCCATAGTAGAGATATCTTCTGTCCAAAAGGCACTCTTCTGTCGTCAAAGTACTTTCTGGCTGTGACCAAGTCAGGTAATGAGCATGGTCAACTCCGAGTCAGCAAGTCAGCAAGTCAGCGACAGAACTTATCCCTATCATGGCAATGAAAGTCGCGGTCAAGAATAATGAAAAGAATCCTCGAATCGGAGTCTCCAAAGGACATTAACACTCATCACTCAGGAATTGAACCTGTTCTCACCCAGAGGAAAGCCTATCACAGACACCGAGCGAGTCGGAAGGCTGGGCTTGCCGCCGACTCTTGAGGCAGTCGCCCAATCACACTCCCGAGCTGCTTGTTGGAGGTGACGAGCGCCCAGACGCTCGCATTAGTGGGGGATCCGGCTGCAGAATGGCACACTTCTCGCGATCGATGGTTGGCTACGGGCCGAGCAGGAACCCGTGCATCCAATCAACTCGGCCGCTCTGGAGATCTCCCTGCAGCCAAATGCAAGCATAATCCTGAGAACAGTGTAGCGCCAACTGAGTCCTCCCCGCATGAAGAAAATGTGATAACCAATCATGCACGATTGGTTCGACTTGGCCAGAGAGTTTCTCATGGCTGACCAACAGAATAATACTGAGGGTAAGCTGAAGTCCGGCTGGTTTCCCCCCTCTGACATGGGCCTTTTCACCCCTCCGACTCCCACAGGAGATATGGTTTGTTTGATTCTCGCTTCAGAGCCGATCATCTCCCATTCCTCTCCATCCAGTGCATACACCCGGGTCCCGACCGCGACTTGAGACAAAGAAAGAGTCTTACGTACAGTTTGTCAAGAGTGCCCAACGATTGTTTATGTGAGATGGTCCCCAGCCCATGCTCTGCTCAATTATGAGGGAGGGATCGAAGAGATACGAAGGACGACACTCGCTATCTATCTTGATATAAAGGTCCGAAGCTGGTCTTCGGGAACGTGGGTTCGGTTTGCAAGCTCGTGGCGATCGAGAGAACAAGTCATTTATTGCGGATTATTATTTCAAACCGAAACGAAACCATGTCCTCCTGGGATAATGTTGCTTTGCTCGTGAAGCGCATCGACGCCGTATTCAACTCAGCTACGAACCCTGCAGATGCCGCTGAGCGCCAACGCGATCCATGGGGCGAAGCTGGCAAGTATGGCAGAGGTTGGGTGTATTTTTCGTTGGTGCTGTTAGCGGCATCGACATTGATTCGCTTCTACCATACCTGGGGAGATCGTATCAGAATCGCCCTACACAAAGAAAATCCAGTTGCAGGCTTTCGATCGCCTCAGGATGAATATGAGCTCCCTAGCGCTGCCACCGATAGCTCGACTACCCTGTTCTTCCCAGCGCAGGGGTCTCTTCCTAACACCAAGAAACAGCAGTCGTCCGTTTCAACGATTACGCCATTAAACAATGTCATCGCACTTGCACGCTGGATCTTCTATAGGTCACTCCCGGAGGTCCGAGTAGGGAGGTATCGCATTGTTTTCCCTTCTCTTGGGGCCTCTGCTATTATTCTCGCGGCGTTGATCTTTGTTACGCTCTACTCCTTCCTTCCACAGCCTCTTTACTACTCGTCTATTCGCATTGGATCTCCTCCTCTCGCTATCCGGGCGGGTATGCTCGCCGTCGCGATGGTTCCGTGGATCGTGGCGTTGAGTACAAGGGCCAACTTTATCAGCATGCTGACTGGTATTGGCCATGAGAGGTTGAATGTGCTTCACCGGTGGGCTGGTTACATTTGCCTGTTTCTGAGTCTGGTCCATACGATCCCTTTCTATGTCACCCCCATTTGGGAACAGGGCATGCTGGAGGTATATCAACAAATCCTCCCACGGAACATATACGTCTACGGGACGGGCTTGGCAGCACTGGTGCCTCTGATATTTCTGTGCATCCACTCGCTCCCAATTGTTAGGGACTGGATGTATGAACTGTTCGTGAAGATCCACCTGCCTGTTTCTATCATCTTCGTCGCCATGCTTTTCTGGCACACGAAGAATTTCCTATCATCATGGAGCTATCTATGGGCCACGATTGCGATTTTGGTACTTTCATACGCTGTGAGATTGACCTACTTGAACTGGATGAATCCGCTACGACTTTCTTTCATGATCGGTGAAGACTCCGCGGTCACGATTCTACCACAGAATGCGGTCAAAGTGACTGTCCCGACTCAGATGAGATGGAAACCCGGGCAATACGTGTATCTGCGTATGCCAGGAATTGCCTTTTTTCAGAATCACCCTTTCACCGTTGCCTCTCTATGCAGTGGTGACCTGCCATCGCAATACGGCGAGGAATACCGGGACCTGGCCCTTGTATTCCGTCCGTTCCGCGGCTTCACGCGCGACGTCCTTCTCAAGACCGTCGAATATGGGCCGTTTAAGACATGGACCTCATTTCTCGAAGGGCCTTATGGAGGTATGCGGCGTCAGATGGCAGCTTTTGATGATGTAATCTTTTTTGCCGGTGGCAGTGGCATTACAGCAATTGCGAGTCACCTGTTAGACCTGATCAAGAAGATGCGCGAGGGCAAGGCCGTCACGAGATCAGTCCGGGTTGTCTGGGCCCTAAGGGATCCAGAGTCCATTGATTGGTTTAAGGAAGAGTTGCGCATTTGCAGGGACCATGCGCCTCTCAACACAGTACACTGCTATTTCTTCCTCACGGGAGCCAAGGATAACCGTGGCCAGCCGTTCGCAACACAAGATCAACAGCTCTACCGCGATATCGTGCAGGAGAAAATCTACGATACGCTTCAAGACATCGAGAAACGCAGCTCAGCGTATATCCGCGAGGAAGCCGCAGGGGACGAGGATCGAGAGAAAGAACTCCGTCGAGAAAACGAAGACACCCTTACGGCTCTCCCTCCACGCGCCTACACTTCAAACCTACCGCGGTCCTCCAACTACCATTCCCCTATGCAAAACTACGCTTTCTCACCGTACCAACAGCCCTCCCAGTTCCAACCATCTCCCTCCCAATTCCAACCATCTCCCTCCCAATTCCAACCATCTCCCTCCCAATTCCAGCAATCTCCCCATCAATCTCAACAACAATTCCACCAATCTCCCCATCAATTCCAACAACAATTCCAACAACAAACCCCTTACCAATCCCCTCAAAGCGCCGGAAACGTCCCCTTCGACTTCGGATTCGGCCAAGCCCAAGCCCAAGCCCAACCGCAAGCCCAGCCCCAACTCCACATCCAAACCGCATTCTCCCCTTCACTAGCACCACCACCACCCGCAAACCCCCGACCAAACCCTCGCTTCGCGTCCCTCCCCCTCCAAAAGAGAAACGGATGGCGAATCGACTACACCCGCCCCGACATCCCCAAGATGCTCAACGAGTTCTCAAAGACATTCGGTCATCGGACTTGCGTTTATGTCTGTGGGCCTCCTGGGATGCGAGTTGATGTTTCTGATGCTGTTGCAAGCTTGCAGCATCTTGTTCTGACGGATTCAACCAAGGATGAGATTTTCTTGCATGCGGAGAATTATAATATCTAACCTAATCTGTCTTGGTGTTTGTTTTAATCCTCTTGTTTGTAGCCGCGCGCTTTGGGAACTTGATACCATGGCGTTTTGATTTGGTTGTGGCCTTGTTTGAACTTGCCACGAGAGATTAAGCGGTGGTTTATGTATTTTTGAATCATATAATTATTTATATATCCAAGTTTATTTATATAGTAAGTCTTGTTCCTTTAAATGTTGAATTCTGTGCAATGTGATAATACTCTAGATGTAGTTGTAATTGTTTGACAAAACAATAAGGGTATCCTGAAATGAAATATGCAATGTAATAACAAAATCCTGTAAAAGACATGAGCATACAGGGAGCGGCGAAAAAGAATTGTTCAATAAAAAAAAGTAGATCAAGGCCTCTGCGGCTCCTCATCAGCCTTTCGCTTTCTGCGCATGGTGTCATCAAAATCCAGTATTCTGGACCCCGTAACCGAATGCACTCCAAGCTCGTCTGCGTCGAGTTCGTCCTCCGCCTCGACTTTCTCCCAGTCGTCATCACCTTCCGGGGTGGCTATTCTTTCGCAACGCGCTTGCACTGGCGGAGGTTGTTCAACAGTTTCTGTGGATTCAATGTTCTCGTCGTGGTCCCACTGGAGGGCTAGTTTGACAATCCTTGCGCCGGACGGCTTCAAACGTCGATAGTAGTTCTCGACAATTCCTTCCTCCATCTGAAAGCCGCGTGAAATGTACCACTTCAGACCATCCTCGTTTGCCTCGTGCACGTGCGCGGTGACAGTATGGATGTTGTAATGTTTCACAAGCTCCGATACCTGGTACTCAAGTTGCGTGCTCGCCGAAGATGTACTTAGAGTAGGCGGGGACGAAAAAAGTAGCGAGTTGAGTAGAGAGGCTGCGACGCCGTAGCCACGATATGGGGACAACAGGTGTAGTGTTTGAATGTAGAGGTTTGTTGGTTCCTGCACTTGGCCTTGCGACTGAGAGACTTCCGGAGTAGACTGTGAGAGCCGTTCCAGTCGGCATCGAATTCCGCCGATTACTTTGTCCGTTCCCGTTGGTGATGCAGGGGTAGCCGCTGATGACGGGACTGCACCCACCGGGTGATCATGATATATGGCCACACGCGAGACGGATGCGATCACGGGATCTGTGACTGTAGCGGTGTAGAAAGAGTTCGGATAGCGGATGGGGAGGAGCAAGCCAGTAATTCGAGATAAGGAGGGAATATGAGCTGTGTTTACTGGTTCGATTGTGACGTGCTCGTGCGGGGTGATATAGCCGGGTTGGATGGAATGAGGGTACGCGGGAGGTTGCAGGGACGGATCTTTCGCGGTTGGCGGTTTCAACCTGGCGGCTATATTGATAGGCGACGGCGCCGGGGGCGGTGATGATGCGGACATCACCATCGGTGGGGGGTATTTTGGGGGCCTACCATGAGCACTGCGTGAGGGTTGCGGGGATGAGGAGTGCTGAGGGAGCGGGGGAGAAGCGGAGGATGACCGTTTGGCCTGGTGGGCTTTGGCAAAGAACTGATACGCCATCAAAGCAACACACCGTCAAACAGTGATGGAGGATTCTGGAAATAAGACTAACAGATAGAAGCGAGAGACAGACGGTGAGCAAGCGCGTAGGAAAGAGAGACCGCGAGGGGAGCGCGAGACGAGAAGCGGAGGATGACAAGGCGGAGATGGCGATAAGATAAGATCCAGCGGCAGAATGAATAAGATGGAAACCTGAGGCCATCACTGCCAGCAGCGGCTCTTCACCACTTCTTCGGCTCACGACTACCCTCCATTAACAGCAACTCCGCGCATCTTCCCGTCTGGATTTCGCATTCCTTGCGTTGCTGCTCTAACCGAGCACTCTCCAATATATATACAACAGAGTCATATCTTGTGGTTGTCTGATGTGGACGGGTAAGCATACTCCCGTGTTGCCGTTGCCGTGCGAACACTGACACTCCCTTGGGCTGTGTTAAGAACACAATAGGCACCACACCATTCACTGTTCTATAGACTGATGGGCCATACCCGGCGTATTTCCTTTGAGTTCTTCACTGCTCCAGCCCCTCTCCATTGATCTCCCAACACTCCTTTGTTCTCATTTTTAATCACGGCTTCAACGACTATAATCTTACAACTGCGCCTTCTCCATCTCGCCGGAAAACGCCACGAACTTCGAGTATCATCCAACTTCACCCTTCTTCCTTTCCGTCCATACCCTGCCGGCATAGCGCTATAGTATATGGAGTCACAATCCCGAGTCTGAGATTTTTTCAGCTGTAACGCGCAGCTTGATACCTAGTTCTTTGGTGCGAGGGAACAGCGAGGGAACAGAGAGAGGGTCTTCTGAATCTTAAGGTTAGTTGAATGTGGGATTTTGGTGTACTGTCCATAAGGAGCTGTTGCGGGTTCAAGCTCTAGAACGCCCCGTCGCATGTTCAAGTGACGGCATTTGTCCGGTTATCCGGCTATCAATTTCCCTTGCGCAGCGCGTTTTGTCGGAGTCTAATTGGTGCAATCAAGTTCTAACTCTTTTTAGATTGAAGAAACTTCGAGCAATGGGCGAGTCAAAAGGGTCAGATGCTTTCCCACCAGGGACAGTTGCGAAACTAGTGTGTTCTTACGTTTGTGGTCATTGAGCCATGCTAACTTACCTAGACCGGTGACATCTTGAACGACACATTCTATAATATCATTCACGACATTGTCGCCAAGGTTCATCGTGACGAAAAGGTGGCTCGAATGCGCTCCGCGGTGGTAGTTGCTAGACAGAAAGCTGAAGAGGAAGCTGCCAGACGTCGTGAAGAGACTGGGGGAAAGGCCACTGGCCAGGTCAAGCCCGGTGACGAGCCTGAGGATCTCAAGGATATTCGAGTCGAAACCGATGGGGCCGTCTTTGACGATGGCAAGGTTTACCTCAAGGGCAACCCGCTTCACACAACCAAAGAGATAATATGCCCCGACTGCCGATTACCTCGACTCTTATATCCTGTGACTGGAGCGGGAGCTCGCCCTCCTCCGGATCCTTACAAAGAATACTGCCAGAAGCAACCGATGATCAGCAAACCTGGACATGATGTTCACGGAAACCCGTTTGCGACTGACAAACTGAATCCGAAGAAGAAGAAACAAACAAACACGTCAAATACACCAGCGTCGAGTCCCCCCACCACACCCGATAGTTCTTTCAAGCAAGCGGCCCCGGAGAAAGTGTCGTTTCCGACAGTGAAGTGTCCGAATTGCCCTCGTTACTTTGTTGTCACACGAGTAGCACAGCACCTGGATCGGTGTCTGGGGCTCTCCGGTAGACAAGTTAACAGAAACAAGACACCCCAGGAGAATGGCAGCGGCACACCGAGTTCTGCTCCGGCCAAACGCCCGTTAGACGATGATGCTCTGACATCATTACCCAAGAAAAAGAAATTGGCCGCTCCAAAGAAGCTATCGGGAAAGAAACCACCGCCTCCGAGTAAGTTGAAGAACAACGTCACGCCCGCAGATGTCGCTGCGTCTGAGGAGCGTGAGATAAAGACCGAAGCAAACGGGGACGCATAGCGGTTTTCTTTTCTCTTCCCTAAACGGACATACAGGTGTGTCTGTATGGGGCTGAACATATTCTCTTCTTAATGACCTCGACGTAAATATCCGGCATCTCAGGCGTCAACAGGACCTGCTCTTCATCATGTCTAAAAGTCTGCGACATTACGACATGACATTCTTCTTATGTTTTTTTTTTTCTAGGTTTATAGTCCTAGATTGTTTATCATTATGCTTTGGGAATAGATGATTATGTCGTTGAACGAATGTACAATAGCCTGGCATGTTTCAGGTTCACTCGCGTTGCTTCTTTTTCTTCTATTATCTTAACCTATAATACAGTTATGTTAGATTCAAGTCATTGTATTTAGCGTTGCAAGCTTTGCTCTTTTACAAAATAACTACCCGTGGGTATGTATGAGAACCTTGATGCCTAAAAAACATGGCACCGTAGCTCTCCGCATCACGATGATTCATTTCAACATCCCTCATCTCTTATTCCCACCTATTCTCTCTCCTATTTCAAAAATGACCTAAACCCCTACTCACTCACCCACCCCCTCCTAATCATCCACCAACATGAACAACACCCCCCTCATAACATGGGCCGTCCCCCGCTTATCCGAAGTCCTCCCCCTCGACTCCGACTCCCTCACCCAGATCCTCACCTACGCCGCAGACCTCTCCAAAGAAGAAGGCGCCGACCACCTCAAAAACCTCCTCGGCGACTCCCCCGCCGCCTTCGAATTTATATCCGCCTTTAACTCGCGACGGGAAGATCCGACCCCGCCCGCGCGCCAACCTGTCTCCGACTCGCCGTCGTCACGATCACCTGCTCAGACTCCGAGTCCGAGTTCCGGGCGAGGGTCAGGCTCAGGGGGAAGGAAGAATAAGAAGACGAAACCGCCGCTCCATAGTGCGGGGCCGCCGCGGAGACCGGAGAATTTCGGGAATGTTGCGGGCGGGTATATGAAGAGGGAGCAGGGGGAGGATTATGTAGCTGGTGGCTCTAGGAGAGCTGGGGATACGTTGAAGATCACTCCGCGGCAGACATCTGCGATGTCATCGCGTGCCCAGTCGCCTACGCCTCCGGCTACGATAGGGAAACCCCGACCGTCTGCAGCGGGACCGTTAATTTCAGACCACTTACCGAATGTCAAATCGAAGGCGGCGAAAGTTTCGAGGACTGCCGGTGGTAGTGGTGGTGGAGCAGCGACGGCATCGTCCTCCTCGACCAAGGGAGCTCTTACAACTAGCAATATCTCCGATTTAACGGCCGTGATTGCTGCGCTGGAGGTATCTACGAACCCGACACTTGGTGGTGAACGGAGGAAATGCACATGCTACGCGACGCTGCATCCTGTCTTTGATGCGGCTCCGAACTGTCTGAACTGCGGAAAGATTATCTGTTCGCTTGAGGGATTGCAGCCGTGTTCGTTTTGCGGGACGGCGTTGCTTTCTAATGAAGAAATTCAGAGTATGATTCGGGAGTTGCGCGCGGAACGGGGGCAGGAGAAGATGCGCGCGCATAATGACAGTCTACATCGGGAAGGGGGACCTGGGATGGCTGCTGCCCCGGCTACTCCGTCGTCTGGTAAACTGGATGCGGCGAGGGCGCACAGAGACAGATTACTACAATTCCAGGCGCAGAATGCGAAGCGCACGCGGGTCGTAGATGAAGCTGCCGACTTTGAAACTCCGAATGTCGCGTCAACGATGTGGATGACACCGTCGCAGCGGGCGCTGGCGCTCAAGAAGCAGCAACGGATCATGCGCGAGATAGAGGAGAAGGCCCGTCCGGAGTGGGAGAAGAAGAAGACGATTATGAGCTTGGATATCAAGGGTGGTCGCGTCAGGAAGGTGTACCAGGCTGCTCCGGCGGAAACTACTGCTGCAGTGGAGGATGAGGTACCTGAGGAACTCACCTATGATAGCGGCCGCCAGAGGACCGGAGGCGAGGCATTCAGTCACAATCCTCTCCTTGCGGCTGGTGGGCTTATGCGACCTATTTGGAAGCCGACAGAGGAGAAGGGGGAGAACAAGGAGCGGAAACAGACGTGGCGGCGGGTTCAGGATGACAGTGATAATGATAATGAGCAGTGGATTCTGGATGGAGGGTTACGCGGGCATGATGCGTCGACGGAGACTTGAACGCGTCGAGGAAAGGACCACTATCTGCGCCCCTTACTATAGATGCTTCTATGCTAGAATCTACGTGATCAAAACATCTAGGTGTATACCCTACTATAGAATAGAGATGAGCTACGATCCAATAGAACCAATGGCTCACCTACTAAGTACTCGAACGAAAGAGACAATATTAATAAAATCGGAGAGTAGAGTAAGCAGACGAGAAATGCCAATGTCTTACCTGCGGAGCAATAGTACCTATACGGAGCTCCCTAAGGACACGTGCCCACACGTGCCAACTCCTTCTCCCTAGTAAGAGTAAGAAGTCATCGACTCAATACCTCTACATATCACTCTCGAAGACCCTCATTATTATCCTCAATGCTTCTGAATCCAGTATTCATGACTACATACCAGCTACCCGCCCTAACTCCGAAACTGGAAAGCCAATGCAATGCCCCATTCGCCCCTAACAACAACCCTGATCCAATCAACCCTGCTCAACGCCCTCTCCAACCTCCTCGCCCAGCTTCTAAGCCAGTATAAAGATGATGTACGTCTATCATACTATTCTGTCCTATTCTAGTTCATCCCGTAGACCTCCCTTCACCCCCCTATCATAAACAACACAAGTACACCATCTCTATACAGAAAAAAGTAAGTTAATATATCTACTTACTCAGACAAAGAAACACTTCACCCTCAACACCCTCGCCCTCCTCCAATTCATCACTTATGGCATCCTAATCGTCCCCATCAATATGGCCTGGCAGCGGTGGTTGGAGGTCACATTCCCGGGGTTCTTAATTGCTTCTACGTTGACCACCTCAACAACATCATCATCACAACCCCCTTCATCCACAACAAGTCTCCCCCTCTCAGTCACAATTTCCACCCCCGCAGCTATCACAGGTTCAACATCATCAACATCAACAACACCACCCCCAAACCCAGGCTCAGACATCGAAGTCATCGAAGTAAAAGAAAAACTCATCCCCGTTACACGAACGGCGACCTGGAAACCAGCCGCGGCGCAAAACACGCCCGGCCGGCGGGTGTTGAATTTCCTAATGAAGTTCCTGCTTGATCAGACGGCCGGCGGGATTCTGAACATCGTGCTCTTTGTGGTGTTGATTAATTTGTTGAAGGGGGTTAGTTTGGGGGGGTGTTTGGAGTTGGTTAAAGAGGTTCGTATCTCTCTACCTCTGTTCTATACGATCTTGATTCTTTTTGCTTGGGGACGCTGGCTATGATGATGATGATGATGATGATGAAAACATGACTAATAGAAAGTATAGGATCTCAAACCGATTATGATTGCGCGGTTAAAGTATCGACCTGTTGTGTCGACGCTGATGTACACGGTGATTCCGCTGGAGAAGAGGGTTGTCTTTGGGAGTGCGTGTGGGGTGGTTTGGGGGGTTTATTTGAGTCTTTATGCTGCTGTTTAGTATCTTTTTTATTTTTGGTTTCTTCATGGCATGGAGTTCTCCTGGTGGATTGTTATTGTACTGCTACGGGTTTATGGGGATGTGATTCGTTCGGTGTGGTGGTGTTTTGATTGTATGGATAGAGTTGTGCATTCTCGTTTAATACATTACATCGTATTAATAGATTCGGATGGGGATAAATAAAACCTTGAACAGAAGGGTAAAGCGGTAGTAGAAAAGCAAACTAGGCAACCACCTCAAGTTCCTTTCCCTTGACAGAAACCCATTGGACAGGGAGCGAGCGCTCCGAGCATTGTGAATGCCGCCATTGCAACACTGACGTAGAACATGTGCGTAAGGGCATCGTTATGGGCCTTCAGCACCGCCGCGAGAATAAACTCCGGAACAGCCTCCCGGATCATGGTCGCTCCAGCGGCAATGACAGCGTGCGCATTGATACCCCGTGCTTCGGAGGCAAGATTCTTGAGCAGCTGGTTGTGGAAGACGTTCTGCGCAACGGAGACGAAAAGTGCACCGCCTAATGTCTGTGAGAATACCATTAATGCTGTTCCTGCTGGGATATCTTCCACGGGGAGCACGGCCTGTATGGTGATTAAAGGCTGTTGCATGCCAATACCGCAACCTGCGCCCAATATCAGCTGGTAGCCGATCCAAGCGGAGGGGCCGGTGTTGATGTCGAAGGTGCTGATTAGGCCTGTGCCGATGGCCATGAGGATGGGGGAGAGGAGCATGAACAGCGTGTAGTATCCGAACTGGGTAACAACTACTCCGGCGAGAATGGCGAAGATGATAGATGATAGAAGCGTGGGAAGGTTCATGATGCCAGACTTCATTGCAGAGGCGTCTTTGATGGCTTGGAACCAGATAGGGAGCTGATCCGTTAGCTTGGCAGACTGCAAGGTCAAGGTCACTTACCAAATATAGAAGAGTAAAGAAAGAGGCGCCGAGGCCGAAGCAAAATAGGGAAGAGCCCCAGACGGTCCAGTTCTTGACGACGCGCACCGGCACAGTAGCATTGTCGCTTGAGATGAATTGGACAACGACAAACCCCATGGCCAGGATTCCGAAAAGAACGAACAAGGCGATGGTACGTGCGTTATCCCAGTCATACTCCCTGCCTCCCCATTGTAGAGCAAGTAGCATGCAGATGATGCCCGGCATGAAGAGAAGAGACCCGAAAGGGTCCATCTGAGTGATCTGCTCCTTGAAAGTCGCAACCACTTTGACAGACTTTGGAGCCTTGAAAAAGAAGACAATAAACGCAAGGGTTACTCCTCTCAGAGGTAAGTTGATATAGAAGCACCACCTCCACGTTAGATGGTCCGTGAATGCGCCACCCAAAAGAGGGCCTGCTACACTCGACACACCGAACATTGTTCCTATTGCTCCAGTATAGATGGGCCTTTGTCGAAGTGGCACCGACTGCGATATGATGAGGATTGCCCCGGAGAACATTCCTGCTCAGCCAATTCCGGCCACCGCGCGGCCAATGATCAAGGCTACTGAGTTGGACGCTACTGCGCATATCAAGGACCCGAGCTCGAAGAAGCCAAGGGCAACGAGGAAGGTCCATTTGGTTGGGTAGAAGGTGTACAATTTGCCAAATATCAGGGTTAGGGTGCATGTCAGAAAATATGCACTTCCGTCCAGTCCACATCGCCGAGGGAGGAAAAGTCGTCAGTTATGCGGGGAATCGCTGTGGTCAAAATCGTGTTGTCCTGGACATGTCAGTCACTCTCAATGTTAAGAGTGAGGGCGCCTACAAGAGCCAAGCAGAAGACAGCGAGGCAAAGCCCTATAGTGATGAGGTAGAGTTTCCAGGACGTCGGATACTCGGGCTCTTCTTTCTCACGCTGCTCGTCTGTAGAGCTGCTTTCTACGTGCAGAGCCGGCGAAGGGGTATGTCGCGAAGTACCGGCCAGTGTGCTGTCATGGTCCAAGGACGGGGTATTGCTTTGGGCATTATCGGTTTCCTCCACGATTGTATCATGCGGCATTGAACTTGGACGTGAAGTGGCCATGTCGGTGTGTTGATAGTAACTGATCTTTTGGTTAGGAGAGGCAAACACAAAGCCGCAATTATTTCTGTCGCAATTCCCCGTCAGGTCAACAACGTTGACAAAAATCCAGATTTCCAGAGACTGGAGGAGGACTGGGACTGGCCGCCATGTTTATACAATGCAACGTGCAGATACCTGGTAAAAAGTTGTCAGACACAGCCCAGCTTATCTCCGAACACCTGCATGTCACTTACCATCAAGGAAATCTATGTGCAGCATACCCCTCTGGAGGACCAACGAGAATCTTCACTGCGAGTATGAAGCTGAATGAGGATCAAGGTCCGTGCGTGAACCGTGCACCGTCAAACCCGGGCCACTGCGAGTTCGGTAACAGATTCGCCGGGATGGGAATAAGCAATTCATATCCGTGACGGGGACTCGGGGGTCTTGACGCTCCGAATGACGGATAGTAAACGATAGGTAGATATTGCAAGGTTGTCGTCGAGTGACAGCCTGGTCGACATCAAAAGGATCCTGCAGATCGGTGTTTGCGCGTTCGCATCCATGGCCTGGCCAGTCAGGATAGCTTGCGTTCTTTTTCCTGATCTGGCCAGCAGGCTGACCCAGCACCTTCGTTTTTGAATGGGAATACAAGGAGGTTGAAGTTTGGATTCAAAGGATGGAGTGAAGATGAAGTGAAGATGGATGGTTTCACGACTTAAACCCGAAGGCCTAGCTCCGCTGAAACTGGGGAACATGAGAGATTAAGGCAGGAGGGTATATTGACTAGGAACTGGCAGACAAATCCCTAGTGTTATCAGGTGGACTGCAATTTCAAAAGATGCCTTGATCATTTCCATTATTCACTGCATACCACCAGCAAGTTGGCTGCGCAATGCATGAACTATCAAACTGTACCTGCCAGCTCCAGATCTTGGAATACTGCTGTTGTACACAGGCGGTGGAAATTTTGTTTTCCGTGCAAGGGATGAGAATAACAACCTTTAATACAGCCTCATTTTGCAATACCAAGTCTCCTTTTCCGACAAACCCCGCCGGATGCCGCGCCGGGGCCCGACAGGCCGACAGCTACAACTTCTGGACGACAGTCGGGCTTTTTCATTAATAATATCATGAGGAAATTCTGTTGTCATGACCTCCCTGCAATTTCTACTTCACAATCACATTACACACCGTCATACCTTACAATGGCGGCCGACGGCCATCGGACCCGCACCACGCAAGCATGCCTCAGCTGCAAGACTCGGAAGAAGAAATGCGACAGGGGTTCTCCTTCATGTGGCTATTGTATACTGTAAGTCCTCAGGCTACGCTGTATGACCTCGATTAATGCTTAGGGCCGGCGCACAGGAAAGATCTTGATTGCCGCTACGTTCCGGTTCCTCGCCGATGTGTTTATACAGCAATACACCGCGAGACACTGACCGCGGAAACACCTGATGATCTGGCGCCGCCAAGCACGACTCTTCCAGAGCCTGTAACTGAAAGGGCCACTTTATACCGTCCACTCTTTGAGTGCTTGTTAGTACCTAGCCCAAACCCGGGACAACCTGCATGCTGACAAAAGTAATAGAGATGGCGTCCACCTCGAAGTCCAAAATATCATCCGTTCGACTGGTGAGTTTGTGGACGACCTCACGGCTCGCTATTTCCGGAACTTCCACGGCCATCTGCCCATCATTTCACGTACGCGCTTTCAGAGAAGCCTCATCGCAACGGGAGCGCCCCCTAGTGCTGACTCCTCGGTTTTACTACTAACTATCTGCTTAATTGCATACCTCCCAAATCCTGAACTGCTTCCACGAGATGGGGACCCGCCTATTATTGGCCGACAGGCTCTATATCTCGCCACAAAGGCACTTCTTGCACAGGTCCAGGGATCTTTGCAGCCTTCGATCCCTCTGATACAAGCTACCCTCTTTCTAGCTACATATGAATATGCAAATGGGAGGCCAGAAGCCGCATTGGTCACGATTGCAGGCTGTGCGCGAATGGCCTATGCTGCTCGTATCCACGACAGCAGACGCCATAATATGAATGGTGACTCCAGACTAGCAGTCGAAGAGGCTGGAAATACGTGGTGGGGCATTGTCATCTCTGAACGGTAAGTAGTATTTCTATGTAATTGGACTAGGCATCAATTTGACTGACATAAATCTTGCGCGTACCAGAGCCTTTCTTTGTGAGGTAGGTGACTTTGAGCAACCGATGGCTACTATTTTACCTCCCGGGGACACCCGGCTACCAATCGACCGCGATATACTTGATCGGGGGGATTTCCTTAGTCCAGATTCTATACCCAATATTCCCGTCTCATGTTTGACCACATCAAGCGTTGGTGGCTTCGGCCGCGCAGCTCAAGCATCTTGCCTCTTGGACCAAGTATTAAGAGGCTTGGTCATTCTAGATCTCAATACTAGGCTACCTCTGCTTGAAAGTGTGGACAGGACTACCCAGTCCTTTCTAGCCCTTATTTTAACCCACAGCGCGGATAAAACATGGCCCTATTGCACAGCCCTAGCAGTGACAGTCAGGTAAATTCACCTTTCCTCTCCCACCTCTTACGCAAGTAGTACGTTCTGATTCAATATAGAGCATTGTTCACATTACATAGGCACGTCTTGAACATACCACAACAGGTCATTTCTGTCAATTTCAGATCCCTAGAGGAATGGAAGAAGAGTTCGCTAGCGGCACTCGATACTGTTACAACGATGGTTATCGATATGGCGAAATGGCATTACAGCAGTCTACCTTCAGATGGGACTAATGATACATCTCCAATTCACATCTATGTAGTTCGTGCTTCGATTAAGCATATGCATCATACTCGACCATATAATGGAGATTCTCCTTGGTCAGAGAGTGCTCAGAACGAACTCCAGCTCTATCTGGACAAAATTCAGCACCAATGGTTTGCTTCTCATGACTGAGTCTGTTAGAATGATAGTAGTACCTACCTGACAGCCCCCAATAAATGGCGATTTTGCTAGCTTGAGGTAGTGATCATGGCAGTGGTTGAAATTTAGATTCAAGTTCTAGGGTGTGAGTAGTGCATGGTAGGACTTAAAGAAAATTTTGAGCTGGGATTCAGCTACCTAGGTACAACGTGGCCATCAGAGGAGCTAGCTAGCGGTCGTTTGAATATACCAATAGGTTGCTTACAAATGAATGTGAGTCTTTGTAACCCTCTTTCCATCTGTATAGGCATCTAACACCTCGTTGACGTTGCTAGGCAACAATCCCTTCTTCACCTCATAAGCTAGTGGCTTGATTTGA
Source organism: Aspergillus cavernicola (assembly GCA_027569065.1). Classification (NCBI taxonomy): domain Eukaryota; kingdom Fungi; phylum Ascomycota; class Eurotiomycetes; order Eurotiales; family Aspergillaceae; genus Aspergillus; species Aspergillus cavernicola. Next base: position 63,594 of record JAPDEK010000028.1, read on the forward strand.
CCAGCCTCGAGATAGCGGGGAGCTCGTGACCAAAATTCGGCTGCGAGCTCAGGATGCGCGTGCGAGCTGCCAAAGAGATCATGTACATCAAATCCTGCTCGCTTTCCCAAGACCTTTGACTCATCAACTGGACCAAGAGGTAATAGACGGGCTAGTGCGCCTTTCTTGCTGCTCGATAGCGCATTTAGCGCAAGCAACTGGCCCTCTGGAGGATTGATAGTGTCATAGGCGTACACGAGATCGTCGCCTACTATACCACGGATTTTGGCAAGTATTGTCTCGTATCCAGCATGGCGGTCGATGACATGAGTAGCCCCAAAGGACTCCAACTTGGTCTGGTCGCCACCCACTACTATGATGCGCCCAATGTTTGCGAGCTTGGCCAGTTGGACACCGAATTGACCGCAGTTGGAGCCACCTCCGACGATCAGGATTGCTGTGTTGGCGTAATCAAACTCCTTAGCAGCTGACGACCATGGTGTAGGGATCTGCAACGCTTCGAACAGAGCCACTAGAGGTGTAATTATGTTGGTCGGCAAAGTAGCAGCTTCATCGTCCGTGATTGAATCCGGAATCTTAGCCAGAGCCCCTAGATCTGCGATTGCATATTCCTGCAGGCCATTCTGCGTCGAACCCGGCGTGAATGACGGTTGATACACGATACGATCGCCCACCGCAAGATCGGTGACACCTGGGCCTAGTTTTGTGACCCTACCGACGACATCGTGGGTGAGGACGGAGGGAAGATCGGTGGCACCGGGGTCCTGTTTTGTGGCGGGGGAAAGATCAAGAAGAATGAAGAGGCCCCAATCACGGCTCTTCGCGTCGTGGGCGTTGATGCCGGCAACAGTCACTTTCACCTGCACCTGGTCTGTGCTAGGCTCAGGAATAGGCCAGTCACTTACCAGAGTGACAGGTTTACCGATCTCCGACACGATGAGCGCTTTCTGAGTAGTGAGAGACATGCTGGACAATATGCGAGTAAATATGCGAGTGATGACCGTGATGTGCTTTCTGACTCGGTAAATATGGGTTGGGAGCGAGTATTTATGCAGGGCAGAACTGGAACCGACTGTTTCCTAGTCAGTAAAAGAAGATTAGAGGATTCCATGTTAACTTATGGCGTGACGATTATCAATCAGAAAATGGGCTGTCGGAATGTTGTTGGCGATCTACTTCTGTCGGGCCCGACAGGCCCGACACAGGAGACTGGACAACTGTCAGTACCTGTAAGCAACCTTAATTTCATTACAACACACCACCAGTTAAATCAGTGCTACTAGTATGCATCAGCCTTTGCCTTTACTTTGTCGATGGTATCACGCCTGCTGCTGTCTGCGTTTCTTTGATGTATCTAGTATCAAGGTTACAGGTAATACGAACTTAATACAAACTTCCTGATTTGTTTGAAACCCTTCAATGGGCTAGTATACTGCTTGAAAAGAACTTGCTAGGCATCAAGCTATGAGACCGGGCGTTGTGTACCCTCTTTGCTTGCAACAAGCGCAATCAAGGCTGCTCCCACTCCGCTCCCGTCTTTTGAGATACCGATCCTTATTTTTTTATCACCGGCCGCGCCCACTTCAGGAACCTCGCGAAGAGCTTCTCGCAAAAGTGAAGAAAAGGAAGGGTGGTATTCCACTAAGCTTCCGTCTACCCCGATATCCACAACATCATCGGTCTGCAGTTTGCCGGTGGAAATAAGGATAGCGCTTATAGCGACGGCACCCAATCGAGCAGCCCGTTTGGCTATAGCATGGGCCACTATTTGAACAGATTTGGCGTCGTCGTCGCTAGCATGCTCAATCTTCAGATGATCCTTCAGCGCGGACTTGATCTGCTCGAAATTCTTTGTCTTATCGGCCTCGACAAGACTCAGAAGACTGGTATCGATACCCCATTGACGGTAGATTTGGGAAGACTTGGGGACAAAGGCATTGGATGACGTGCTGGACTTGAAGAGACCTAGAGACTCGTGCAGGTCCAGCAAGGCCAGTCTTAGAATTTCACCTAGGAACATGCCCGAGACGCGCTTCTCGAACATCTGAATACCAGGGTTTATGCTATCCGTATCCAACTGCTGGTCGTATTTTGTGTTTGGCAGGACGCTAAGGTGGTTGTCAAAACTACCCCATTCCGCATTAATGATCATTTCACCGGTTGACTTATCGTAGTCGGAATGCTCAATATTGCCCATTTTAGTGACCCTATCAAGCTTCTCGACATACGCTCCGTTCGTGCCCGTTCCGAAGATAGCACCGAGGAACGTTCCAGTTTCGCCGGGTGATGTGTACGAACGCGCCATCAGGGTTCCGACAGTGTCATTCACAAGCGCGGCCACGCGGACCGGGAGGTTCAGCTCATCAATGGCGTCCTGCAAGAGCGCACACACGTCCTGGCCTACTGCGTCGGGGATGTCGAAGCCCTTCGTCCAGCGAATCAGGGTACCCTTGTTGATCCCTAGCTGGCGTACAGGGAAACTGAATGTGAAGCCCAAATCGAACAGATCCTCTTCTTTGGCCTCTACCATGCGTCGCAAGTGAGCTTCGAAATGCTCATTGTGGTGAATGCGCAGGAAAGACTCGATCTGGCGGGCCAGAAACAAGAAGAGCTCCTTTGACGACCCTGACGTCATCAATTCGCGAGGAATCATGATTTTAGCTTGGGTGAGGGAGAAGGTGTTGTTTCCATGCAAATCGATCGAGCATACTCGGAAGTTAGTCCCTCCGAGGTCTACAGCCAAGTACAGGCCCTATTGACTCGAGTCAGAACCGCATCTTGACCTGCTCGCTCAATTATACCCTACCTTCTCAGTGCCATTGGGCACGGACGTCACGAACGTCGGGATCTGGCTCAAGGTTGCACCTTCTTCGGACAGGCCTTCATCGATCTCCCTGATATATTCCTTCACTGCTCGCTGGACTTGTTCGGGGGGGTAGTCGAACTGGGCCGCGATGCGCGTCGCCTCTTCCAGCAGGGCGGACATGGTTGCAGGTGGGAGGGAGGACTAGATAAAGGAAGTCAGTTGTGTACAGAAGGATTAAGCAGTAAAGCCAAAGAAAGGTCGCACTCACTACGTATATATAGATTGTTAAGAACTAGGTTGAGATCTGGAGATTGGAGGGGTAGAGGGGTAGAGGGGTAGAGGCGAAATGCGGGAGGTGGCTATGGGGATGAAGGAGAAGGATAATAGCGGAGATAATAACGAAAGATGAGATGAGGAGGAATAGGGAGAGTATTATTTCATAAAGGGCGCGAGGGGTGAAGCAAGGCCTCGATAATATTTCCTGGACACGGAGTCGATGAGGTCAGGTTTGAACTTTTTGTGGTGGGGAACAAATAGCAACTGCGGGAGGGTCGGGTTTCTAGTTCTACAACGTTCAGTGTGCACTCTGTCGGGCTATCATCGGGATCGATATAGGCTGAGATATTATTTACTCGGGTTCTTTCGTAGCGTGCCGCATAGATCTGTGTCCCGAATTGGCTGGCGTTGGCTGCAAAACAGCGAGATTGGAGGCCAAAGCGACTCCATTTCATTCCCTTGATGACGCTACGAAACACTGTGGGGATGGGTCGGGTTTGGCTTCACCGGTGAGAGAGAAATGGTTAGGATACGGGACAGGGAACGGAGACGAAGACGAAAGGAAGACATGGATGTTTCTAGGGTGAGCTTTGCGATACCACGGAAATAAAATCATCCAGACGGCGATATCTGAGATGACACGCCTGACCGTCTGACATGCAGCACATGCCGCAATGTCACCTACGGAGAACATACCTCCAGGTGGCATACAGCCTCCCAATGCCTGTCTCAGACTTTCAAAAATAAATGGCCGGAGCATTCTCCGTAACCTCGGACTAGCCTAGCTGTTCTTGGTGGTCTTGGTGGTCTTGAGACTTGGACTGGGGAACGCGACTCCGCATGGTTCATCCATCGCTTGTCTGAACCAAGGGTATGGGCAAGGTTATCCAATTCCGATGTAGTACATGAACCGTCAGAAAGCTGCAGGAATTCTATTCGATAAGCATAACGAATCTTCAGTCGATACTGGAGCTTTCTACACAAAACCAACCAGCGTTTGCAGGGACTCGATAAGCTTCTTCAATTCAGACATGCTGCATATGTTGAGCAATCATTCTGTTTGCTGCCAGTAGTGCATACAAGGAATATTTGTACGAGGAACAAGTGACATGTGTACACTAGACAGTAGTCCGAGTTGTTGGTCGAATGCCTTGGAGGGGACTTATGTAATAGAGTTATAAGCACGTGACCACCTCCGGTGGAAGTCGGCTCCATACTCAATTATTCTCCCGATCCGACGACCTCGAATAGCTCACGAATTAATCTGCAATCCATTGCGGCTCGTCATCGGCCGTCAATAAAAGAGATCTGAGCAAGAGAGTCCGATTTCAAGAAGAGATCTCCAATTGAGATAGCACATCATGGGCGCTGGCGGCTCCAAGCCCGAGGCTTCGGCCGGGTCAAAACACATTTTCGAGAGGTATGGATTCACTCCTGGAATCATGTTGTTTAAAATTGGATGGAAACATCGCGCTCTTCTTCTCTCGGCTCAAAAGGCGCGGTTGATTCGATAGATATGAGTTTGGTGAAATTGTTCACGGACAATCCATTCAAATGACGGGATAGCCAGCTAACAAGTCGATATCAAACAGCAACTCCCCCATTCAATTCTCCTCCAACCTCGTCGACGGCCTCCAATCCAACACCGAAGTACGTACCCTACCGTGACGTGATATCGTGGCGCTCTTTGCTCCCCTCGCTCCCTAGAGCTCTAGTTCCCAAGTGCTGGACATCAATCTGACATGAAAACGTACACAGACTGACTCCACCCGCGCCAAATCCCTCGAGCTGCAAATCCAAGCTCGCGTCGCGAAAGAACTCGAGCGCCTCCGCGCCCGCGAACAACAAACACTCGCCGAAATTGAGAAGCGTCTTGCAGAGGTCAAAGACACCGGCTCCGGCTCCTCCGCCTCTATCACAAACCCGACACCAGCTGTCAGCTATCCAGCTGGCTCACTCGACCTCGATGCCCCGCGAATTCCATTCGCAGGCCGCGAGTACACGCCTGCGCCCCCTGTTGAGCAGGCCGCGGTCCCCACTAACCGCGAACTGAACCGGGAGTCTGTCAACTCAGAGATCGAGGAGCTGAGGGTCAAGCTAGAGGGAAGGAAGAAGCTCGCAGAGCTTGATGGGGGCATTCTGAAGGCGAAGGCGGATGTGATTAGTTGTTTGCGGTTGAATGATCGACGGCCGTTGGATTGCTGGAAGGAGGTGGCGGACTTTAAGAAGGAGGTTGCGAGGCTTGAGGAGGCGTTTGTAGATCGGATTGTGGGTTGATAAACTCTCCGTGAGTAATATCAATACATATATCACCGTTGGGGATGCCTTCTCGAAAATAGACCTGTTGTATCTGCTAAGAATGTTTGTTCGATTTATATTGTATACCTACTACCTACTGAATTCTTGTTTTGCTCTACTTACCTCCACTGCTCAGGCTTGCTGTAGTCGCTAAACACATATTCTGAGTCTCTACTCGCACAGCTAATCTTCAGGGTATCATACACACTCATCAAGCTTCATACTCAAGGGTTCCTTAGTGGATACGTTAGTAGACTCAAACAACATCCCAAAACCCCAACCGTCCCACACTCTCCCCTGCACTCCGAACAATACACATATTCCCCTCTTTATCCCCCTTGTTCTTACCCTGATACCCACTCTTCCCCTTAGCATCCTTCCTAGCCGGAATCCTCACCTTCGATACTAGTATTGAACCTACCCCGGTACCCTTCCCCTCAGACAGGTTATAGTTCCCCGTCGTGACGAACCCAATGAGATCCTCTTCAGATGGAGATGGCAAGTGTTCCGTATGACGGCCGGAGGGATCGGTAGGTGCTAAGAGGGATGCGGCGAGACGTTGGCTGGTAGATCCGGTGTCCTCGTTGCTTATTGTATCAATTGAGGGATCTTGGTGGTGTAGTGAGTCGGGGTGTGGTGGTTTCTTCGATGCAAGTGAGATCCATTTTTGGCGGAGATCTGGGTTGTTTGTAGGAAGGCGGTAGATGCGTGCTCGCGGGGTGGGACTTCCTCGCGAACGGAGGGTGATTTTTACGGTTGTGAGGGCGGAGGAGGGGATTGTGAGGGAGGGCTTGTTGATGGCGAGATTTGCCTGGGGTGGCGGTAGGAGCTGGTGGATGTTTGATGGTGGATCAGCAGAGGATTCCTGTGCTTCAGTTGGTTTTTCGTCGCCCTTCTTAGTGACTTGTTCTTTCTCAGCAGTGGGATCCTGTTCGCCTCCGGAAACAGGATCGCTGCTAGGCTTAACCAATCTCTCCCAGTCACACGCCCAGCCACGTCCGATTTCGCCCTTCTGACTATTCCCTAAATCAAGAGAGTCGAATTCCACCCGTCGCCCTTTCGGCCGCCTCTCCCACTCCCGCTTGGCTGCTTCACGTTCTCGGAGGCCCCATTTCCAGCCAGCGCGGGTGCCAGGGAAATCACCTGGAAACCAGGGCTCGCCCGCTTCGAAGGCGAGCTGTTGTTGTTCTTTCAGGCCGCCGAATCTCAGGTTTCCGCCGCTTGAAAGTGGATAGTACATCAGGGAATACCATACAGGGAGTACGCATTTCCAAGGGAGAAGGACCGTCCAAGTACCCGGGGAATTACTGTTCTTTGGTTGAGAGGTATTCCTCGTGGCGAGTGCTATGACTGGGATTTGTGGATCAGAAGCTTGAGGAAGGGGATACTGTCCCGGTCCGGCTTCGGTACGTCTTCGATATACAGTCTTCTGGGTGAGTAGTTGGCGGGTAGCAGCTAGGCGGGTAGGACGGTCAAAGAGCGCGGGAGGTAATGGGTCTTTATCAGGAGGCCATGATGCGAGCAACCTCGCTAATCCTTGCATGTGCTGCTCGGAGGATGGAGGTTTGAGCGTTCGGGGTGGGAAATGAAGACGAGGGTCGGTCACGGGGAACGAAAGTAGAGCGTTCTGTGGTAGCGACGAGGGATTTGTAACTCCTAATAGAGCATTCCATGTAGCCTCTGGGCTGCCCGCTGGTATCTGTTTCCCCTCCGGAGTAAAAGGGTGTAGAGCCGAGATCAGTGCCTCAGTGGACCCGGGGCCGGTGATGTCGATGCTGCCAATCTCAAACCGAAGATCCTCCACCATGACTGGCGGGTGCTGTTTCTTTGATACCCCCAGCAGCTCGTTCCATAGCTGCAGGAATGCGGACGGATGGACCCTAATGAACATCTTCCTTTTATCATCCTGCTTCGGCCTGTCTTTGCCGTTTTCATCACTGGCATCGACCATTTCCACGTCTTCGACTGCTTTTCGAGCACATTGGATCAAAGTAACGGGTGCGATAGGTCGTCGTTGGCTCTCCTGTTCAAAAACCCAAGCACGAAGGCTCCTCACGCCAGCCCTCCATTTCTTTCCTTTCAAGCCCCAAGCCTCTTCTCCGACAACGCCCACAGCCTTGAGCACACTCTCCAAAGCTCCCTCCGTACCCTCCAGCTGAATCGTAGAAATATAACTCATATCCCACGCCACCGCGCCCCGAGCACCACTTGCTCTGTGCGTAGGTCTATAGCTTTTCTCCGTCGGCGTCAAAGGCACCGCAAACCTCCACAGCGGATCCTTCGAAGTCGCCATATGGGCACGTTTCGCGTGGAACATATGCGTAGGGAGCCAGGTCTTGATGCGTTGCCGCTTCTTGAATTTCGATTCCGCCGGCGGTGGTCGTGAGAGCTTGTATTTCTTGATTTTCGGAATCCGCGGAGCGATATTGAACGGATGACCCCCTGACTCTTTCAACTCTTTCTCGTCTTCCTTCTTGGTCTTCGCCTTTAAGGCAGCCCGTTTCGCTTTTGACTTGGAATTGAGGTTCTGTAGACGCCTAGCCGTCTCGAGGCGGATTCGCATCATCTCTGTCGGCTTCCTTCGTCGTGATGTCACGGTCGGGGTATTATCCTCAACCATCTATCCATCATGTAGTCATTAGCTTAACAACCAAGACAAAGGCATTATGTTCGCCTAGACGACAACACCGGCAGAATAATCAAAACCGAGAATGCCTACCTCTCTCTTCGCCCGCGCCCTCAGCCTCCCCGGAACCCTCTTCACATTGTGGCTAGCGGTCCGCCGTCTCAGCGACCGGGGCACTTGCTGAAACGCACGACTGGTGAGCGCAGCTTTCGACCGCTGGATGCCGGACTCAAGGGAGCGGATTTCGAATTCTCGAGCTTTTAAATAGGCAGCGGCATCGAGGTCCCCTGTTGTAGAGAGCGCAGCTTCAGATGACTGCACAGCGAGGGACCGAGCATCGAATGTCTTCGCGCGTTTGCGGGCTGCGGCGGAGTTTTGCTGGCCCGGAAACCCAGACTTGCGCTTTGAGGCTGGATTGAGAGCCATGTTAGCCGAGGGTTGAAGAGTGGGAGGCTTTCAACAGAGTGAAAGGCGGCGGGGGAAAATTTTCGATGTCGAAATTGAAGCTTCCGCTTTCGTAGAGCTGACTCGAGATGGTCTGGATTCCGCGTTGGATGGAAACTTTTTAGCGCGTCGTCCCTCCCGGCCGAGAGAAAAGCACAGAAATTGAGAGCCAATGGAAAGAGCAGCATGCGCTTGGATTCACGTAGATCTTGTGAAAGCCGGGGTAATTAATATTAAGCTTAATATGTCCAACTCCTTTTTGGAACTTGGGGGCCGGGGCTATACTTTGTTCATGACAATCATCACCTAACCATGAGAGGAAGACATTTTCATAGCTTCGTAAGTATTGCATTCTCTATATTGCGGAAGGTCTATTCTAATAGTATGAAACCCTGTCTTTGCAGGATATTAACCCACCTATGGAACACATATGCGCTCCATTATCGAACACCCCATATATCATGTGTATTAGTCGTTTACAGGTTCTTGATGACGGTTTCGGCGCTGGAGAACTCGAGGTGGTTCTTGGCGGGCTCAAGAGCAGCATAGGTGACCTTGCCGTGGTCGATGACGATGGCGAAACGCTTGGTGCGGCCCTCCTCGTCGGCCCAGCCAATGCTCTTGGAGAACCTAGCCTCGGGGTCGGAAAGGAAGAGCTATAGGACGTGTCAGCAGCGATTCTAAGAGGATGTAGTTAAACTGAGGAGGAACGTACAATGTCGTCACCCTTGACGCCGTTGGCCTTGCCCCAGGCGCTCATAACGAAAGCATCGTTGTAGGCGAGGACGGCGACCTGGTCGACACCCTTGGCGCGGATCTCGGGGAGTCTCTCAATGTATTCGGGGACGTGGCGGGCAGAGCAGACGGGGGTGAAAGCACCGGGGAGAGCGAAGAGGATGACCTTCTTGTTGGCCCACTCCTTGGAGGCGGCGTAGTTGATGGGAATACCGCAAGAGGTGACCTCACCCTTGTCCTCGCTCCAGGGGATATAGCTATTGGGGCAATGACTGTTAGTTTGTGGTCCTCCAGTAGGTTCAAAGATAAGAGATAGACTTACGAGAAGACAACGTCAGCAGGGAAGCTGTCACCGGTGCTGAGGCCAGACATTGTGATTGTAGTGGAGGGTTGTGTTGGTAGAGAGATTGTAAATTGAGGACGAAGAGTCAAGATGTGAATGATAACACGGGTAGTAGTAGTAAGTAGTAGTAGTAGGAAAACAAGAGAAGAGACAGGAATGGAGGGAAGAACGTGGGTATTAAATAGGAACGGTGCCAGAGTTGCCGTTGGAGACCAGGGCTTCCAGAAAGGAAACGAATGGCGCAGTTCCGGGCCGCAAAAGCGCCATAGTGTATGGTAAGGTGATCCGAAGCAGAAGGATACCGAACGAATCCTTTCGATTCGCCTGTTTGTATTATCAAGAAAGACCGCCCGAGACTGAGGCCCCGCCAGTACCTTTCTCCGCCCCTCTTCGGCGCTGCACCACGCAAGAAATGTTACTTATCTAGAGTCCTAGACCCCGAGATTTGACTAATCCAGATCAAACCATGTGAAATCATCGCCTCCAGCCTTCTCTTTATTGTGGCATTTTTGTCCGCGTATGCCTTACGCTGTTATTTCAATGCGGAGTATCTGATAGATACGTAGGCTCAATGTACACGATTCACACCGCACTTTTCCTTCTCTCCCCAATGCCATCGAGGAGAGTGGGCCTCATAGTGAACAGCCCAATGATACCCGCAGTTCGTACTGAGAACGGCCCAAGATAGAGCTCGTTCTATCCAAGGTCCTCAAACATGAAGAAGATCTCCAAATTACCCCTCCTCGTCGCGTCGAGCCTGAGGCATGAAAAACCTAATTTGCTTGCCACTTTTGCTCAAAATTCATGATGCCCCACTGCTATCTTTATCGGTCCAATAGTAGCTAGTCGGTAGGCATTTACCGCCTGGTATTTGCCCCTCCATTATAGCAGGCAACATGGACTCTCGAGCCCGCCGAAAGTCCTCGGACAGCTCCGAAGTTCGTCCGACGAGCTTTTTAATAATCATCGAGATCTCGATCCTTGGATTATGAATGCGTTCTGGAGTACTGCATCCTGATTTCAATGTTTCGGTGATAGGTATCCGGATTCGCCTGCTCGCCACCGGAATTGTGTCCAGCCATTCCCAATTTGGACCAGTCAACGGATCTTAGAATCGGCTATTGAAATCTGATAAGATTTGTTTCTTCAAGAATCAAGTGGTCAGTGGCACCATTCTGTAGTTAATTGTCAGCAGACAAAGTCCTCTCCTCATATCTGGCATGAGTAAAACTTTCTGTTGGTCATCTTTCCCCTCCGCTACTACTATATTACGAACATCGCCATGGCCTCAATAAAGTCCGTTCCTGATGGTCATCGGTCTAGAATGGGCACAGCAGTCTATTGACGATTTGAACCACACGGGTAGAATTGAATAACACAATCTATACTCAGACATAGAAGATGAGGTGGCACTCTGGCGTAAATATATATCGATCTATATCCTCGGACTACAGTATTCTCAGCTCACCGACTAGTGGAAACTTTGGGAGCATCTCCAAGTCCAAAAAAGTCTTCTTAGGCCTAGCATAAAGTGAAGTATATAAATTGTGTACGTATATAAACCCCAGACTCCAGAGATTCTTTGCCTGGGCCTGTGGTTCGAATCTGGCGCTAAGCCAAGGTGCATAACGCTAACAGCACGTGATGGAGCTTATATTTGACGTCGAATATGACTCTTACCTTCGGAGTACTTGAATAAATTGTTTATCCATAGGTCCAATTGAGACTCAGCTCATCATGGCAGATATCAAGCCCCCTTTCACTGAAGAGACAGCGAGAAAGAAAGTCAAGGCGGCTCAGAACTTGTGGAATACTCAGTAAGTCTGGTAGTACACATCAACACCACTGTTCCGTGCATTTCCTTTTTTACTAGAATTTACACACCGACGAGTAAAGTACTCATTGAGCTTCGCATTGGATACCTACACCTGGCCATGATAATGCGTCTCTCTTTTTCTGGAATGGCGGTTGAAGTTGTATCATGAATTCCAAATTGCTGATCTTCATCCCTTGCTTATTGCCTTTCCATGCGCCTCCAGGCTGTATTTGCACACCTTTTGCTTCAACACCCAAGGAATTACCATGACTTCGCCTTCACATCACCCTCTCATCAAGCTTTACGAATAATTACTCACTGTGATATAGAGATCCAGCCCGTGCCGCAGCAGCATACACACCGAACTGCATCTGGCGCAACCGCACCTCGTTCTTCTCTGGAACAGAAGCAATTGTCGAATTCCTGACGGCAAAATGGAACCGCGAACGCAGCTACAAATTACGCAAAGAATTGTTTTCATTCACTGATGACCGGATTGCTGTTCAGTTCTGGTACGAGTACCAGGATGCCGGCGACAACATGCGGTGGAAGCGATGCTACGGCCTTGAAGACTGGACTTTCGATAGGGAAACAGGAAAAATGTGTAAGCGGATGATGAGCGGTAATGATATATTGCTTGGCCCTGATGGGAACGGTGAAGGTCGATGGTTTGTGGATGGCGTGGATGTTGAGGATATAGATATTGGAGAGGAACATTGGTGATTGCTTGCGGTCGAATATCTACGGGTACAGATGAACCGAATTGATCGACATTAAAAAGTGGTTATAGTTGGAATGTTTCATTTATCGGGACCGAGAGGGTATGCTGATTCGAACTTGGATACCCCTTCTCCCTTGACTTTATGGAATTGAGCATATTCGCCCCTGCGCTCCAAACTCTAAAGAACCCACGCAAGCCTCAGATAAGGGCATTGAGTATGGCTCGGAGCATCAGGAAAAAGTAACTATCGAATTTTCGTTCCTAGTGGGTTGGTTTGCGTTAGTGCGACGAAGGGACTCGAGGTCACTGTAAGGCGAGGCTCTTGGACTAATCAGCCAAAGACGTTTAACTATAGCTCACCCTGAATCTGAAAAACCTTATGTCTAAAAACCAACCCTGGAAGATGTATTTGAGTGCTCAAGGCGTGTTGAAGAAGACTGGAAAAGACTCACCTCTTTTGGGCTCGATCAATATTTCAAACTCAAAGACAACAATCCGCTGTAATGCGAGATTCAATCTAATTGACATTGAGTAGAGTTCTCGTCAATACTGATTTCATAGGAATTGATGTGCATAGTTGAGCTGAGGTGCATTCCTGGTGTCGGGGAGACAAGAGAAATTCAGCTCAAAAACAAACAATTCAACACAGTCAACACATCCATTCCGCATCCTTCGACCTGGCTACGGCATGCCCGACTTTACTCTTGGTGGATCTTGGCTCTGTGTTTGGGCAGCATTTTTTGGGGAAATTACCTATACTTTCTGGGATTCATTTGCGCCTATAGTCAGCTACTATCATTCCTACCACCGTTCAACGACTAAAGTTGGGGCCTGCTTTCGTCTTCTCCGGCCATCGATGGCCCCTCAACTCCTCCAATTCTGGTGTTTATTCGACTGATACCTCATTGACTACGAACTAGTAATCTAGGACGAGGGACTACCTGATAGCCTATCCGCCTTGTCTTGGGGGTTAGCTCGCCAGAGAAGCATTGATTCAGCTGGAATAAGCGCCCCTTCGCCGAAATATCTCTTTCTGCGTATGTATACTCCTAGTCTAGACTTGGATGTGAATTAATTCCCTTCTGTGGACGCACGCCTTACGGCGTTTACAACGGCTGATCATGGCTGACAAGTCTTGATAGTTGCCCATATGTGCCTTTTCGATACAACATTGCTATTGTGATAGGGGATTTTATGGCAATGGAGGACATGACCCCTCTTCTCGACTCTAGAACGATGCGGTCGCCATTAACGGACGTCAGCAATAGGATAAACAACTGCCACACACCAATTACAGAGCGCGGAGCGGAATACTTCTTGGCTTCACTGGACCAAATGTCTATTGTGAATAGTCCCCTGTCGCCCAGGAGCATTGCGGAAAAGAACTGTCTTTCACCACTCGCCGATTCCCGAGCCAGTTCCAAACGGAATTCCGCCATATCGACCGCCTCGATTGTTTCAGGGAAGGGAAAGAGAAAGACACATGTCGGACCATGGCAACTAGGTAGGACACTCGGCAGCGGGGCAACTGGGAGGGTTAGATTGGCAAAGCATGCGGCGACGGGTCAGACAGCGGCGATCAAGATCGTGTCTAAGAAGTGCGCCGCAATCTCGCAGAGTGATAGCATTGCTGCAATGGACAAAAACGTGGGGAATTTTGCTAGGACAGGGACGAGGCCGATGCCTTCTGGGATTGAACGTGAAGTGGTGATCATGAAACTCATCGAGCACCCGAACGTTATCAGCTTATTTGATGTATGGGAGAATCGGGGAGAGCTGTAGGTGGACCAAGACGTTCTCTTGTGTATAATGCTTACATCGGCTCTTTAGGTATCTCGTTTTGGAGTACATCGAAGGAGGTGAGCTCTTCGACTACGTCTCCAATCATGGACCCCTTCCAGAGGAAGAAGCAGTCCGGCTGTTTCGACAGATAATCGCCGGCCTTGGGTACTGCCATCGGTTCAACATCTGTCATCGGGACCTGAAGCCGGAGAATATCCTGCTAGACGGAGATAATAATGTCAAGCTCGCCGACTTTGGTATGGCCGCTCTTCAACCCGCAGGCCACTGGCTCAATACTTCATGTGGAAGCCCACATTATGCGGCCCCGGAGATCATCTATGGCCGCAAGTATAGGGGCGACAGGGCAGATATATGGAGCTGCGGAATCATCCTTTACGCATTGCTTACGGGCTTCCTCCCCTTTGATGGAGGGGATCTTCAGACAACTCTGCAGCTAGTACGGAAGGGAGATTATATGATTCCCCCTAATGTGAGCGATGAGGCGGCAGACCTTATTCAGCGTATCCTGCAGAAAAAGCCGGATGATCGTATAAGTATCAAGGAGATGTGGAAGCATCCCCTCCTCGAAAAGTATGAAAAGTTCCACCAGGCCATTTGCAACCATCATCTGGGACCTCCACCTCCCCTGTCAGCTCAGGATTGCGGTCCGCCGGTGGTAAGGCAAGATATTGATGTTGACCTCCTGAGTAATCTTCAGACGCTATGGCATGATGTCAAGCCTGAACAGCTCATTGAAAGGTTACTAAGTCTCGAGTAAGTGTTTTCTATCTCATCCTCAAGCAGAACATGGTTTCTAGCCATCCCGTAGGAGTTTCAAGACTAACAGATCTTTAGACCAACCCAGGAGCGCATGTTTTACCATGCTTTGGTCAAGTTTAGAAACGAGCAGCTGGAAAACTATCAAGGCCAATCCCTCAGGTATTCAGCGAGTGACTACCACCATATCTCCCAAGGACAGGCCCGGCTGTCCAAGCGCATGCGCAACCGTCCGCAAGGCGGTTCACGAAGACGCTCCCAAGCCCAAACCACCAAAGAAACTGGTAAACGCAAGATCTTGACAAGAGAGCCCAAATCCTCAGGCACGGTTGAAAGCTATGACCCTTTTCGATCACCCGTCATTCAAGGACCAGAGAAGTCACCACAGTACGCACGTGTCACTGTTCATAGAGACGTACCGGCTGCTAGTTCAAAGCAGGCTCAGGCAGAGGTCACTGAGCCATCAAATCCATTTCTCGACGACCAAGAGATAAAATGCTCACAAAGTCCTCCATTTGCGATAGTGAAGAAAAAGAGGTCTATCAAGTTGTTCCAATCCAAAACTTCGCTTTCTGGGTCACATCGAGCCCTGAATTCTGCATCAACCCCTCGATCCGTCAGCTACAGGCGAAATATCTGTTTTCGTCACAATCGAACCCGATCGCAGAACTCCATGTCCGTCAAAGCAAATAGACCCCACGTGGGCTTGAGGCGACAACCAAGTGAAGGAAGCCTCATCTCAGTGTATGGCGGCGACCCGTTCTCAGACCACCAAGCCAGTTCCACGCTACCGACCCAGCCAACCGTTGTCCGTGGCGCTGGGCTTGCTATCAAGAGCAGTGCACAGCGGAAATTACAGCATTCCGATTTCATCTGGAAGGATGATGCACGCAAAGTCTCTCATGAACTCAGCCGGATCTGCGAAGAGGCTTTCAATGGTAGCTCGCTATCGACTGGCTGTACAAATAGCACTCGCGCTGGCTCCGACACCCCGGCCACATCTGTCTCAATAGCTAGCCCAGGCATCTCGAACTATCAGATGGACGGCAGCAGCTCGACAGTATGCCTGGCACCGCATAAACCAGACGACTCGCCAAAGCCCTCCTATGCCAGCAGGGAACTGGAAGAAACTCGCCGCAGGCTTATCGAGCACTCAACTAAGGAGGGATCACAAGCCGTCCCAGGGTATCTTGCGACAGTCATAAGTCATCTTGACCGGCTGATTGAACAGGAAAAAACGAAACAGCCGACCAAGAGAGCTAACGAGGAAGGGCATAACCCAATGAGTGATATGTTTTCCCAATCCTCAATTGAATCTACCCAGCTTCCTATCATCTCCGAAGAGTTAAACCCTGCATCATGCAAAGCAGACGCCCTGAATGCGAATAAGAAGGGAAGATACTTCTCTAACTCGACTGCTACAAGTAGCCAACGAAGTGACGTTAGCCGTGGAAAGCGCTCAATTCGAATGGTACCCCACAGCTCCCTTCAATCAATTGATCATGCCGAACCATTGGCAGTCGGCAAGACACGCATTGAGTATGACAATTACACTGGGAAAGGGGATATTGACAAGACCAATACCCCGGCCTTGAGAACCACGTCTTCGAACTCCAAATATTGCGGCAGCTCTTGCGACTTGGACCCCATTGATGAACATCCAGCGTCACCACTATGCAGTGCCTTCCGCACCATCGATCATAAGAAGTGGTCCTGGTTTAGAAAGTCCCAGAACATCGAAGAGGATGCCATGAAGGTACCCAAGGTGGTTAAGCCTCTGCATCCGAGCTCCGCAACAGTCATCGTCCACGAAGTCCATCCATCGACAGATTCTCCAACTATCAAAGTAGATGAACCAAACCTTCGGAAAGCATCATCCGAGCCACGAAGGAGTTCCTTCTGGAGTTTCATGAAGCGGAAAACCAACCGGAATACCGGTAAGTTAACAATCGATATCCTTCACGCCACCCAAAACTCAAGCTTAAACCTATACCCTCCAGACTCGGAACCAACAGCCACAAAGCCCCTTCCAGAACGCCTTGATGAACAGCAACAACCCAAAAAAAAGCATCAAGCCTCCCATCGTACCCGAACCGCCCGACCCGAAGCCAAAAGCAACAATTGGTTCGCCCGCGTCTTCCAATTCAAACCCGCCACCCGCGTCGTAGTCCTAAACACATCCAAAATCAAAGGCCGCAAAGAAGTCTATAAAATGCTCCGAGCTTGGAAACAGTACGGAATCGAAGATATCCACCTCGACAAAGCTAACAGTATCATCTGCGGCCGAGTTGGCGAATCAAACTGTACCTCCCCCTTCAACTTCAACCTTAACCTCTCTCCGTACCCTTCCTTCCTCGCTAACAACAGAAAAATAGTCCTCCATATCCGCCCCGTCGAATTCTCTGCAGGCTTCTACACCGTCATCGAAGACGGCCGCTCAGCAAACCTCAGCCTCGTCCGGTTCAGACAAGAAAGCGGCGCCGCTTCCTCGTTCAATAAAGTCGTCAACACCCTCTGCTTGGTCATGAAGCAGCGTGATCTCCTCGTGGAAGATCCCGTCCGCGTGAAGAAGATGGCTCAAGCTCTTGATGCGTTTCCGAATGCATGATTGGTTTCGGATTTAATGATCATTCTACTTTCGCATAACATAACTAGGTAACCTTAACTTCGCGATTGGGTCGTCTCGTTGGTTGGATTTACCTCCTTACCTAGGTCCCTACCTTGCTTAGGTATATCTTGGGAAAGCTTGATGAATACTTTGAACCTTCTTCTTAGGTACGACTGGTTCATATAATTTCTTTTCCATTGGCTTGGGTTGGTCTATCCTAGGTTCAAGAGATGAATTGTCATCTAACCTTGATTTCGGAACATTGCAAATTGCTAATCTCATCGCGATGCTACAACCTCTTCTCCCCCTCGTCGTATTTCCTTCCTGTACGACGCAATCTTTTTTCTCTCCGAGTCCTTTTTTTTGTGAAATTACATCTCACCTTCAGGTCATATTTGCCTATTTTCCCAATGTTTGTTTTTTTATAATGTGACCATGTACCTGCCTGCGTTAGTTTAGTTACCTAATCTATGGAAAGATCATGGCCTACCTGCTACAGAGGTGTCCTTCTCATGAGACCAGGGTAGCTGAGAGTATATGTAGTGTAGCGTAATCGATACTGGAATAAGACCTTGCTCATATCCTTGCTCATATCGCTAAGTAGGTAGGCTACGATTAAACACCGTTAGTGAGGGGAGTTGGACATGGAAATAAGTAGGGCAAGATAAACATCGGAATTATAATTCGCGAGTTATATAATAACTAAAATTTGATCAGACAGCCTCCCAAAGTAAAAATCATCGAGCTTGCAGCGGGTAATAAGCAGTAGAGACAGCCTCCGGGGTTTCGCAAAAATGACGGTTGTAGTTAGCCACCCAGATAATATATCAGGCATAAAAGTCAAAAGAATTAACCAGAAGGCAAAACTCGAAGACAGAGAGCCACCCGAAATGTACTGAAATAACGCGTAACGAAACGAAAATGCCACGCAAATCGAAAGTCCTTCGAGATGAAGGTAAAAAGCAGATTTCCACACCAGTCTTCGCTTCATAACAACAGAGCAAAATACCGCCATTTTGATGCGTGTCTTCGTGGTCCATGGTTATGCAAATGAACCGTTCACCGGAAATCATATATGTGAGAAACACTCGTGGAGTCCATGGTAGTAGGTCGAAGACAACAGGAACAGATTCCCATTAATGGGTTGCCCCGAGATAGTTTATAAAGCCGTAATGTATGCCCTCTAAAGCACACGCAATATCTCTTCGTCCTTTTTTTGTTTGTTTTTGTTTTGGAGTTTGATTTTTGGTTCGAGGCGAGAGGTCGACTCCTGGTTTCCGAATAGCGGCTAGGAAACCGGAATAGTAGAGTTCGACTCGCGGATGCGATGGTTGGGCGTTAACCAAGAATATTCTAGAGCAATTTTGCGCAATCCGTCGTTCTCATGGATTGGGAAGAGTCGAACAGACTTGGCGAATTAATGTATTTTAACCTCTCGTGAAACCCATAATCGTAGACCGTGCCAGCACAGTTCATTCCAACATCACGACAGCTTCGCACCAGCTCGAAAAGATCGAATGAAGCAAGAGTGACGTCGTTTTATCTGTTGATAATGTCGTGGAATCCCGCTTTAGATATTTCTTTTTCTTCTTTCGTTCTTTCTCACAACGTTTTTTTTTTCTTTTTTTTTTTTTTTTGACTTTTCCAATTCCCGGTTTCCCAATTAAGTTTCCGGGAGCCCGAAGGTACAGAAAGAACGTGTGACCAGCAAACGAAACATTCTCACTTTAGGCTCTCCCACTCCATTCCAGTCCGTCGATCACAATTCCCTTCTTCTAAACCAGTCCTCCTAGCTCGCCTTGACGAGCTGCAATCCACATGAATGCAGACGTCTACTGACCAAGCCCGCGGCGGTTCAAGGCATTGAGCATATCACTATCGGTACTGGACCGGCCTGGATTTTCTCCAGGGTTCAACATATCCCGCACATTGAGTCCATTGCGAGGCACGGAACCTGGAGTCGAAGTGGGTGGGGGTGTGCTTGCATTTGGATTCTGCGCCGGAGGCTGCACTGGAGGATACGGTGAACCGTGAGGGGAAGACGAATGACGGTTATCGTATGAATAAGCGGCCTGAGGCGAAGGGCGACGGTCAAGCGGGGCTTGAGGAGGAGGATAGTAAGGAGCAGCACGTGACTGGTATGGAGCGGATGTCGCTGGTGTCACAGGAGCCAGATTCGTAGGATCCGGGTAATCGAATCCAGAGCTGGAGCCTCGGCGAGGTCTCTGTTATGTAAGGAAATAGAGATTAGCTTTTGAAGAAACCAACGGAAAGTGATAGTCATTAGTAACCTACATGGTCTGGGGGCATGGATGCAAGGGGTGGAGCACTGCTATACGAATGTTGGTACATCCCTTGTGGTGGTGGTAGTGTCGTCTCTGACCCCGCCTGAGGTTGCTGCTGAGGTGGCAGAGGCTGACCATGGGCACCGTATAGCACGATTGGCTCTCCACCATTGCGTCCCTGGCCCTGGGTATTTCTCATATGCGGGTAGGCAGCGTGAGCCGGAACGAAGGCTTGGGCCTGGGAAGAGACCGGCGTGAACATGCACGGCTGGTTGAAGCGGATACAATTGCTGCAACGCCCCTCTGGATTGCTATCAAAGCCTGAGCATCGAATCTATTATTCCAAAGCAAAGATAGTTAGCTATGAACGGCCATGCGATAATATGTCATGAATTGGCGGCACATACCTTCCGTCTCCGACAGTAGCGGCAAGCGATGGCAGTTCTCTGCCGAGGGGCAGCTTGGTAGACGACTCCAGCCCCAGGAGGTGGAGGCTGCTGGCTGTATGCTACATCCGGACGGTAAGGACCTGCAGGAGGAGGAGGGGGAAGCCGGTAGCCATCTGGAACATGGACGGGGGGGTGAACAGCTGCCATGTTCGGCTGAGGAGGATATTGCGATTGCGGAGGATACTGCGCTGGCGGGGGCGGGTAGTGGTGGTCTCCAGCTGGAGGAGGATAGGGAGCTGGAGGAGCATAGGAAGCTGGAGGAGGATAGGAAGCCGGGGGATACTGGAGCACGAGCATGGGGAGGTTAGTAAAAGCTGGTCGGAGGTAGTTGGCGAAATAGAGAAGAAAGACAACGTTTATATCAAGAGATTTGGAGTGGGAAGAGGGTGTGGGTGTGGGTGGAGATTATAGTTATAGAGACATACAGGATATTGAGAAGTCGGTGGTGGGTAGTGACCGGAAGGATTCTCCTCAGGCTGGCTGGTGTTCCATTGAGGCGGTGGATACTGTCCCTGTCGATTCGGGCCGCCGTTGGGATCGTGGGGGTGATTGGGGTGATTAGGATGGTTGTTGGGGTTGTTGGACATTGGAAGACGAGTGAGCGCTGAGAGGCCGCTCAAGGAAGACGAAGACGGGAGAGGCGAGGCGGATTGGAGGAATCAAGAAGATGGGCGAATGCAAGATGATGTATGAGTTAAAGAGTCGCGCCTCGCGGGCCGTCGGTACTAGGCTCAGGGCAGGACAGGGTAGGAGCGATCGAGGCGTAACGGTACGTCACAGTAAGCGTATGTATGTATGTAACGCGGTAAGAGGCCGTATCGGTGCTGAAGGAGCGAATGGATGTGAGTATGAATAAGAGTAGTGTAAGAGACGAGGATGGTTTTGAGAAGAGGCCAAATCACAGTGCGCTTCCGTCGGGTGATTTGCAGGGCTAGCATAGCCTCGTGGTCACGCTGGAGCCGAGCAGGGACGCAAAGACAAATGAAATAAAGTCAAGGAAAAGATTCGGCCGAAGAGGGAACCCTGAGAGAGGCAAGAAAGAAAAGAACTGAACAGGGGTTGAAAGAGGCGGTGGAGAAAGACAGAATCTAACCCGGTCAAAGTTGCGAAGGTCAAGGATAGAAAATGGCGGAACTTGGAAGAATATAAAAGGGGGAAAGGAGGGGGAAAAAGAAAAGAGCGTCGGGGGATTTGGACTATGACGTTGATTGTGTTTGAAGAGAAGCAGAAATGAATACGTAGAGAGTGTGATAGAGGTGAGGATGCGAAGGATTAAAAAATAAAATAGAGGAAACAAATGGGAAAAATAAAATAAAACTCTAACAAATCAAAGAGAACGTACCGGTGGTGGAAGTCAGCAAGCAGAAGGAATAATAGCGTCCACAAGGCCTGGCAGTAGTGCAATGCACCCTGGAGATGTTAGTATAGGTCAAAACACCAGAGGATATTATTTATCCCCCAGCTGCGAGGAGAACAGGGCGGTTGTGGAAGCAATCTAACTTGCACAGGTGGCCTTTTGAGCCAGGAAGAAATAGAACGAGGAATTCAAGAGAAACTGAAGAGACAGTTATTTACCTGGTGTAGTAGATGTGCGATAATGAGACTGACGAGGTACCTGCACTTGGATGAGAGAAAGAAGGAAGTGATTCATCTTCTATTTTGTAGGAGAATCTGCCCAAATCTACTATGCTAATTGAATTTTTTTTGTCCCTCGCCCTCCAAACGGATTCCACGTCGAATCGTTTATTCGCACCAACCAGTCTCTGATGATCTCGAGAGACTCCATCTCAAAGTCTGGGTCGCCGACTCCCCGGTCCGCCCGCTCGGGAGGAAGACTCGCAGATGAGGAATTGCAAGGGAGGCAGGCTGCAGCAGAATCTAGGTTGACTGATTCTATAACTCGAGTCTATAGGAGTATTATACCCGTTATAGCGTAATAATATAGTGACGCGCCTACCCTTGAAGAGTCTATAAATGATTCACCGCAACGGGAGTAACCTTCGGAAGATCGCAAGCAGTGGAGAGACAAGTAAAGTCCTCATAGAAATACCTTCGGGTGGTGGAACCCCGGTACCCAACACGCCAACGACCCATAGCCTTGGACGAGGACACACCTAAGACAACGCTAAGGCATCCATGGTCCCGTGGGGATCACTGGGCAGCTGAATGACCGTACCACGACGGGTAAGGGCGCCGTGACGGAACTCCACCTGCTTGAACCTTTTTTAGTTCTTGAGTACTGCGTAAAACATGGTATGTAATATTACACCAATACAATACACTCTGACTTGCAGGTTCGTAGTACTACTATCTGAATCATTTATCCTCGACTTACTTAGTACTATAAAAATATGTTCCAAGTGGACTAACTATCCCAATGCAGCTCCTCGCCCGGTCTCTCTGCATTGACTACATCTTAGAGCGGAACTGCCTGCAGTAGTTGGTACTTTTCTCTTTGATGATAGTGTACTTTAGTATGTGAGGTCGGGAGGTCCACCCGGTTGCTAGCCGAATCCTCCTACCGGTCATCGCGCTTGCAGAATCAAATCGTCCCGCTTGCTTGGCTTAGCTGACATTCTAACTTCTGATTCTTTCATGTCACAGCCTCACCCTTCTCTTCCAAGTTCTCGCTTCGTACTATCTTTGGAGGACCGGAGGTACGTAATTCCTGGCCACGCTAGGAGTAAAACAGTCCTGGGAATCCTTCATTCAGACCCGGCTGCGAACCATGGTTGATTTGACTAGTGTTCCAGAATTCGGGTCACCGCAATAACCGCCTGCTTTTGACTCCTTTTCCTGCCCCAGGAACACTAGCTTCATTATTTGGCAGTGGCACATTCGAATGTGAAAATTCCTTGTTTATTTATGAAGGTGTTGGGACGGACGGGTCCTTTCCAGACTGATGCAAGGACCATCGTCACCAATCGCCGCCTTCAGTCCGTACATGCCTATATCGACCCTCCTTGCGGGGACTTGATTGTCCTGAAATTAGACACCGCATTTCGCATTCCATGCTTCCTTGCCTGTGGCAGCAAGAGACCCTTCAAGGGAGAGTTGCCGGGTGACTGCTGCAAGGCAGATAGGCAAATGCAAGTATGAACTATTGAGATGACGGCATGGCACGCCGCAATTTTACATGTGACCTGAAAGCCCACGAAGCTATCGTTGAGAGACCGTCTCGCATTGAGCTATTACCAACAACTCTTCTACCAGGAACCTTCAGGGATTCCATATACCAGGAAGTGCCAGTGTGTCACCCGTGCATGCATGCAGCTACCGTCTTACCGATGAAACTGCAAGGCCAGAACACACTCTCTATAAATATTTGCACGCTCGGTAGTCGATCACTCGAAAATGCTAGCTCGATCAAATCTCGGATTTCTCAGATTCTTCTCAAGAACGAGCGTCAATTTCGGACAGACCAATTCAACCTGCCTAACTGCCGAACCTACAGCAGCAGTTAGTTTTTGCTGTAGTGTCAACCCACCTAGGGTTGCACCATGCAAAAAGAACAGCTTGCGTGTATGCGAAGTTACTGCGAGGTCTACATCGTAATGAGCTTGCAGGCCATTTGCTCAGGATGCCGAATACATGTTGCTCGAGTCCTGCTTTCGACTGATAAAGTCTACAATCGTGGCACTGCAGTAACTAGCGGTACGAGCCACCTGGACCCAGGAGCAAGGACCGCTCCGAACCGAGAACAAAGCTGGCTGGAGCTGTATGCTGGCTGAACCACGGTACAGAACAGCGGGCTGCGGACTCCATGCCCACGAGCGTTTTGGGGCATACTCGGACCGGCCATAACACAGAATACCCAAAGAAGCACGTAACAGCATTTCCCAGATGAAAGTGTGGTGACCGGACCTGAGTTAATATTCTTTTTTAGGTCTGTAGTCACAACGCCGTCTACTCCGTAGGAACAGACACATTAACCGGAACTATAATTGGGTCGAGATATAAACGGTTCCATGGATCTGAGTGATATGATATAGCTGGAATGAGGGACGACGAGGTTACTCGAACTGGAAGGTTCAATTTCCATCCTTTCAGGTCGAATTTGACCCATCCGTGGCAAAGTCTGGTCATTAATAATGCTGATTTCTGTCTCTGTTCGTCGAGGCTCGGAGCAACTCTGACTGTTCTGGCTTTCAAGGGCTTCCGGAGTCGGTACCTCCGTCCACGGTGGTATAGTACGGAGTGGCGTCGCACGAAGCCAGGCAAAAGTTCGATTCTAGGCTCTCATTGGCATTCAGGCTATACAAGATCAGCCAGTAGAGGAATAGGTGACAGAAGGATGAACAGGACGTTGTTCAATCAAAAGCTCCGCCTTTATCCGGCAGCGCAGAATCGGAACTGGGGCAAGACCCGTTCAATCAATGTATGGGCCCTCTATTTCCAGAACGCTCCATGGGTGAGCGTTACATAATTGTATACTAGTACTATTGGTACTAGTAGCCAAATCAGTTGCATTAGTGCGACTCGGCCAGTTCGAAAATTTTCTCGCTCGAGAGTTGCCAGCTGAAAAAGAAAATCTCAGGGACGGTGTAGAGCTCAACTAACCAATAGAATCCCCAATTGGGGCTGTCCTTGCGAAGATTAACCCGGTTGTGGGGCCGTCTGGTGACATGCATCTTAACAATGAATATGAACTAAGGTTAGAATCCTTGCTGCTGTCGTAATACTGAGTACTCCAACATCCGTATTGCTTTGGGATATCAGTAAAAACAACACAGCCTATCGCCTTGTCTGCCTGTGAAGTCATCACTTAGTGCACAGCAGGTTTTATGACCCCCCATCCATGGATGATCTTAATTGGATTTAATTATTTTCACAAGCACAACAGTACTCCGAGAATAATAATAAAAATGGCTAGAATCGGTATCTACGAAGCATGACCAAGAACCCGTGACTTGGATCGTGTGACTCGAACACTGCGCTTCCTTCCTCCTACACTTGGATCTGCGACCGACAAGGGAGTTCAGAAATCATCTCAGAGACGGCAGAGCAGAACGCAACTTACTACCTAGGTAGTAGAGACCTGGAAATGCAAGTGCTGTGCCAGCCTGTCAGGGCGTTGGGCAACCACACCCCCGTCAACCCCCCGTCCGATCATCCCCCGCTAGTGAATCAATTGTTGCCCTTTCCATGCCACCACGGCCCGCACCGTCTCCCGCCAATCTAATGCACGAAGTCTATCCGTCGTGTTCTCAGACATCATCCTGGCAACTAATCTTACTACTACCTTTCATTGGTACATCTCCTCCGTCCGTGGCTGGCGAATCATTCCTGACAAACGGTCCCTTTGCTTGTCTTCCTTCTGTTCCCCCCTTGCCTCGAACCCTCTAGTGAAAGGTTTCGCATCGGATTTCCTTACCTGAAGCAAGGTGACTCCCTTCTGTATGCGCTCTTTCTCATGCTGTGAAAGCTGCAGATGTGGTCACGCTGTGTCCTAGAATTGATCAGGATTGCACACCGCATATCAAACAGTGCTAGTACGGAGTACATGGGTACATATTGATGACGCTGCCAACAAACCTAGTCACTTACACATCGCGAGTTCCACGGAGTCGACTTTCGCATTAGCCTCGCTTGATCACATTTTGCCTTCCATGATCAAAGCTCAACGCCTTTTCCTTTTCTCCGCATCGCTTTGATCGTTATTGTGAGGTGACTTGGACCTCTTCCTTTCTATACCGTATCAGACGGAACCGAAACAAGACCAGAAACGGCGTATTACAAGGCTGGTAAGTTACACGCCCGGTCACGCTCTTTGATTTATTTTATTTTTCTTTCTTCCTTTTGCCACGTTTTTTCGTCCCAATCGGCTCGGTGCATTACGGCCATTACCGTCCTCCGCTGCGGCCCAGAACCCACAATCAACTTGGGCTTTTTTTTCCCTCAGCAGACGCTCAGCTCACCTCACTGGAGTCGTCCCGGCCCTTCGTCTCCGGAAATCCCCACTCCATCTCTCCACCTCAGCCAACGTCTACACCGCCAGCAAGATCCATCATCCTGCGGTGACCGCGGTTCCATGGATATCAGTAAACCTACCGCTGCCTTTAGGCCCTTTTATCTCCCAGTCCTCCCAGTCCAACCTTTCGAACCGTCGAGACAGAACATGCATCCATTCCTACATATGTGTAGATGACTTTGCGAAAAAACAAGCCGCGGACCGTGAACCAGGATTCCCGGGGCTGACCCTCTGACCGGACGATGTTTGTCATCGAGGCGGTATGACGAGAGGAGGACGAGCTAGTTCACCCACTACTGCCGAGCTAATAGACTAGTCAACTACCTAGTGTGCGGCTGCCCCGGGGGCCGCAGGGAAAAAGGAAGCACACTGCCTGTGATCATCGATCAACCCGCATGCGTGTTCAGTCACGTGAAAAGCTGACAGCCTATGAGGGTTCAGAGATCTGGGAAACTCTCTTTACTTTATCTCCTCCGGGACCGCTGTTGGCCCGCCTGTGCGTCGGAAACACTTTGGTGTGGGTGACAGGGCGGCAAGTCCCGTTATGGTTGGTGGACAGCAACTGCGACAGAAGAGCAACTCTTGGGCAGGTCCAAATCCGTCTGTGCTCGTCGGGTACAAGTCACAAAGGCGTGTGCCCGTGCGAAAGTGTCTTGATGAAAGAAGGGAGTGACGTGGCGAGACGAGGGAAAGCGACATCCTGCATCTCGGAGCCAGGCCCTCGATACTCAGAACTTGTGAACTTGAACAGCGCTTTCAAATTCCACGCTACTCCCTACCCCGTACAATCCTCTTGAATTCATCTGCCTGCGGCAATAATAAGTGGAAAAGCCAACTCATCTCCCGTGTATCGCCGCCTCATGCACAGTGATCCGCTGCATCAAGCGTTGTGGCCACACAGGGGATGTCATCTTTCTGTCAGACTGTTCATCGCGTGATACTTCATCCTGTTATGCTTTTTTGAAGGCAGCGACACACTTGATGGATGATGAATGCCTTACCCTTTACTTTTTCTGTCCAAAATTGATTGCAAAGCGGCGATCGTTCTACAATAGTCTGCTCAGCAATCAACATCCCGCTATCGCATCATAGCAGTCAGTCAAGATCTCTCTGCGGAGCCGAAATTACTCCAGATCAATTAGTTAGTCATTAGTGATCACTCATCACTTGCACGATTATTGAAGAGAAAGGACCGTCTGTCATCTTAATCGAAGAATAGGCTCATTAATCGTTATCGAGCAGCGGTGATCGCGCTGTCTTGGGTTGTAGCACTCCCCACTGGTCAATATCCGACTCAGATTTCGAACTGATTTAGATTTCCCCTAGATGCACGCAAGGTATCACACCCGACCCTTCAAAGTTCCAGAGTTCATCGGCCCCCAGCCTCCATCTCATCCCCAGTCCGATCTCCCCGTGTCAAAGCGCAAGCCCTTCGATTGATCCATTCCTTCCCAGTTGACTTTCGATTCAGCGATCCATTATGACACTCCCATACTAGTAGACAGTGAGTGACACCGGAGTATTTCTCTCCGTGCGGACTCGGACATTTAGAATTTTAGATAAGTCCTAGCGATCAGTTCTCACACCCACCCACCAAACGCCAATTAAACCCTACCCTGGCCCTGGGCCTGGGCCACAAGGCCAGTGCGCCGTGCGGTAGGTTGTAGCACATATCGTGCTCCGTCCCGCACCGCATAACGATCTATCCAATTCCTCAGATCAATCGATCACTTTATTCCTTCGTAGTATCTATCGTACCTTGAATTACCTACGATATATTCTAGAATTATCAGAAAAGGAGTACGGTAGACTACCTCGTCCGGAGCCAGTGAGTCAGTCCACCGTATCCGAGTCACGACAAGCTAACTCCCCACGAAACTAGTTCAGTCTAACGACCGTAGTCTACCACAGTTGAGAAATGCATGGATATTGCGATTGTCGGGACTATTGCACGGTACATCAGATCTTAGTTTTGGGCCCTGACTTTTATCTCCCTCCGGGTTGGATTTGGTTGGGCATACATATTATTATTGTGAGTGTGACATTTGATTGGATTTCTGTCTTTGGATCTAAGACAGGGACTTCGTATTTTCTTGGGAGGTTTGGGCGGGGGGATACATACCTAGGACCGTGGACCTGGGTGATGAAGCTCGTATAGGTATTTGTTGTGTGGATTTGGTTTTTTTTTTTTTTTTTGTTTGGCTTGATCTATGTTGACCTTACCTACCTCTACTCAGGGTGGAGGGAATCCTATTACCTAGTAGTCCGAGCAGTAGTATTCTGGTAGAAGTTGAAGATAGTTATCCTTCTTTCCTCAGTAGGCCCAATTCAAGATTAGTAGGTAAAGAGCCAACTAAGGAGAAAATAAGGTTGAACGATATATCAAGTGCCCTGCTCGTCGCCATCTAACCTCGGGCTGTTCCTCTCCCAGTTCTGACAGGGTAATTTAGGTATCTTAAGTAGCCTTGAATAGATGTAGAAACCAAAATGCCTGCCTTATTGGGAGACTGCGGGCTGCTCTTTCTCCCTCAGCGCGTTTCTAGTGTCCACCACCAGCTGCCCGAGTCTGTCTTCGCTGAGCCGCGTCAGTTGTAAAACGATAACTGAAATCAGAAAGATGAAGGTTTCCCGACTAGGGGATGGATTGGGTCTGATTTCTGTCTCTACCAAAGCCCTGCTTCGGGGCTGGTTGCAGGAGCTTGTAAGTACCCGCGACAACGTCTGCTGGGTCCATGGACAATATGCGTTTTGGATTCCAGACGAAGGATAGGCAATACAGAGTGTCCGGATAGAAAATTCTAGGTGGGATGGTAGGAAGTCAACAGAGTAAGAAGAAATAGTTCTGACAGAGATAAAACCAGAGTAATGTGAGGATGGGTGAGTGTGTGTTCTTGGGAATAGTCGGAGAACAACTCTTTCCTTCTCTCAGAAACTGGTTCCCCTCTACTCTCAGAATCCACCCTATCCAAGCATTGCGTCAATCATCACTTTGTTACCTAAAGGACTCCAACATAACACGGTGGATGTACTACCTAGCACGGTAGTAGATTTCTATTACAATTCTGGCTGGCTGGCTGGCTAGTTGCTGACCAGAATGACTCCCTTACAGATCTTGATTGAACTCCCGGTCTACCTACTACAGCTTAATGAGTAAAAGCGCGCTGGAAATAATATAGCATGCAAGATATTCCTCATTCCAATCTTGGGTTCTATATACAATCTTCAAATCTCGTCCTTGTCACCATACTCAAAGAAGATATCATATATTTTCTTCCTGTCCTTCCCATTTTGAGTGAAGTACCATAAATACGCTTTACGAATTTCGGTCACATCTTGATGAGCTTGCGAATCGCACGAGGGTAAAGACCGGTGGTAACAGCGTTAGGGGAGTTATGTTCTTGGGGTTGAATAATGGGTTTGGCCATCTCCCTCAACACGATCGGCCATCGGCGACTGCCGTACCATCACCGGCTTTGAATGGACTCCCCAAATATTGTCTTCCACCAAGTCAGGTTCACCCCGGTCAGCATCACCAAGGAGACCGTTCTTCGATCAGGAACCTTCAGGATATCCTCTGTTCTGCTTGATACAAGCCAGGTTTCCCATGAATTCTGCGGATTCGAACCATACAGGGCATGGTCGTTGAATGATATCGACGCCTTCTGGATGTTGTATCTGTTCTAGAGCATGGAGCGGGCCAATTGAACTGGCTGGATTCATATTGCTTTGACGTCCAGTATGGCCTCACAAAAAAGTGGTTGTTATGATTAGCAGATCGAACGTGGATGTTCTTCCTGGACCCCCAGCTGTCGGCATACTGGTTGACTGCTTGGATTATGGCAGTAATAACTCTTTACCGTAACACAAGCACTCGGTTTCTTGGCCTCCTCCTCAATAAGGGCAAAGCCACTCGCTCCAAACGCAAGTTTGTGCTGCGAGTATGGTGAAACTTGAATCTCGAGTCTTTGACAGACCTACTACTACACTTCGCAGATAGCTTTTTGGCCAGCCTGAAACGGCCAATCGACTGTCGATTATCGAAATTTCGAGATGTGGTGTCCGAAGGAAATCTTCCTTTGCTGAGGACCGGCGCATAAAGAGATTGAATGTCACTTTCGTGGCTGGGAACGTGTGGGTCACTAGTTCTTGTTAGGCTCGGACATACCATACTGAAGACACGGGCATATAACACGCAGAATGACATTAGCGTCCACATCCATTTATTCCCAAGTTGGAATATTCAAGGGACCGTTATCCGCGCGTAGCACTGGTTGCATGACCTTGCTGTTGATATAACGCTTTCTGTTTTGAATCCTTTCAATCTCCAGGTTGATGTCGCTACTGGGCGAGAAGAGAATGGGACCGGTCCCGGTAACAGAGTCGCCGCTGATGAAGATTGCCTTCTTGATGATCTACCTGATATAAGTCAGTATTTGAACGAGCTACTCCGAACCGCTACTCTGGGTCTTACAGTTTGAGGGGCCATGGTCGTGCGAGAACACTTTTGCCAAAATATGGTCAGACAAGCCGTGGTCACCGTGTGTATCGTTCGCTTGCAGGTACTCAATATAGTTGTGCCATCGCTATGCATGTACCTGTTTCTTGGCTCAAAACCAGAAAAGGATGCTGATATTGAGTTCCCCAAGAGCGCAGCAAGCTGCGCAGTCTCTTGCATTATCCTTGGAAGTCCAGAAGTCTGCAATCCGGAATGCAAGTTTGAGTCCTATGTTCGGCCGCAAAACGAAGTTGGTCGGCATAAGTCATGCCTGGAGCCCATTATCATTCATCCAATAATAAAAAAAATTCACTGTAACATAGTAGTGAATTTACTGTGGACAGCCCTGGGACGAGAGTTTCTTGTCTCACAGGTTCAGACAAACTTTCCACAACACCACCAACCTACGTCGACAAAATGAACAACATCCTCTCGATCAGCCACCAGTACCTCCAGACTCGGAGATCTTAACAGTATGTGCACCGGATTCTCCCTCCCTATCGAAACACCCACCGCTGTGGGCTCAACCGCAACTGGAATAACGTTGTCGGAATCCAGTTACAGAAAAAGCCTTTACCCCTGTCGTTTGTCTAATTTACCAACGTCCCTCCCGACTTAGTGAGGGCATCTCTTGACGACCAGAGCATTATTAGATCCAAGGGCGCGAGGATCTTGTACGACGAGGCGACCAGCCGTCTCATTATCAAGCTGGTCGGTCCTGCCCACGAGGTAGCCCATCGAACTTTGTTTGACGTGATCGTGACCGAAACGGCATTGATGGGCCTCCGAGGAGAGCTCTCGTCTGTCGGAGCCGCCCGAGTCACACATAATAATATCTCTAAGGAGCCGGACTCATCATTTCAGCCCGTCCACCTTCTCCAAGGGAGGCCAATAACATGGCCATCTGTAATCATCGAAAGTGGCTACGCCGATAGTACTACCATCCTTCAGGAAATGGAGGACTTGTGGATTGGCAACTCAGACAGGCAGGTGAAGGTGGCTATTATCATGTCTATGGAGAAGTCGCGAGACAGGATAGTGGTTGAGAAGTGGGTTCCTAGCTCCATACCACAGAGAGTTAGTGATCCTGCGTTGCGTCGCCGTGGTCAATCCGCAGTGCATAAACAGGAGGTCGTGATTGTCCAAACCCCAGATGGACAGGGTGCTGTTAGCGGCAGCCCACCGGTTATCAAATTCTAGGAGATGTCAAACGCAGGAGCATGACTATGCAATGTCTGAGCAGGAGTTCAAATGCATGGCAAGCGAGGTTTGGACGCAAATGGGGTGAAATGCTCCAACTTCCAAGATTAGGTACGCCTACGAACCTTTGACCCATGCCGGACCTGAAGATGTCCTTCTGCATGTTATTAGCTGAAGAATCTTCCAGACCATATATCGGTATCCAAAAGCAATATATCAACTCAGCAGCCTAAGTCTAAAGAAGGATACCTAATTGCCGTATGCCCTAAGCCTAACACCTAGCTTAAGTCACAGCGCTATCCCAGAGGCACCGTAACATCACGACTCTCCAAATCTCAACGGAATATTCGCCTTGTAATTCAAGTTCCTCTACTGTATTTGAAATAACAATTCAATTCAATTCAAGATAGGAATCAATATGTCGCGTGGACGTGGACGGGTTAAGAACTTAGAAGTAACAAGCTAGTAACCCTCACTTGCGCTCGGGGAAATGGTTCTTTCGAGATATCTACTTCGTACACGGTCTAAAGCTCTACTTTTAGTAGATGTAGCCTTAGATAGATATCTAAGTTAGCCCTACAGGTCATAAATTAGATTAATGCCTATGGGCTATGTTATATTGGCTATAGGGATGGTTTTAGCCCTCTATATTAAGGATACTATTACTTGAAAAGGACTCGGAGTAGGTTAAAGTCCCCGTGAGCAGACCCTATTATACACCCGCTGGGCGTACAATAGGGGTTTTATGTGACTTTCTTAACTTACCCTTATTTCCATATATAATAGAGAGATAAGTAGAAGTACCTCCGTGGACACAGATCGCCCATGATCTATCCAAGGCATCCACCTCCTGGGGTAAACCACAGACAGACAAAGTTCCGTGCATTAGGGTTGCTTTGCTTGGGCACGGATGCAGAAAGTTGAAGTCTATTCTATGGAGGAAAAAAAGGATTATGGTGGGCTGGCCGAGGTGGCGTGTTTGCAAGGAGTGGGCATCATTGTATAGTAGTGCTAGAGGATAGCTAGGCGAGTGTCTGTGCAGCTAATCTGCATGTTTGACAACCTGGATGTGGCGCGCGGATGGCAGCAGGTCATAGCATGCATGTCTATCAAAATGTAGAAGTCGCGGTTTGGAGAATCCATGGCGTGTCAGAGCGTCGAGGCTAATCGTGGACCAGAACCGGCGGTAAGCAAAGTCAAGGCTTGGGTGATATACCGGTAGCTCAGTCTGGGGTAATAATGAAGATTTGGTACCAGATTTTACACATAACATATCCAAGAACGATGAGAACAGACATCTGAAAACCTGAAAACTCGCAGTATTTGGATGACAGCTATATCAATCAGGAAAAAAACAGACAGACAAATCGACAGATCAGCGCAGTCAAAAGCAAAGATACAGAAATATACGACCAAAAAGGATACGTCAATACCTTGTCAGAATTATAGCGCCAAAATCAAACCTATCGTACATCGGGCAGCGAGTCATAATCGTTGCCACTGAAAGGATTGAAGGTCGTTACCGGTAATATTTCATTCGTCTTCCGAAGAATCAGACGCGGTACTGCCCTGGCCCACTGGATCAGGCATGACCACGCTGTTGAGATACGTAACCTATATTCTGGTTAGCTAACCCCTCTCTCACAAAGTACGTACATATACTAAGGTAGACTGGACACCCTTATCACCAACGTGACGAAGTGTGATAGTGGGCCTCGTTCTGGCCGAAGTCACAGCAGAGAGCTAGGAAAGGAAGGTGGAAGGGCGCTAGAGATTGGGGGACATGGCCAGGGGAGTGCTAGAATTCATTGGGCGCGAAACGCGGCCAGATTGGGAGAGAGCCAAAAGTCCGCTGCATAACATGGTGAAAGGATGGCTTACAAATGGCTCCATGATACCAATGAGGTTGGCGATTTTCTCCTGGGCATCAGAACCTAGAAGATCTGCGTCGGGGATTGGTTTGCCAATCGTGAAGCTGCGCAGTCGGAGAAGTTGGATGTTTTCATTGTCGTGTTCATAGCCCTGCGAAAAGGGGACGAATTAGCCTTTTCCAATTGTTGTAGATTCCCAATCAAATGCAACGTAATCTCGGGTGAGAGGAGAGAGGATATTGAACCATGGAAACAGATGGGGCGGCGCAGACGCCTTTGCGAACCGGGTATACCCATTATTGTGGGACAGCAAAGGCATGCTGCACCAGGCTCAAGAAAAGACTCATTCTGCCCAGCCAGTGGCCAGTGGCAGATACCAGCACTTTAGGGTGGAAAGGGGCTCCAGCCAAACGCGGCCCGTGGGAGGGTCGCTCGTCCGCAGCTGCGCTCGAAACATCAACACAGCGATGTACGGAGAATGGGCAACAGATGTGTTGCAGGAGGCACTCCGCATCAACAAAGTCTCTCTGAATCTTTTGTTTCTCAGATCTGTTCATGTTTTCTTTTGCTCTCCATTGGCTAGAGCCTGGTGCTTCTCACTGAGAGTCATGGCTGAGAACCGGCCCAGGACGGCCGCCGAAGAATCCTGAGACCGATCCCGACAACTCCAAGGCCGTCGAAACCGAACTCGAGTCTCTTCACCCTCTATCGCTCTTTATTCATGGCCAAAGGAGCGCAGTAGAGGGGAGATTGACTAACGAAGGGAATGATGCGCGTTCTGTGATAACCGAACGCGCCCGAGAGGCGTGACGAGATCAACAGATTCGAGAGACCTCACCACTCCTTTCCTTTTTTCTTGAAGGCGAAACAATTCAACTCATCTCGGATGCGATGATATGGGACTGATGATGACTGGGAAAACATGGCAGGTACGCAATGAAAGAAGTTCCTACCTTTGGTTTAGTCTTGAGCGCACTCTCACTGTTCTGGCGAACAAAAGCCTTTACAAATTTATCTTCGTCATCGGGTATCCCGCCGAAAAACTCGCGTCGCAGATCGTTCTCCCTGAGAATCGCCTTCAGACCTTGCGAGTTTCCATCGATGTCTTCTCGAAGAAGCGCTAGCTTGTCAGCTTCCGGATGCCAAAGACCCGAGCCTAGATGGCAAGCAAATATCGTTAGAACATGCGCACTTGGGTACAATGGTAGTTTAGGCTCTAAGGTGCATGGGAATGCGCAAGAGGCCGAAGAGGGTTGTCTTGGAAAGGACATATCTTTCAGGAAGGTGCAGGTCAAGGGGCATAGAGTAATCAGTCCAAGGATTATTCCGCTTCCAAGGGAGGTAATTTCATAGTAAGGACAATGATTGATGAAGTTGATCGATATTGGGAAGGGAGTTAAGTTCATCACGCATAACTTACCAACGAAGCTGGCTCCTGGCTGGCAATGGACATAATACGCAGCGTAAGGACCCTTTCTACCGGTTCGGGACCTGTTCATCACTTTAGCTGATGCCTATGACTTGGATTAGTACCATCGACTTACCAGGCGGCTGAAAAGTGTGTCTATGATGAAGTTCGTTAGCAAGCCATGCTGCATATATGAAACTATCACCAACGTACCTTATATGGCGTAGGATCCTTACTAAACCTAATGTCTCTGTGTATGCGAAACACCTAAATCAGAATTATTCATGTTAGTTTCTCCCGCTTAGCTTTTCAGAGCACGTCTCACCAGGTCCTTAGCAGGCAGTTCGGGAATCGTGCCATCTTCCACAACTATCTTCTCTGTTAGGGTCTCAACGAAGGTGTCCCAGTCTTTCTTCGAGGTGCGATAGTCCGCATCATGTGCTATCAGCCGGATTCATAACTATCAGTAATTGATCTTGACACATCAGTGCGGGCCGATGTAAATCCATGGTTACCTTTGAGCCATTCTCTCTCGTTGTTCTTGGCCAAGTCCTTCAAGAAGAGCATGGTGTTGGGATGCAAAGTGTCATCGTTGTAAAGAACGTCTCCCGGGTCCCTAGCTTTGGGTTTTTTGATCAAGACCTCTTTGCCGGGACCCAGGCCAGTCTTGACACCTTCTCTCCACAAGTCCTTCTGTTCCGAAGGCTCTGCCGCTTCCGACTTGGTTCCACGCTTTTGCGCAAAGTCTTTTATGGCTTGCGAAATCTTTTCTTTCCCTGCGGTGGTTGACTCCTCTGCCCGCCAGAAGTCTGAATTTGCATCCGATGAATCCCAGTCTTTGTCAGAAAAAACAGCGTCTGGATTGTCTTCGTTCTCAGAAATATACTCGTTCTTGGGCTTCTTCGAACGCTTTGCTCTGCCCTTTGGTTCCTTTGGTTCACCTTTCCCGAAATACTTGCTTTGCTTGGTGGTGGATTTAATGGCTTTCTCAGGGGTGTTGGAAGCGTACTTTTGTTTCTTTAGCGCCGTGCTTGAGGCTTCAGCGACTCTGGCGGAAGCCCGCCTTTTTCGTGTCGATTCTGGAGCTGCCGCTGGTGCGGGAGCGGCCCGAGTCGATCGAGTTGATCGAGGAGGCATGCCGAAAGGAGATGACGTTTCAAGAAGCTCCGAGTGTTATATCACGAGTTGTTGCAAGTTTAAGGTCGTAATAACCGGTCCTACAGACACAGATGGCTCTTAAGAGAGAAAAAGGCGTTGAATCGAAGTGGATGGATGGATAGCATTTAAGTCGTTCTAGTCCCTGATTGAGTTCAGGCGATTCAAGCACAAAGACCAAGGGGCTGGTAGCTTCTGGGGCAGTCGTTCGCGTGGAAGGGGCGGCGAGTTTCCGCACCACTAGGCAATCTTGAGTTACTTAGTGCCCGTAGGTTACCGTACCCACCCAAGACGTTTTCTCAAGGATTTTCGGGTCAAGCAATCATCGAGACGATTTAAATAAAAGACGCCGGGACCATCTAGTATCTAGATACGGCTCAGTGGACCTCTCTCGCACCACAGAGCCGATGTTTATGATTCTTTGAATATTTCCTTTGTCGTCTCTCCTGGTACGGCTCCACGCCTGTTCTTTTTCAAGATCTGACTGCGGGACACAAGATCCTGGAAGAAAGAAAAGAGTACGGCTGAGTTCTTGCCATAGTTCCTCGAAGCAAGTCTACTATCTTGGACGCGCATATTAGTCAGGGTACATTTAATAAAATAAAGGAAGGAACGATCCTCAGGACAAAATGATCCCACAAACCTTTGTATCTCGCAAAAGCAAGATCCTCGCAGAGCTCTCAACCCCAGAAGAAGAATACACAGACCTTTCACCGAAGGGCTCCGTGGACGAGGGAATCCGCGATCTCATCCAAGACATCAATGCTCTGCCTGGCCTAGTTACGACAAGCAGCTGTGCTGGTCGAATCAGCGTCTTCCTAGAAGGGAGACGAAGTCACTCGCAGCAAGAAACAAACGCTCGCGAGCAAAGGAAATTCGCGCCCTCTGGAGGCAAGGGGGCGGGGAGATGGCTGTATGTCTCTCATGAGCCGTTGATTAGAGACAGCTGTGGCGCAAAGTCTGATGGACATGATCAGAATAAAAGGGATCAGTCGTTGCATGAGACATTTGGCATGGTTCCTGGGGATGGGAAGCCACCAGGCGTGGATAAAGAAGGTCACGCCCCACGTCTTGTGCGCTTCCATTTTGAACCCATGGTAAGTTTCTTTTGCCTTTGTTTGTCAACACAATGCTCGAAGCTTTAGCTAGAGCTTTCATATCAATCACATTGGTAAAATACATGTCTCTCTGAAATCCCGGATTATTCACCTCTATTTCTATGAGATTTATCTTTGTACCTCAACTCTTGCAGCAAGCAAACGACCCTCCAATCATTTGAGACCACTATACTAATAAGCGCCTCATTAGATCCTCCATATAATGACAGCAACCCTACACCACGCCCAACCAGTCCTGTCAGCAGCATCAAGTTCGGGGTTCCGTGAAAGCGGCCTACAAGGTCTACGTTGCCTAGAAGGTGATAACGGGCCTAGTCCAATTGTCGCTGTGCGCTCAGCAGGTCTACAACTAGAGTCTATAATAGGATACTGTGAAGACGACGATAATGGCGAACCCGTTATCCGCAGTCTGGTAACGGAAGAATATCTTCAGATGCTGGTTGCCATTTCAATCGAGCGGTTCTCAGTCAACTCAGAACGCAGAGAAAGATTCAGGACGACTCTTTTGAATGCTTGCTCTACGGACCACTCCAGCGCGAAGACGAAGATGAGGACGAAGCCCACTGGGTGGGAGGATTCCGAAAAACGGAAGGAGAAGATGAGGGCGGAAGGAGAAGATGAGGAGGCTACTTGAGAGTCGGGCTATACAGACTAGTTGTCAAGATCTAGTACAGAGAGATGAGGAAGGATTACTAAATTCGTTAGATACATAGTTCCTAGAGGAGCTCTCGACTAAAAACAACAATTGAATTGCATTTACCTCAGCTAAACCTCTTCCTTTTTTTAAGCTTTCTTCGCATAGGTAGAGGTAGAACACATAATGCACGACTAAAAGACTAAAAACAAAAACGAGTATTCAAATTTTCCCAAGTATTTCTCGTCCCATTCAAAATCATAACGACGATATCGTAGACCTGATAATAGCCAAATTGACGTCAACCACGGACTAGACTAACCAGTCCCTAAATTGTGATGTCTTTGTGTTATTGTACGGAATCCTGAAACCATGGTACCAGAACGCGAGTAGTGTATCATATGGTAGTGTCCGGCAGCTTCCGCACATGCTGAACTTGGGAAAGCGCGAAAATGTAAACGTAAAAACACAGGGAAGACCATATGGAAGTTTTCGGGAGTTCCATTCCAAACGGACAGAGCATCGACCCTATCTTTCGTTTACTCTTGGCTTTTCCCCCAAGGGTTCGTGGTGGGCGATGGGAGACACATCGGGGATGACTGGGTGATGCGGTGGTGAGGGTGTGCAGGGCGTGCTCTCACAGGGGGATACAAGAGCAGTTTCTGATTCCAAGGGCTTCCGCTGTTATTGTTGAGGCTGACACCACCGCTGATGCTCGCGGCGTCACTTGTGCGGTGGGAGTGTATTACGTGTGCATCATAATAATCAGCACCAACACGGGAAGACAACTCAGCATGAGCGTGTCTTCTCTCAATTTGAGGGGGGGAGAGACGCATGAGTGGGCGAGAAGCAGGAGTAACTGAGAAAGACGACTCTCCGGATACTCTTCTGAGGCCTAGCGTATTGTCCATGTCCTCGTTATTTCTACCACGGAAGACGAGGCTGCTGAGAATATACATCTCGTGGTTGACGGCAGTTTTCCAATAGATATTACCGGAGACAGACTGTGGCCATTCATACCAGATGCGTCCGTATGGGGAACGAAGAGTGGGATGGTCCATGGGGTACATGTTGCGGAGTCCCAACTCTTCGAGCTTCTGCTCGCTGCCCTGGGAGATGAGGCTGACAAAGTACTAGAAAAAAAAAAGTCAGTGTGCTCTGATCAATATAAGGTTGATTCGCAAGCAGACACTCACCATGTGGATTTCATCATGGAAATTAGGCATTCTGACGAGAGTGTCAAACGGAAACCATTTGCCTATCTCAGAAAACTTGATAATTTCGCTGGAAATCTCTGAGTGGATGCAAAGAGTGTACTTCTGGCGCTCGTTGAAGGCAGGGCACTTCAGACCAGCCTGAAGAAGATCGTTGAGGAGTTTCTGATCCAGGCCAACGGTGTTGACTCTCTTGATACGAGAAACAAGGGATTGTATGTGACGGTTGGCCAGCTCGAACAACTGGTTACGATCATGCACAGTATAGAGCGCAGGGGCGTACCAGGGAAACTACAGTAGTATCAACTACATTAGCTTTTGTGCAAATCAAGTCGAAAGGTGAGGGTTGGAAATGAGGTTCCTACCTTGTGGAGCGTGCTCACGGTGGACTCGTAGGTGCGCTGGGGGCATTTGTCACAAAATGGAGACTAGAAGTCTTGTGTTCAGCCACGATCTATGAACTCCAGCGAAGGGAGTTGGCTAATACTTACTCGATGAGGTATTTCTGCATGACGAATAGCCAAGATGATCTCCTCACTGGTGAAGAAGCCAGAGAAGCCAGAACAATATGGGTCATTATTCTCCGCGAGATGGGGCATGCCGTTTCTCCAGACAATACACTTTGTACGCGGAAACAAGTCCTTCAAAAGCTCATTCTGATCAGTCAACTCGACGTCGACATGGCGATTTCCCAAGCGAGGCGCACGTCCAGTCTCATAGATGCGGTTAATTCTGATCACGGCGTCCTTAGCATCCCCCGGGGTCTGAAATTCCGCATAACAGTCCATTGTCTTCGCAGTGGATCGTTCCATTATGATATGAATAGCGCAACCATTGCCAGGAGTGATCAGATGTGCCTGACGACCGAGGAATTGGAAAACCTCCTGCTTCGTAATGGAGTAGGGAATCTATATTCGAGTCAGTCAAGCATCAAATACTATGTTGTATGAGGCAACTTACGTTGGAAATCTTGACAACACCCCAGTTAGGCGGCTTCTTGAGGTCTACCAGACTGCCGATTGGCATCTTACTGGGATCAGTGACCATGTCACCGTTCTGTCTGTACTCAGCAATGACCTGGGCGCTCTCAGAAGTGTCCTGAATGGCAAGATCATTCAACTGACGCAACAACGAGGGGTTAGTGCGCTGGTAGCGAGGCGAGATTATCTCCGTCTGGTGGGATTTGTATGGGAGCTGCGGAATTAAAATAGGTTGGGATTGAACACGTCCATGGGACCTGGGGGGGATGCGAGTCGTTGTGTTAATGGCCTGCATGGGAGCAAGTGAGTGGAAATCAGCTGGGCAAGGGTCTATGGGCGAAGTCTGAGTAGTAGTGGTTGTGTTACTGCTCTGAGAGACGGCCCTATTCTGGCTCTGTTGGCGCGCAAAGCCAGGCACGAAGGCCGGTGTGTAGGGATTCATCTTGAGCTCAAAAATCCTATGTTCAGAGGATCCCACAGATGAGATAAAGAAGTGAGTGGAGAGAGAGAGAGAAGAAGGGGGAGGAAAAATACAAAAGTAAGAGTAATGAATAGTCTGTGTGATAGCTATCGTCGCCATCGCCATTGCCCATGCTGAGACCATTCATGGGTGTTAGTTGTTTCAACAGAAGAGTAGTGAATTTACTTGGGCGAGCACCCTAACACTGATAGCATAAACTGAGAGTGAGCAGGTGGAATAAGGAGAACTACATAAGGTTCATACAGCAAGACCTCAGACAGGGTGGTAGATATTAAAACAATAGGACCCCATTAGAGGTAGTCTCCTCCAGTGTAGCTATCTTCTATGGCTGAGGGTAAGGCTACAACGGGCATTGCAGCTTACAAGGAGCATACATAATCTAGGGTCGGAGGATTAGGTGGTAGAGTAGGATTGAATGGGTAAATGAACACAAGACACG
Organism: Aspergillus cavernicola; assembly: GCA_027569065.1. Classification (NCBI taxonomy): domain Eukaryota; kingdom Fungi; phylum Ascomycota; class Eurotiomycetes; order Eurotiales; family Aspergillaceae; genus Aspergillus; species Aspergillus cavernicola. The sequence continues at coordinate 104,526 of JAPDEK010000028.1, forward strand.
GCAAATATTCAATCGTAGCACGACTTAGTCATTGCCAGTGTCTATTTTCTTCTAACTAACAGAGGGTTGTGCATCTTCGAGGATCAGCATCTACTAGTAACTCTCCACATCTAGTTAGTTCGACCTTCAGAAAGACTCGGAATTTCTCGTTGAACCTTGAGACGCTGGTAAATAGACGTATAGCAAGGCCTAGGGTGGAATTTGAGCTCAGACAATATCAATACACTAGCTATGAGGTTTTGCGATATCTCCGGTTGACCCACTGCAAAAGAGTAGTGCTCCAACAATAGCCCATCACGTATAAAGTAGGCATATACTAATGGTATGAGAGATTGGACGGGGGTTATCTTTCTACAAAGGATATTAAAACGGCCAGTTACATCGAGATTATATGGCGTGCTCACTCTTGAAACAGTTATATGCATTCGAGGTGACCTCTAGCCAGAGAATATAGAGAAAGCAATGTTCCAGTTGATCCCGTACCAGCGCAGATAGTCTGCACGAAGATTCTTATAACGGACATTGAGGGGAAGGGAACGTCGATAGTTCGGTACATCGTAAGTTAGGCTTCATACCTAGTAATCTAGTCAAACTGCACCGATTCGGTTAGAAAGTGAGTTCGTCTCAAAGTGGGCAAAGCGCTTACCGGTGTCAGGAAAGACTCAGCAACGAATCGAGCGCGGGCATTCAACTGTTTAAATTAGCACAGCCCGTCCAAGACATCGTAGGAAAATGAAGGAGGAACATACGAAGAGCTTCATCTCGGAGATTTCCTTGTCCACCTCCTCCATGAACTGTAGAATGAAATCCACTAGCTTGTGTTTCAGCATTGCTTCCGTGTGGAAGTTTGTAATGAGGAAAGAAATGTCGTATCCCTGTTCATTCGTCAGAGTTTATCAGATCTTGGCCCGAGGCTATAGAAATCTGTACCTTCACCGGCTTTCTCCGCAGGATAAAAAAGGATTCAGCACGCATCGTCAAGAATCGCGTAAACTTATGGACCAAAACTATTGTCTGGTCAGTTCGTAGTCCTTCTGACATGGTCTCCATCGCCGCTTACTATGCTCGATCTCATCCGCTTGCTTTATCCGTATACTGACACGGACGCTGTTCACACTAGGCTCGATCAGGACCTTCTCATTCTCATTTCGTGAAACGGTCAGAGGGTTGAGGAGTAGTTCGGGGGAGCTCGCGGCCTCGATCTCTGGCACATTATGTCTCTCGGAGGTTTGGGAAGCGAAGTTGGATATGGCAAGCGCAGCGGTCAGTGAAGACCGGACGCATTGAAGGTACGGACGTAATGATTGAGACTGCGATTGTTGATTAGATATCCGGAAGCGCTTGGTTCAATTGCTACCTACCATAATGAGGGGTGACGTATAATGCGGCTATATGAGGACTGGCACCGGTAGCGAGCAATCAAGCATCAAATTGACCAATCTTCGCTCGAACGAAATAAAACTCCCACAAGTCCAGCTTCTAGGACATCAATGAGACCGTTGCAGGCGTTGGTTACCAGAGTGGTGAGTGGTCAGCTCCTGGAGACGGGCAACGTCCCGCAATGTAGCCTGGAGATGTGTTTGTTCTGTTTGCAGGCTTAGCCCCACGCCTCTTCCAGAAAGCTCCAGCTGACCAGCTTCCAAGTTCCAAGTAGTTACGCCACTGCACTCTTTTACAAGAAACTTGGAAGGAGCCCTCATTTGCACCTAGGACATCTTCACGACGATAAAAATGGCTTCAATACCAGGTACGGTGCTCAATGACAGATCTAGTCTTTAAGCACTAGCAAGGGCGAAGCTAATTCTACACCGCAGTCATCGTCAAACATCAAGGAAAGCGTTACGATGTCGAGCTTGACCCAACCTCCAACGGCGAAACCTTCAAATTTCAGCTATACTCCCTTACTGGAGTTGAGCCCGAACGGCAGAAAATCTTGGTGAAAGGAGGCCAACTCAAAGATGACACCTTACTATCGTCCCTCAATGCCAAAGCGGGCCAGACGTTCATGATGATGGGTACTCCCTCTGGAGGCCAAGGCGCCGGAGACTTGGCACGACCAAAAGATGTAGTAAAGTTTCTCGAGGATATGACGGAAGCGGAGGCTGCGAGGGCACAAGGAGCCTACCCGGCTGGGCTGCAGAATCTGGGAAATACGTGCTATCTCAACTCCACACTGCAAACGCTGAGGAGTGTTCCGGAACTTCACCAGGAACTTCAGAAATACCGCCCATCTGGTAATACCGGCGGTAGCTCTAGCCTATCGAGCCTCAGCAACATGGGACTCGGTGGCCTCGGCGCTTCCATGGACCTCACTTCCTCCTTGAAGGATTTGTTCAAGCAGCTATCAGAAACGCAGGAAGGATTTCCTCCGCTCATGTTCCTCAACGCATTGCGAAATGTTTATCCTCAATTTGCGCAGCAAGACCGAAATAACCATGGTTATGCCCAACAGGATGCTGAGGAGGCCTGGTCACAGATCGTAGCGTTACTGCGGCAGAAGCTAATGATCAAAGATGGAGAAGGAGAATCCGCTACTGAAGTATCATTCGTGGACAAGTATCTCGGTGGACGATTTGAGTCGGTTACTAAGTGCGATGAGCCGGTAGCAACAGAGGTTGGTGAACAGCCAAACGAGAGCTCCGACGTGTTCTATAAGCTCGACTGCCACATCGGCAAAGATACAAACTATCTAACCGATGGTATACTGGCAGGACTGGAGGAAAAAATTGAGAAGCATTCTCCGACCTTGGACCGCGATGCCGTGTATACGAAACGCTCACGCATCGCCCGGTTGCCCAAGTATCTAACTGTCCATTTCGTTCGATTTTTCTGGAAACGTGAAACCCAGAAGAAAGCCAAAATCATGCGCAAAGTGGCCTTCCCTGCTGAACTTGATGCGGTTGATTTTTGCACCGATGAACTCAAGAAACAGCTCATCCCCGTCAGGGACAAGGTACGGGATATTCGAAAGGAGGAAGTTGACGTTGAGCGCACTCGGAAACGCCAGAAACTCGCTCATCAACGTGAAGAAGAGGGAAAGACAGATGAGCCTTCTAGCATGGAGCCGATGCAGAAGAAGCAGGCCACCGCGGAGCGCAAGGAAGCCAAGGACTCCGGCAAGGAGGAGGACACCGCAATGACCGATGTTTTCAAATCTGATGCGGAATATGAGGCGGAAAGAACTGCCTCTATCGCTGCAGCTAAGAAAGAGCTAGCTGCACTTCTTGACCCGAAGTTGGCTGCAGACAGCGGCACCAATTCGTCTGGGCTATACGAGTTGAGAGGTGTGATCACGCATCAAGGTGCTAGTGCTGACAGCGGTCATTATACTTCTTACGTTAAGCAGCAGAGCAGCGACAGTAAGCAAGAGGGTGAAGACAAGTGGTGGTGGTTCAATGACGACAAGGTGTCCGAAGTTGAGGGTTCAAAGATCGAGACCCTAGCTGGTGGTGGTGAGTGTTCCTCCCATGTCCCTATCCCGAGGTCCATCCTTGGTCTTGAACATGAGCCCTTTCTAACACATTCTGTTCACTAGGCGAATCTCACTCGGCCCTCATTCTACTCTACCGTGCTGTTGACATGCCAACCCCTGAATAGACCCTTTACATACGAGAATTACATGTTGGCTATGGACATCCCATCTTTAGGAATGACTCCACGAGCTCTCTTAGTCACTAAATTCATCCGCTCTTTCTTGCACCCTTCTACACTTGTATATTAGTGTTACTCGGGAACAAGCTTTCGATGTATCCCACCACGACTGCTTTATCTAGCACCATAAGAATAGCTGAGAAAGGAGTAAACCAAGTTCATCAGTCCTAATTCCTCTTTCCTCAAGTAGATATGTACGCATGTCTTGAGTGTCCGTTGGCTGAAGCGGTCATTTCAATGAGAGTAAGTCACGTGAATCTAACCTCGGCTTAAATTCCGCGATTGTCGTTGCACTGTTGTCTCCTTAATCATTGCACTTAAGCTTGCCATGTAACATCATGAGCAGACTCCGTCAGGTTCTACAGCCCCGGCTGTTCTATGCCGCAACTCAATCGCGGCCGATTTCCCAATCTTTTCCTCGCGCTTCAATACAGTACAGCACCATCACCCACCAGCGCACTTCTAAGCCATTGCTATGGCTGCGACGGCTGCTCTATGCAGGGTTCTTTGGCAACGTCGGTGTCTATTGTGCATATTATGTAGATGCCAAAATCAATCACCAAGTGCCATTGAGCGGGTCAGAGGAGGATGAGGCCATTATGGAACGTCTTAATCTGATTCACGAGACCGGGTTGGATATCGTGAAGAAGTTGCGGGAGGATCCGGCTTATATTGAGACAGATGTCTATGGTAACTACTCGGGGGAGGAGAAAGACCAGAGACTTACGTCTGGGCCACTTGCTGGGAGCCGAGGAATAGCTCTACAGGTACGTGGTTTCTGTTCTTGTCATGATTGCGTTCCTTTGGCGATGCAACACTTCTCCGCGATGAAGACGACGAAGTTCCTCGGTGGCAAATTCGGACTTGAAAGAAGTGCCGGGCTTGAAGCAGCTTCAGCCTCGGAAGCCTGGTCCTTGCTCTCGCTAACTGATTGGTCTTTTTTGTTTCTTTTTTTCACAGAAAATCTTTTGGAACCACAAGGAGAAGAAAGCCATCAATGTGGTGTACCTGGGAGAAGGCCTTGACGGATGGCCAACCACTGTCCATGGCGGTGCTCTTGCGACTGTACTCGACGAACACCTAGCCCGGGTCGCCATTCAAAATCTGCCTGAGCGTACAGCGGTCACAGCGAATCTGGATGTCAATTACCGGAAGAAGGCTTTGTCAGGGAGCTTTTACACTGTGCACGCGATGTTAGATCAGGAGCGAAGTACGGATCGCAAGGCTTACGTGAGAGGCGAAGTGCGCAATATGAGAGGGCACCTGTGTGTCGAAGCCTCTGGCCTGTTTGTGGTTCCTCGAGGGTATCAGTTGCGGAGGTTAGGAGATGCGTACTGACCATTTTGGCCCTGATTTAATTTATATCTAGCTGCTGAAACCATGTGTCTAGTACTAGTATGGCCTGTAGAAAAGAAGCGGGTTCGATCACCCGTGGACCAGACCAGGCTCTGTTGAATGATGGCTTCGTCTAAAATTTCCCGTTCATCCAGCTCCAGGAATCCTACACCAAGGCTTGAAGACACTAATGACTAGCTCAAAGTCCGGTCTTTCCTCCACGTTCTTCTTTCAGCTAAGATTCTGGAACCCCCGCTTTTCTCCTGTCATGGAATACTACTAGTCTTAATGTCACTGCTTCCTCCAACCACAATCCATGCCTTCCCTGTCGGTAGTGGTTCTCTGCCTCGGCCTATGCACAAAGGCCTCACAGCCGACTGGCTGTTTCGGTATTTACTCAATATCACTTTGATACCTAGGTACACTATTATGTTGTCTCGCCTAGCAAAGCTCCACCTCAGCACGTTTGCTCCAGTTTACAAGTATCAGCCGAAGAGATGGGTTAAAGCGCTTCTTCATCCTACAAGTCTTGTGTTACCCGCACTTCATTAAGCCAAGGCTTGCCCAGAGCTTGGAGGTTTGCATCTACTGCGTCCACGGTCAATCCTCAACACCTCGTTCTACATCTACAACCCCTCTGCTTGCTCTTGACTTGATATCCGTCATAATGGCTTCGACGTCTGCCGATTCCGGTCAATCCCAGATCGGAGAGAAGACCACCGAGTCGGATACTAATCTGAAGCCGAACGCGGCCCATCAGGAGGTCGCCAGAATGTATGCAGATGAGACCGGGGGCTCTGAACATGATGACAACAAGGTATACACGAGGATGTGATTGAGAAGCAATACAAGAAGCAGGTTTGCTGATTTCTTTGACGAGCAGATGACCCTTCGCCGCTTCATGGGCTTCGCAGCCATGGGTTTTCTCTGGACTGGCAGTCAGATGCCTGTGTATCTCTTTGGAGGCATCCCGCCTGTTATCTACGCCGATATTGGCGGAGTGGATAGATGGGTTTGGTTTGTATGTTCTCGTTTGTTTCTGCTTCAGTGGCAGCCCAAGGCTAAAGCTCTGTTCTTGAATAGGTCCTAGCAAATCTGCTGGCTCTAGCTGGTGTTTGTCCTTTCGTTGGATCTCTCTCTGATCTTCTTGGACGCCGTTATGTCGCTCTCATCGGTGCTTCTCTGGTCACTATCGGAATGATCGTTTGCTCGACAGCGAATACTATGAATACCTTTATCGGTGCGTCTGGTCAATCTGGCTCTCCACATTCAATTTGTTCCGATACTAATCGGAACGTAGGTGGTATGGCTATTGCAGGTGCAGGCGCAGGAATCAACGAGCTAACGGCTCTGGCTGCAACGGCTGAGATGGCACCAACTCGCAACCGAGGCAAATATGTCGCTATCTTGATCTTTACAATTGCTCCTTTTGCTCCATCCGTCCTATGGGCTCAACTGATTGCAGATGCGGGCAGTTGGCGTCATGTCGGAGCGTTCTGCGCTGGATGGAGCGGCCTAGGTTTAATCATTACAGCACTGTTCTATTTCCCACCACCTCGAGTCAACTCGGAAGGACTCAGCAGATCAGAAATCTTCAAGCGGGTTGACTTTGTCGGCGGCTTCCTCAGCATTGTTGGCTTGATTCTCTTCATGGCCGGCATGCAATGGGGTGGATATCAGGTACGCTTTCTCATCTATTTCTAGGAAGCATCTCATAGCTGAAAAGGGGCTAACACGCTACCATAGTATGACTGGGATTCCGCACACGTCCTGGTCCCTCTTATCCTCGGACTTGTCCTATTGATTGCCTTTGGCTTCTGGGAAGTCTACGGCGCGAAGTATCCTATCTTCCCTAGTCGTCTGAAGCAGGAACCTCGCATCCTCGGCCTAACGCTGGTCATCACTTTCATCTCCGGCACAAACTTCTTCTCGGTCATCATGTTCTGGCCTACACAGGCGTTTAACGTCTACGGTCATGAACCCCTCCAGATCGGTATCCGCAGCCTTCCTATCGGTTTCGGTATCATGGCTGGTGCCTGTATCGTCCTGTGGCTGCTCAGTGTTCTGCGTGGGCACAATAAGGAGCTCCTCATTGTTAGCAGCATTTTGATGACAGCAGGTTCGTTCTATTTCAATATCACACTATATATATATCCAAAGGCTGACTTCCTACAGGATGCGGCGCCCTAGCCGCTGCCAAACCCGACAATATGTACCAACTCTGGGGAATCCTCACCGTTGCTGGCGTAGGAATCGGCGGAATCGTCGTCCCTGCTTCTATCATCACCACCATCATCTGTCCGGATGTACGTTCCCCCATCCCATCCCCATCCCCCTCAAACCAATTCCCGGCCATATCTAACCCCACCCGGGCACGCAGGATCTCATCGCCACAATCTCAGCCCTAACCCTCTCCATCCGCGTGGTCGGCGGCAGCATCGGCTACACAATCTACTACAACATCTTCATCGCAAAATTCACCCCTAACGCCTCTCACTACATCGGCGGACTCATGGCCACCCAACTAAACATCACAGACGTGCATCTAATCACCGAAGCCATCGAACTCACGGGTGCCTCCTTGCTTGACGGACTACGTCATATTCCAGGAATCGAGGGCAACGAGGTGGCTTATGAGGCTGTGGTTAAGGCTGGCCAGATTGCTTATGCAGAGAGCTATAAGTGGGTTTATTATGCTAGTATTGGCTTTGGCGGGGTTTCGATTGTCGCGGCTTGTTTTTTGGGGAATATTGGGGATTATATGGATGATCATGTGGCTGTTGTTATGCATTAGTTGCTATTACTCTGAACATATGTCGGCATTTGGCTATTGGGCGGGTCGTTGTTTTATTTTCGAGGGGTTCACGAGTTGGGTGGTTGGCTTCTTCATGCTGCTCGGTTAAGATATATCATGGTGCATCCGCTGCGCTGGCCAACGTCCAAGCAGTGATATCAGTTCCTCAAGCTTTTCTATGTTTACTCCTCGTATAGGAGGTAGCAGATTGCTTTCTAGAGTGAATCAGATGCCCAGTATCTTCGAAATGAAAATATCATCTCGTATCTCAGATTGAACTTCCATGCATCTGGTCACTGTATTCCATGTCACAGGCCGATGTTTTCCACTTTCCTGATGAATCTACTTCAATACAAAGGCTGTGATTGGGAATATTGGGAGGTAGAAGGAGGTTAGTCAGGTTTCATATGAGGTGCCTGTTGAGGTTGGGGTTGGGTAGTAGATATATTACATGTTGTGGTCACAGGAGCTTTTAAGAGGTTAGGCAAGCTTAATTTTGAGATGAGGACGAGCTCGCAGCTCAATTTGAAGTGTATTCATAACGTAAAGGGGTATATGCTTGTCTATATAACAATATAATTAATCATGCTCAATATCAGCTTAGGACCTGGTTCATAGAAGACCTCTTGGGAACAAATGTAGAGCTCGCGGTTTTCGATTTCCGCTTGTCCTCCTTGCCACGCAGCCCTCTGCTAAGGCCACCTCCAAGGCCTCTGGCAAGGGAGGCAAATGGAGACACTCCCCAGTTTTCCAGGTCGTCTTCATGCTGGCCAGAAGTGGCCAAGAAATCAATGGACTTTGACTCCTCCAAACGCTTGACGTGAGACCGATGTATGGAGTTGTCGTCCTCGGCTATCGGGGACGGCGGCTGGCTCCAGGGCGCCGGGATTTCAGTCTCGGCGTGATCCGCGCATTTGCAACCACAACCACTAGGGCAAAACTGTGAATCCGTTTCTTGGACGCTATCATCGCTGTGCAGGTCTGACGAGTTCGTTGAGAGCCAGTCCTGGTAACAACCAAAGCAACTTACGTGGCCGCAGCCAAGGCAGGGTGTGAGCATTCCTTCGACTACCTCACGGCATATGACGCAAGGGATTTTAAGCGGCAACGGTCGTTTCGGCTCGCAGTTGGGGCATATAATCGACGTACCACTGCCCTTGACATGATTCTTTGCGGCGGCCACTGCGGCATTCGTGATATCTTGTATTGCGAAGATGGATAGTTGTAACGCATGACCACACCGGATGCAATGCCGTTGGACCCCTAGGCCCTGAATATCCTCACCGGTTGCGGTCCCTACCGAGCCCCTGCGCGCAAAACTCGACAGTGAGAACGAGTCTTCGGGGCTGCTTGAGTTTCGGTGGTGAGTGTGGTTGTCTTGCAGCTGTATAGCCGTATCACCGATTTTCAGCATTTCGCTGTGCTGCACTGGTAATCCCCAGATCGAGAGAAGATAGGCATACGCTATCCGATATGAGCGATACAGCCGATCCTTCTTTGGGTCGAGAAAGAGGTTCTGTGTTGTGCTGTCGCTTTCAAAGGCACCTTTATTTTTCAGTGTTGCCCGAACTTTCCCTGTGCCTTTCGAAATCCGAGCCCTTTCACTCTCTGTATCAGAGTGGGTTTGCGAGGTGAGTGCAGTGGAGGTGGTCAGATAATCCGGAATTGCAGATACTGGTTTCGCCGTGAAGCCACTGGTGGCCCATATTCCGGTTCCTCCCGCCGCATGAGGACTCTCCTGTTTCTTTCTCGGAAGGTCACCTGCAGGAGGGGATGCTGAGGATGGTCCAAATGTGAAGGATCGCGAGAGAGAAGAGGCAAGAACAGACCCAAACCCAGAGCCACTTCGCGGTTGTGACTGTTGATCCGGGGAAGCAGCTAATGACGGGTTTTGAGTAACCGCCTTTCTCTCAGCAGCTAACCCACCCATACGAAGTAAAGGAGGCGTTGTACCAGTGGAAAGAGGCGGAGTAGTACCCGTGCGCCACAACTCGGATGATGATCGTCCAGAGCTTTGCGTAACGGGGGTAGCATGGCTATCTTTCGGTGTAGAGTTAAGAGGCGTCACAGCTTGAGACTTGTTTGTCCCTCCAGGGCGAGTATTATAGAATTCTAGTGAAAAAGAGCCGTGGTCTGCTCCTTTGGGTACTGCCTTGGATTCTTTCTCCGGTGGAGTCCGCTCGAGATTCGGCTCATAAAGTACGCAGGAAAGCATTGCAACCATCTGGATATCACCGATCTGTTCGAAATGGCTGAAGAGAGCTGGGATGAGCCAATGGCCACCGAAAGGATGATTCCCCCATTGAATGACACTGCCTGTTGTGTCTTGAGGGGATTGATCGTCATAACTCAGATCAATAGCGCTATCCTTTCGTTGAATACGTGAGACTCTTGCTGTGGCGCTTCGGGGAGGAGACGAGCGAGGAGATTTATTCTCGTGCAAGATAAGCTTGACTAACCCCCAAATACGAGCGAGCTCATAGTAGCCATGATCGAGGGCAACCGCTGCGTTATGAGCACACACGTCGACAACTTTACCACATATGCGATATTTACTCGCCAACCCTCGTTTGGCCGGCAGTATATCACTCAAATCATATATGGAAATCATGTTCTGCGGTGTGTCGGATGACCGTGAAGTCATTCCCCCAACAGTCGATCTCTGAGAATTATCCGTCGAGCGTGGCCGATACAGTCCAAGGCTACCAGCACTGCGCCATGTCTGCGGTGTCGGAAACCGATGCTGTAGACCTGATAGAATACCAGATGATCCCGAAGAACTTGAAGTCTCAGCGTCCGAGTCATCGGAATATTCGGAAGCTCCGTCATCAGTACTTGTGATAGTGCCTGTTGCCCGTGGTCCAGGCGAATTCGTCTGGAAACGTCCAAACCTCTCAAAAACTTTGTCGGACCGTGATAGTCTCGTCATCTCCTTGAGACCAAGATTTTCAAGAGAATACTCCGACTTATCCTTTTTCGTGGGGAAAAAGCATACTAGACGACCGTCTTTTGCCCAGACTGCACCACACACTCTGGCCATAGGAACCATCACGTTGGCATTAACAGGTCGGATCAGGTCAGAGCTCATTGCTAGGTCTTGACTTTGAGACAAGCCAACTTCATCCTCGTCACTTGATTCCTCACCCCCTGCTTGGCCATTCGTTGGCGATTTGACTGTCTCGGCTGTTTCCCCTAGGATCCACGCGATGCTTTCTTCAAGGCTGCTCTCGCCTAAGAGATAGCGCACAACGCCTTCAAGACAGCCTCGTTTGTGAGATAGATAAGTCTCAGAAATAGTCTGCAGCTCTGCGATAATCTTACTAGCCAACTGATCAGAGACTGCAGTAGTCTTCTGCACACTGAATGATGGCACCGAGTCCCGTGGATAGTCAGGTGGGAACTTAATGTCCACTCGGAGGAAAAGCGAGGCGCCCTCAGGACCCCATGGCCCTTGCAAGGATATAGTAGCTTTCCGCCGCCTGATATCCACCGATTCAAACGCAACCTTAGTGAACTTTTCGCCCACGTGAGTTATCTCGTCCCCAAGGGTTTCAATATCCCATCCTGATATTTTCACCCCTCTCATCCAAGAGATGGGGTTAGTGTCTGCTCGCAGATTAGGCCTGCCTTGCATTCCTATTCTTGAGTCTGTATTACCACCCTGAATCCAGGCGGGGGCGTACGGTATCGATATAGTATTCAGTCCTGCGCTCCGGGATGATGAAGGGGCAGTAGGCTCGAAGGCTGGTGACAAGGATCCCTCATACTCGTTATCCAAGCCGACATTCCCATCACGGAAGCTCCTATAAGAAGCCCCTTTTCGGGTGATATTCAAATTAGATATGAATGATTTTCCCTCTTCGTAACCGACTCTTTGAAGAATATCAGGATCGACTCGATGCAAACGGAGTTCTTTATCAGTCCCCCAAGACACTAATTGAAATTCTCGGTGGTCAATGCCATCAACAACGTCTCCGCGTGCTCTCCAAAGGAACTCTTTCACTTGCCCTTTATGGCCCGGAAAACTATGTACTGGAGGCAGGTGGCCGTCAGTGTCCGCGCCCTCCACAGCTCTGCGACTATAAAGATGAAGGTCACTATTACCCCTCTGAGGCATAGCTAGAACACCCCAGCCAAAAGGTGTATTTCGTGCACGCCAAACGGGAAACGGGGTCTTGATCACTTTCTCCGGTACGTCATCCTCAACGGTATAATCCCAGAACTTGATTGTCTTGTCCAAAGAACACGTCGCCAAAGCTCCAGGCCGAACTCTGTTCCAATCAACGCCATAGATTTTAGTATCATGGGCTTCGATAGACCGAATTGGGTAAGCACCCATCCGCTTATCCCAGATTCGGAGGAACTTGTCGTGAGAACTAGCAATAACGTTGGGATTCTGTCGATTCCATTTCACCTGTGTAGCCCCCGCAAACCAATCGGAGAAGGAGATAGCTGGTCGGGAAGGAGTCCGTAGGTCCCAGCAGTGGACGAAGCTGTCCACGGCACACGTTGCAAGGACGTCGGGGTGGTGTGCAGAGAAGTTGATATCTGTGATAGCACGGGTATGACCATGCAATACATGCTCGATAGAGTTCTGATAGCTCTGCATTGCCAGATTCCACACCAACGCCTTCTGGTTTGATGTGCTCACCACCCAGTAGTCTCGAGCAGCAAATGGTGACCATTGAACATCCGCAACCTCCCATGGAGTATGGTGTGGAAGATAGCGAGGCGGGGAGTAGGGCGAATCCAAGTCAAGAACGTGAAGACCCTCCTTCGACGCTAGCACCACATCTCGGCCGCATGGTGATATGGACATAGAACCAATCGGTTGGTCCACGTGGATAGAACTGTCTTCTCCGAACGTCGGACTGTCAAATGCCGACGACAACGGCCTTGTTTCGTTGGAGTCGGACATTTTGGCGTTGTCCGGTGCGGTTGCCAACTGGCCTCGTATATCCTGTTACCGGGGCCTAGTCTGGAAGTAATCAGGATCTCAAGAGACCAGTAAACGATTGACTGTAATAGCTGCATATAGGGGCGGCGCTTTCATCTCGATACGTGGCTGGGGGTGATCGCTACCGGCGGTATAAACGGAGAGGGCTCAAGGAGCTAATCGCGGGCATGGTGCATGGCGCGTGAGGATCCAGCTTTGGATGGATGTATAGGGTCTAACAACAGCCATTAGTATATGGAGAGGTCAGTATAGCGGGTAAGGCTACTCACGGGGAGAAGTTGAATTGATATGCGCAGTTCTTGGCTGAGAATTGAGGGCACTGAAAAGGTATTCAAGGAATGGCTGGTAGACGGCAGATTGATAGACGGGAGACTTTAAGTTAGATCGCCGACCCCAGACTCGGAGCCCAAGGCGCCCAGAAACCACACCAGTGGTCTGTTGCGCCTGCCGTACTGGCTACGGATGCCGAGGGGTTCCTTAAGTGCAGGACCCCTCCGTTCTCCGTTGGTTACGTCGTTATTCAATGTTCTGTTCAGCCCTGTTGATACAAATTTCATCCGGCTTCCCTTATTTCTCGACGTAATTGCTTTAGATCTCCCTTGTGGTCAGATTACCTCCTTTCCCAACACAGCGTGAGATATCTAGCCTTTCCACCTGGCACGAGGGAAGAAAACTCGAGAACTCGAAGCATCACCCCGCGCCGGGATACCCGCGAACCCAGGAACCTGCATAACAAAGATGGCCTTGCCAAAAAGAATAATTAAGGAGACAGAACGCCTTTTGGCGGAGCCGTACGTTACCCAGGCTAGCTTTTAGCTCCAAAAGTTGGATACACATCATTAAAACCTCCGTCTTTTAGAGTCCCTGGCATCACCGCGGTACCTCACGAAGACAACCTGCGGTATTTCGATGTTACCATTCACGGCCCGGCACAGTCTCCTTATGAAGGTACGGTCTTTGAAAAGAAGCAATGGAAATGTACACAGGATATTAACCGGTAGAAAAGGTGGAATCTTCCGTCTCGAGTTATTTCTTCCCGAAGATTATCCGATGACTCCTCCCAAGATTCGCTTCCTGACCAAGATTTACCATCCCAATATCGACCGTCTTGGACGGATCTGTTTAGATGTCTTGAAGAGTATGTTCACGCACTCCGCTGCTTCCGATAATCGCGTATGTATACTAACGCTCGACTAGGCAACTGGTCTCCGGCCCTCCAAATCCGTACAATTCTGCTATCAATCCAGATTCTTTTGGGAGCCCCGAATCCCGACGATCCTCTTGCGAACGATGTTGCTCAGCGCTGGAAGGAGGATGAAGCAGCAGCGATTCAGACCGCAAAGGAATGGACCAGGACTCACGCAATGACTTAAATTAAACATGCCGAATACGCCAATCCCGTTGCCGTGAGACTGGCAACCGACGACACCGTGATGAGACCATGAGGAAAAGCATGTGGCTTTGGCCTTCCCCGCATTGATCTGTCGGATCAAGATTATCTTCGAACTTATAACCTTGTTCTTTTATCCAAGAAGGCAGGAACCGCGTATCTTTGAATACATCTACATTCCATTCCAATCCTGGTTCGTTCTACCCTCATACACTGGTGTATGGCGAAAGAGCGACTGCTCATTTCCGACTTGCAGGCCTGCCACTTCGACAATTCCGTTGCATTGCCTGGAACCATGAATTACTAGAGCATCTATAATAGAATCTACTCCATAGAAACTTTGCGTCTAGCCAACCCATACTCGAATACACGTATGTCTCAACAAATATCCGAGAAAATGTTGTAAACTTTTCATCTCCACGTACATTTTACATTACGCTTTCCGTCAGCATTTGAAGATGTAGAGCCGTTAGCAACTCGAAGATAGCATGTGTTAGTATGCAGAAAAGGGTCTGTAGGTTGGCAATGCCTATTCACTCATATTCCATTCCTATAATCCAATAGAATGCACCTGAGTTTTTGAGCAAGAGGGTCATCATTCACTACTGTTTGGATCAAGTAGTAAAATGAGCTCACAGGCCTTGGAGCCTTAGAAAAGATTGGGCAAAACTCTTGCCCTGAGTATTTCCCTCAGTCTGTGACTTTCACCTGGCGACTTTCACTTAGCAACTTCTTTCCACACACTACACAAACATCCTGGACCTGTGAATTTGGCAACCCCAAGCAGTTCCAAACATGCCGAGCAAGACCAGAAAGAAGAAGGGTCGCAGTGTGAAGGCACTTATCAGGTAATTAACTTCTTATCCTCAATTCACATCCCCCATCCTTTCTGACAGGCACCACAACAACAGCAGCAACGAAACACCTCAGGGCTCTACAGCCCACGAATTGTCTATCGACACCACCAAGCAATTTGAGACTCTTCATATTGAAGATAACAAGCACGCTGGGTTGTCTTTGCCGCAAGTATCTGTGACCGTTACCTCTCCTACTTCTGAGCAACACAAGGCGGTCGATACAAACTCCCCAAAAGAGAGCTCGTTTCGAAGACGCCTTCGCTCCCTCACCACCAGCTCAACTAGAACCGGGCTCAACGGACAAAGCTTGGAATCCAAGTCTTCGTTAGGTAGGTGCTCCTGTCCATGGTCTGATCCAGTTCGTAACTCGGCCCTACTAACACAAGAGATAGACTCCCCAGATCCCAGTTCGATTGCAGCTTCCACAATCACCCCGAGTCCAGAGGGAAAGGGAAGTGTCGAGACAGCATCGCCTGGAAAGGTCATTGTTCCTTCAAGTCTTCTCAAGTACATGAGACCCGGAAACGGTAGGCTTCATACCATCTTGGCCGCTCCTCAGACCGTAACTAACTCCAGCCATGATTAGATTTTATGTACTTCGACATTGATCTCTTGGAAGCAGACGCAATGGACAACCGTATGAATAGCGGCCTTATGGCTAAAGTTGATAACCCACGCACCCCCGAGATGGGCAAAAGCACCTTCGACGAATTGGTAAGATACATCCCACTCACTGCCGTACAAGCACCCAGGTACTGACGAGAGGAAAGATCGAGTATGTCCGCCGTGTGACTGGCACTGAGACCACAATGCGTCCAACTGGAGGAGACTCAATGGTCCCCGGAAGACAAGGCGACATCAGATCCTGGGATCACAAGAATCTCTGCTGCATTACCTGTCGTGGACCATGCCCACTCTGTGATGCGTCATGCTGCGTTCGGGAGGAAGCTCGACGCAAGATTGCCGATGAGACTTTTCCTTCCGAAGAGATCGAACAAGCAAAGCGTCTCGCAAAGATCATCGACTTTCTCGGTGTCTATGCTAAAGACGCCGGCACCTATTCCCTCTGTTCAGTTCCGGGAGGATGCGGACGCCATGTTTGTCCGAGATGTTGCGGCGGGTGTCCGAGCGTGATATGCCAGGATATTCAATGCACGGTAAGCGCTATCCAATGACGCCCATTAATCCAGCATTGAGCCGAGTTTGCTAATATGTCACGCCCTTCGGGATATCCAGGAGTGTAAAAAGAATGTCTGGGGGCCCTGTGATTGGCACGAGTGATGCTATCATAGGCTGCGGATACGTACACAGCTGCCTGATGCCGTCCAGGGACCGATGAAACTTAAGTCTTCTTTGAATAGCGTTGGGGGGGGGGGGGGGGGGGGGCCAAAGCAGATAATAGGGGAGGAAAGCAATTGGAGTATGGAACGGGAATCTATTGCTCCTACGGGCTCAATAGTACAACATCTGCTACAAACTGGAAATAACCAAAAAAAAAACACCACCTTCAAGAAGTGAAACCTCAGGACTTCGTGCTTGTAAAATAATTAATCGTCATAACCTCGAAAACGGAGCATATCAACAGCAGCCTTGGAAGGAGTATACGGAGTCAAGAAGATGAATTCGAGCCAGGGCTGCGGGTGGTCACGTGCAGCGCTTTAGCGAGGCTCCGCACCGCACCACTTCACAATTGTGTCAGTCTAGCGAAGCACGCCGCCGAAGAGACCGATTCGACTCAACCACCCAACGCCAATCGACAACATCTCGTCTCAACCGGCTGCGCATCTCTAACGTTCAAGATGCGTACCTACGACGATTCTTTCAGCGGCGCGAAGATCTACCCTGGAAAGGTGCGTTTTTAGTCCCTTCCGCCGAACACCGTTTCGATGAATTCAACCGCTTCGAAATTCGACATCTTTACCCCACGAACGACACTATCACCAATGCACACTTCTTGAGGATATCTGTTGACAAGTTGGTTTTCACGAACAGGGTAAGCTGTTCGTCCGTGGCGACAGCAAGATCTTCCGCTTCCAGAATGGAAAGTCCGAATCTCTTTTCCTCCAGCGCAAGAACCCTCGCCGGATAGCTTGGACTGTCCTCTTCCGTCGCCAGCACAGGAAGGGTATATCTGAGGTCGGTACCGCGTTTTCTTTTTACTCCTGGATCGAATTTCATGATGCGATGGATATGCTGGGCAACGTGGAGTGATATACCGATCGGGTACTTTGGAAGGAAGATCAGGATTGGGGGTTATCATGAAATGATCATAATACAGGTTATGCGAATAATAAGGATAGAATGCTGACGGGTCATGATTTCAACGTGAACAGGAAGTTGCCAAGAAGCGTACCCGCCGTGCCGTCAAGTCCCAGCGTGGCATCGTCGGCGCCTCCCTCGACGTGATCAAGGAGCGCCGCGCCCAGCGCCCCGAGGCCCGTGCTGCCGCCCGCCAGCAGGCCATCAAGGACGCCAAGGAGAAGAAGGCCGCCGCTGAGTCCAAGAAGAAGGCTGAGAAGGCTAAGACCGCCGCCGCTGGTGGAAAGGGTGCTGCCCAGCGCATCCAGAGCAAGCAGGGCTCCAAGGGCTCTGCCCCCAAGGTCACTGCCAAGTCTCGTTAAGAAATTGATATAACGGTCTGGTTTGGGCTCCAGGAAGCGTGTAAGGCAAGAATTTCATGGACGGAATTTGGGAGGTACTGGAGCTGGAATATGTGTTTTCCCTATCAACAAAATGAAATCTTTCACAAACATATCGGCGTATAATACGGTTTTCCCCCGATTCGACGGTTCTCAGTCTGGCTTCATCATTTGCGCCGTGGATTTGAAGAAAATGAATGGGAAATGGAGGTGCAATGATGGCTTGCTGAGCTGTGTCTCAACTCTCTAGTGTAATTTGCAACATGCTTTCTTATGGTTCGACTTGCAGCTACTAGTAAAGCATGCTCCGAAAGCCAATAGAGTTATGCCGTTCTGATATACTTGACTTGCCTTAGACGTTTGGCAGCTAAGTAGATCATCCTCCGGAGTAGATGAGCCCTGCAAGAAAGTCCACCCAAATAATACATTATCAGCTTCTACTTGGTACATGGACAATGGTCTATCATATCTTCTAATACTATAGTACTCACCTCTATCAAAATCCTGTATACGTCAGGGATGCAAAATGACGATATTACAATACGATACCGTATACGGTACATAAGCCTCCAGATTATAGGGCTTCAAACCTATTCTAACCGGATACGGCATCTACACCTGAAGCCTGTTGTCCAGCATAAATCCAACAGAATCACATAGCAATATAAAGAAGAACTCAATCAACCAGATACTTCACAGTAAAGTCTCATAGTAACACCACTCCCCCCATAGCGCGCCATGCAAGTCGTAGATACCACATCGATGAGCGCATTGCTGCCTCAGGCACCTATCGATAGACCGCCCGAAGTTTTTCGCCATCTCGCTTACGGCCCAGCACTAGCGCGATTAGCCCACAGAAGCCCGCGGTGACTCAATCAACCCCCCTTTCAACTTGAAGTTCCCACCCGCGACGACACCGACTACACTCACCTCTTTCCCATCTCGATCCGCCAAGTTACACATCACCAACAGTCATGGGTAAGGTTCACGGATCTCTCGCCCGTGCGGGTAAGGTTAAGTCTGCGACTCCTAAGGTGGGTTTTTCTGTTCCCTTTTCTTTTGGGTAGAGTTGAAGGGGTTTTGAACGAGGAGGATGTGGTTTTTTTGTTGGATTTGTGGGAAAAAGCGATATGCTTTTTTCCAGGTTGTGTTTGATGCGGGTTGGGCGGTTTTGTGATGGAGAAGAGAGACGTTTTGATGATGAAGAGTTTTGAGGCTGACGGGTTCTTTTTGAATGATACAGGTCGAGGCTCAGGAGAAGAAGAAGCTCCCTAAGGGACGCGCCATGAAGCGTCTGAAGTACACTCGTCGTTTCGTCAACGTTACCATGACCGGTGGCAAGCGGAAGGTACGTTTCATCTCGATATCAGACTGGGGTGGATCACTAGGAAGGCATGGCTTTGGCCAGTTTCCTTGGAGGACCACCATCAATCCGGCAACGATATCACGAGACGGACGCTAACTCTCTTTCTTTTACAGATGAACCCCAACCCCGGAGCCTAGATACCCCTAGCGAAGGGCGGAACCCGGTAATCGCAACCAGGGCGGCCGGGAAATGACGATGACGACCAGGAAAGAAAAGAAGAAAAGCACAATACTCGGCCAGGATGTTTGATTCCGTACTTTTCTTCCACGAACAATCGTCTTACCTACCTAGTCAGAAAAGAAATGCATCAACGCCGACGTGGAAGACTCGAGATTTCGATCCAGAAAAGGATGCCGGACTTGGGCTTAGTTACGGGACGGGGAAGGCTTTTTTTTTTGTTTTTCTTTCTTTTCGTGCATGGCTAGTTAATGGGCTTGGTATCTTCATCATCATCAAATGGGAACTTCAACTTGATTACTGGGATTTGAATTCAACTGTGTTCTTTTCTTCGCCCCGGCTCGGTATCATCAGGCGGATGGTATGCAGCGTAAATGGAGTCCGGCACTGTCCTTGTGGTCATGATGCAGTTCTCTGGACTTATCTGGACCTCCGAGATCCTTACGTTGTACTGTGTAGCTGTCCGCAGCGTTGTAGACATTACCCGATAATACAACTTTTCCCGGATCTACATTATCAGAGTAAGAGAATTTCTAACGGCAACTAGATATCAGAGTTAAACCAACCCTCTATGACCTTTAAAGCATGAATATAAAACATCCTTTGCTCTATGTATGTATGCATCTATTCCCCACGACAAACGCTCCGAACAAAGCCAGTTACCGAGAATTAGGTAGGTAGGTAGGTAATAGTCTCTGAATGCCAGCAGAGCCTAGTCACAAACCACGCATAGCGAGAAGGAAAGATTAGTAGAAAATAAGCACAAATCCCACCCCATCCCAGTCACTCCAGCCATGTAATGTAGCCCGCGGGGCTCTTAGGTATCTAGTAGTAATGAGCCATTTCCAAACCGGCCCTCTTGAACCCGCACTTCACATAGAATCCCTCGTTCGCTTCGGAGCAGTCTAGGATTGTCTATCGACACTCAGTTAGCATCAATTCCTAGGATCCTTTCCAAATAAACCATTATTCCAAAGGTGGAAACAAAAAAGAAAAGAAAGAAAAGAGTAGAAGAACAAACCTTATAACACCCAACCTCCTCCGCAACAAAATCCAACGCCTGAATAAGCCTCAACCCCAACTTCTTCCCCTGTTGCCCCTTCTCCACAGCAATATCCTCAATATGCCCAACCATCCCCAGGGAATGAATAAACTTCCTCTCGACGATCAGACTCCCTGTTCCTACGATCTTATCTTGCTCATCGCAGATGACAAGGAGGTAGTACTCGTCGTTCCGGGAGGAGATCCAGTCAAATCGCTTGTTCCAGGCTTCTTCAGAGACATCGCCGACTGTTGTGAGGACGCGCAGGACATCCAGATAGCCGAGGTGAAAGTCGGAGCGACGCAGGGGGCGGATTGTGTAGCCTGTTGGGAGGGAGGAGGAGACGGAGGGGGGGATTAGGGCGGTAGGGAAGAGAGGTTCGTCGGTGGTTTGGGTCAACATTTTCGGGGAGGAGGGGAGGGAGGGGGGTTTGGTTTATTCAGTTAATTGGGAGATGGTGTTGAATGATTGAGCAATTGGTTCCTGGTTTCTGGGAGAGGGGAGATATCGTTGAGGTCGGAAGAAGGGAGGGGTTTCAGGTGGCGGTGAACAGGCGATTGACTTTTGGTCTGAGTCAATAGTATCTCTTACTTGTAAAAGAGAGGATGTAGTCGATGTGGAAGGGTAGGTAAGATGGAGAATGCGATTGATGAACGAGAGACGTCGGTTGGTTGTGAGGAGAAAAACTTCGAGTTGTCAACAATGGAGGGTTGAGGCGGAGTATAAGAAGACTCAAATCGAGGGGCGCTGAACCATGGTCCCACTTGGAACACTGCACACTGCACGGATTGGACAACTCGAGGTATTTATAGATCTGTTCTACTCCGAGATCTGGTCAAATATCCTTCACTTTGGTCTACACTAGGAATCAAGAGTAATGACTGATTCTGTTTGATTCTATTTCATCATTTAGAATATGTCGAGAAAAGGCACTGTCTATAGTAACGTTCCAAGAATAACTCGGACAAGACGAAAAATATAAAAAAGGATGATAGTACAATATATTTCAGTATACAAGTAGAAATAGCTAAAGTTCGCTACAATGTTTTATACCTTCCAAGCATAACATCCCTGGAATCATGACTTCGCACGTTTATTTCAACTCCTTAGGGCTCAGCATCAGCTCAGGACGGACATGCTTGTCAAAGTCCTCCTCGCTGAGAGCCTTGAGTTCCATAGCACTCTGCTTGAGAGTGATGCCCTTCTTGTGGGCATTCTTGGCGACCTTGGAAGCCATATCGTAACCAATGACGGGGTTCAGGCAGGTAACAAGCATCAGACTGCAAAAGTCAGCCTTAACCCAGACGAGTGAGAATTAGGGGGGTGACTTACCTCTCGTGAAGGAGAGTGCTAATTCTGGGCTCGTTGGCCTCGAGACCAACAATCAGGTTCTTCTCGAAACTCTTCATGCCGTCGGCGAGGATGCGCACACTGTGGAGCAGGTTACGGATCAAGAGAGGCTTGAACACGTTGAGCTCGAACTGGCCGTTCATGCCGCCGATGGTGGCAGCGACGTGGTTACCCATGACCTGGGAGCAGACCATGGTCAGGGACTCGCACTGGGTGGGGTTGACCTTTCCAGGCATGATGGAGGAGCCGGGCTCGTTCTCGGGGAGGATGAGTTCACCCAGACCGCAACGGGGGCCAGATCCGAGGTAACGGATATCCTGGGCGATCTTGAACAGAGAGCTGGCCAGGGTGTTGAGGGAACCGGAGGCCTCAACAATAGCGTCATGGGCAGCAAGAACCTCGAACTTGTTAGGAGCAGTCTTGAACTCGGTGCCGGTCATCTTGGTAACCTCGGCGGCGATGGCCTCGTCGAAGCCCTTGAAGGTGTTGAGACCAGTACCGACGGCAGTTCCACCCTGAGCGAGGTGGCGCAGGTGAGGCAGGGAGTTCTGGACGCGCTCAATGTTGCGGTCCAGCTGGGCAACGTAACCGGAGAACTCCTGGCCGAGAGTAAGAGGGGTGGCGTCCTGCAAGTGAGTGCGGCCAATCTTGATAATGTGCTCGAAGTTCTCGACCTTCTTTTGGAGAGCATCACGCATGCTCTGCAGAGCAGGTAGCAGAGTGTTCTCAAGTTCCACGACGGCGGCAATGTGCATGGCAGTGGGGAAAGAGTCGTTGGACGAAGCGGACATGTTGACGTGGTCGTTGGGGTGGACAGGCTTCTTGGAGCCCATCTTGCCGCCCAGGATCTCAATGGCACGGTTGGAGATGACTTCGTTCGAGTTCATGTTGGACTGAGTGCCGGAGCCGGTCTGCCAAACGACCAGAGGGAAGTGGTCCAAGAGCTTGCCCTCGGCGACCTCAGCAGCAGCCTGCTGGATAGCCTCACCAACCTTGGGGTCTACAAGGCGTTAGCATAGCCTTCTTGAACGCTTCATAGAGTGATGCTTACCAAGGCCATACTTCATGTTGACAGCAGCAGCGGCACCCTTGAGGACACCGAAGGCCTTGATGACGGCATCGGGCATGCGATCCTGGGGCTGGTTGATGTCGAAGTTGCCCAGGGAGCTGCCATTCATCAGCATCCTGTCCATGCGCATATCCTCTCATATGTTGATTTGATTGCCCTGTCTTACCGCTGAGTCTGCGCACCCCAGTACTTGTCGGCAGGGACCTAGGACGGGTTCATTAGACTTTGTGAGGGTATCTCGGAATCGACTACCGTACCTTGATTTCGCCAAATGCATCGCTCTCGATGCGGGATTCGGAAGCCTATACACAGGATAAAGTCAGCACCGCATTTGGACTCGTTAGCGACCTAGCATGTCGTCGCTGGCGCAATTGGTACCGAAGGGCAATATACCATTGTGATAGTTGAGCTGAAGGTTCTCTTGTTGAAGGACTGGAAGGATTGAAGGCGGGGGAGTTGCAGGTGTCGGCTATTGGAGCTCAGCGAGCGTCGGCTAGTGAAAGAGGCGGAGGAACGAGCAGCAAACGTCAGGCCACTGCGGGCTATTGCGGGGGAGGTGCTGGACGCTTTAGCGACTGCATGTGTCAGGGAGCTCATCGAGCGCACCGCGGTTCGGGAGGTCATGACGAATGATTAAATGCCGGTCTATAAGGTACGGGAACCCGAAGGTAAAGAGAGGATATCGGAAACAATGGGACAGGATTGAGCTCTATAGAGGGAAAAGAAGGGAGGGAAAAGAGCTCCGAAAGGCGGCCAACACAACAGACTTAAAAGATTAGGTCCAAAGGCTTTTTTCGACAGCTTCTTCGATTCGACTTATTCTACTTTTCTTTTGGCTGCCGTGCGACTCGCCGGCCGATTTCTCCCGGGCCGGTATTCAGATGTATATATTACGAGTTCCTACGATTAATCTTCAATAAACAGTGTATAGTACGGTAATAGGTATCGGCGGATAAACCAAGTTCCTCCGATATTCTCCATGCTTCCTTCATTGTTCAACATACTCTACTTGCTCCGAAAGAGAGACGTTCAGGAAAGAAAGTCCTTTCGCATCGTCTCAATCACCTTCGCGTTGAACATCTTCGCCGATTCCAAAATGCCATCTAGTCCACAAAAGGTGTGCGGAGCTCCTGCAACCCGGACCAGTTCCACTCGTCCGCCTGCGGCTCTCAGCTTCTCCGCATACACTTCGGCTTCGTCTCGGAGAGGGTCCATTTCAGCATTGAAAACCAAGGCTGGAGCCAGGTTGGAGAAATTACGAGCCAACATAGGAGATATCTTCCAGTCCTGAGATTGAAGCACAATGAGAGTCTGCTTCAAAAGAGGAAAAGGCAGTGACTTACATCCTCCGATGGAGCAGGCCGAGGCACCCCTAAGAAATGTTTGTGAAAGTATGACATTCTCGCGGCCGGTAGGGCTACCGTGTACTCCATCTCTCGATATGACTCGTACGGGCAATTATCCCGGTCGAACTCTCCCTCTGGCGTGAACGCATTATGCAAGTCGCATACAGGCACCACGAGGACTTGCAGCGCAAGCGGAATGTTGGCGTTTCGACACTGATGAGCTATCACCGCTGAAATATGCCCCCCGGCAGATGCACCGCCAACTGATACTCTATTCAGGTCGAGATTAAACTCTTCTGCTTTGGACCGGATCTAGGTCAAGCATGCGTCAGGTCAGTGGACAGTGCGATAGGTCAAGGGAAACGAACCCAGTTGAAGGCCGCCCAGCAATCCTCTACAGCAGTAGGGAACTTGTACTCGGGTGCAAGTCGATAATCCACATCAAACGCTACTAGATGACCATCAAGGCCATCCACCAGTCGTTTACAAAAGTCATGGTCGGTGGCAAGATTGCCGAAGACCCAACCTCCCCCGTGGAAATTGATGTAGACGGCTCTTTTCTTGGGCTGACCTTGTTCATCAAGGATAGACGCGGGCTCAAATATGCGGACACTGATTCCTCCGTCTTTAACCGGGCATTTCTGTTCAGTGATCCGGAAAATATCCGGGCCTGCAGCACGACCATAGACAGTCAAGTACTTGGCTGGGTCCTTGCGAAATGCTTCGATCGGCACCTCGTGAGTATGAAGACGCCCGGCATTGTATTTGTTGTAGTACTCTATGTAGGCCGGGTCAAAGCGAGGGAGAAGCGAGGGAGGGATACTGTTGTGAAGAGGCTGGACAATAAACCCAGGCCGCAGCTCATGCAGGTCCTTGATTCCCGCCATTGGTTACTTGAATCGAACTTGAAAAGACGGCGTGATATGAAGATCCTAGAGCAAGGGTTTGAATCAAGAAAGAATAACATGAAGCTGTGCACCTCTTCATATGAGAAGTGCGGGGCTGTCTCCAATCCACGTTATCTTTCTGTCCCTCTCTCCCTCTCCAACTCGCTCAGATGCCCGACACAAAACAACTCCAGGCTCAGTACTTCGGTTTCAAGTCCGCTATCTCACCTTATCATGAGCAGACAGTTGTCTCGGCCGGCTAGAGATCGTTGACGTGCTGTTCGGCTACCATCGGCTATTTCTATCAGCGCAGACGGATGACTCTCGGATATTGTTGTCTAGACACATCCAGCTGACTTCTGATTTCATGAACGCAAGTATGGGATCAAGGAGAATCTTCAGTCAGCCTCTCAGGTTGAGCAGATACATTGATGTCTAGCAAGCACGAGACCGCGGTGATTCACGGAACTTAGATTGAAACCTCCACCACTGGCGCATCAGTCCATTTTCGGAGACCTTAGCCAGATAAACAAGATGGAAGAGATGCGTCACTCTCGTATGCTTTGAGAAGTCCTTCGACTTTTCTCGGGTTAGCGGCGTTTCCACCGGCTCGGTTTCTTGTGGTTCTAAGCAGAATTTTTTTGAGAAACCAATGACATTGCAAATTCCACGTCCGGGGCCACATCCAATGGCGATATCGTCCAAAGCCAATCTAAGGGCGTACAAGTATATCTTGACGCTATCCCCCAGTCCTAGAGATACACGGGAGACATCATTAATCTGAATATAGACCAAACTACGGAGTATAGTGTTTTTGACTCATTCTAATCGGCGAAATCTCGCCTAGTACGGAGTATAAAACACCCACTTCTCCACCTGCAGTCCCGCACTTTCGTCTCTATGCAATAGCTCTGCAAGACCTCCAATTGACATCTCTCTCACGATGACTGTTCTCACAGTATCCCCAGTGCCTCCGGACGAGATCTTCGCTCTGAACCGTGCCTACACCGACGATGACTACCCGCAAAAGGTTAACCTCGGTGTAGGTGTTTACCGCACCAACGAGGGCCAGCCATGGCCTCTCCCCGTCGTTCAGGAAGCAGAGAAGCAGCTTTATGAAGAAAACAATCTTTTTCGTCATGAATACACAGCCATTGAAGGCGACAGGGCATTCCTCCCCCTTGCACGGGACTTAATGTTCGGCTTCGACTCCCAGTCGACCTCCGAGCAGCAAGCCGCAACCCAGGCACGCATTGGAACCGTCCAAACAGTCGCAGGCACCGGCGCAAACCACCTAGGTGCCCTCTTCATCGCAACGCACATGAAACCCCGTACCGTCTGGCTCTCTAACCCCTCCTGGGCAAACCACCTCACCATCTGGGAACTCGCCGGTGTCCCCCGCAAGACATACCCCTACTACTCCGCCGCCACCCGCTCCTTCGACTTCACCGGCATGATCTCAACCCTCGAATCCGAAGCCCAAGAAGGCGACGTTGTCCTCCTCCACGCCTGCGCCCACAACCCCACAGGCCTCGACCCCAACAAAGAACAATGGAGATCCATCATCGACATCTGCGAGCGCAAGCACCTCTTCCCCTTCTTCGACTCCGCATACCAGGGCTTCGCATCCGGCTCCGCAGCCGAAGACGCCTGGGCTGTCCGCTACGTCCTTAACGAAAAGCCCCAGATGGAAATGTGCGTTGCGCAAAGCTTCTCCAAGAACTTCGGCCTCTACGGCCAGCGCGTCGGTGCATTCCATTACGTCCTCAACGACGGCGCCCAGGACATCCGCGACACCGTCGTCGTTAACCTCTGTCATATTATCCGCGGCGAATTCTCCATGGGTCCAGTGGCGGGGTGCAGCATCGTGAAGAAAATCCTCACAACCCCTAAACTCACCGCGCAATGGCACGAGGATCTAAAGGTCATGAGTTCGCGAATCATTTCCATGCGCCAGGCTCTCTACAATGAGCTAGTTCGGCTCGAAACACCAGGAACCTGGAAGCACATCGTTGAACAGGTATCCCTCCCTTCCCTTCCTCCCTTCTCTCCTCAAACCAATATCACCTTGAAAGAAAAAAAAACTAATAACATAAAACAGAACGGAATGTTTTCCTACACCGGCCTAACCCCCTCGCAAGTCTACGCCCTCAAAGATAAATACCACATCTACCTCCTCAAATCCGGCAGGGCCTCGATTAGCGGCTGTAAGTCCTCCCAAATCCCCCTCGCCCTCTTTCTTCGCCATACCATATCACACCATACCATGTTCTCCCTTACAACAGACATATCCTAAAGCTAACAAATAACTCCCAGTGAGCTCCAAAAACGTCACCTACGTCGCCAGAGCTATTGACGAGGTCATACGGAATGTCAATTAAAAAAGAGAAAGCTACCTTGTCTTAGGTATAAGTATCAGTACATACGTTTTCATGATTGGGTTGTATCGATCGGGTTACTAAGTAAGTAAGTTTCCTGTTAAGCATACATAGATACTACTACCAATACCCTGAGTTATAGGCCAAAAGGATACCAATTTTTTCTTAGTATGTGTGTATATATTCTATTATATTCTCCTTTTACGTGCTTGATGTCTGTATATATGAAAACGTTTGGCGTGTTAGGAAATTGAATGTATACATTGCATTGTGTCATTCACTGTATCGGTCTTGGCCGAAGGCTGAAGTTAAAGAAGGTGGAAATAAGATGTAGGTGGGATCTTGATCGCTCATGGTATGGAGCATTAGAGAAGAAAACGATCTAAACTATACGACACTATCTACTATACAGAATGATAGTTAAAGGAAGCGGAGGAGGCAGAAAATAGAGCAAGAATGAGATGTAGGAATAGAAGTAATAACAAAAGGGGGGTTAGGGGTGGAAGTACGGGTAATGGCGTGAACGGTAAAGAAGAAGAAGAAGAAGAAGAAGAATGGAATTGCAATCCGACAAGGGGGTCATATCAGGTAGAATGGGATATACAGTGGTCGAACGCAGCGCTGGACAGTGAGTCGTTTAAAGAGGTACCTCGTTGAAGTCAGAGTCTGAGTTCTCCTTGGCTTTACCCTTGTTGGGGGCTTCAGGGCCGCCAGCTAGATCTTCTTCTTCTTCTTCCTCGTCTTGCTCTTCTTCGTTTTGCTCTTCTTTGTCTTGCTCCGTGGGTTTTTTATGTGAGCTTTTGGCTTCAAGTACTTCCTTCTCTTCGTCGTCTTCTTCGGGTTGGGATTCCGTGTTTGATTTGGCGTCCCCATTTGTTTCAGGGTGATCTGGGGGCGTCTGTGTCTCGGCTGGTGTGTCTTCATCCTTAGGAGGTGGAGGGGGCGGGGACTCTGCACCCTCGGAAGACACCCTATCGTCGTCTTCTGCCTTTGGCTGTCCACTCATGTTCGCTCCGGGGAACGGAGTTGGGGGCGGTTCAGCTGTATTTTGCTCCCTTTCATGCTGGGTGGTAGGTAGGGACAAGGACTGGGACTGGGATTGGGACTGGCGCGAAGGAGACGCTATAGAAGATGTGGTGCGCTGGTGCTGTGTCGAGCTGTGGATTGGTCCGAGATGCCTGGCCTTGGGGTCTGCGTTTAGATAGTAGCCCCTCACACTGACGATAGTACCCTCAGCCTCACAAGCATCCACCCATTCAGGTACCACAACGGGAATATTCATTTCGACCGCCTTCTCCCAGAGCGGACCTCTGCCCTCGCTACAGACAAAGTGTGTGGTATCGATTCGGACCGAATCGATGAGCTTTCCGCCGATGCGATCAATTCCTTCAGCGAGCGCCTCTTTCCGCTGGGGGTGAAGGACACCCGTAGTGACGGTAATACCGGACAGGTCCGTCATCTTGTGTGTCCGGCAAGTCAGCTTCTCTGACTGGTAAGTGCCCGCGGTCGTACGTAGAACGAGATGGAAGGTGTATTCGGTGTGGATGGCCAGACCGCTGATCTTGGTGCTGCGTGTCTCGAGAGGCCGCGGAATCGACCCGGCCTTGGAGCCATTTCGGTATAGGGAAAGAGACTTCAGGGATGCTGTGGCCAGGTCGATGGGGTCCCATTCGAGAACGAGGGAGGTTTGGGTAGCGTTGCGAAGGCGGAGGATGGGTGGGGAAGGGGTTTTGATGCCGTATGTGTTTAGAATGCGTTTTTGGAGGCTCTGAAAGGCGGCTAAGTTGGCAGCTTCTGCGGCATTGTTGCGCGACACGGTGATATCAACGATGCTGCCGGAGCTGATATTGCTGGGGAGGAGGACAGAGGGGAATTCGATCTAGGAGCAGCATTAGCATAGGGCCACGTGGGATAATGAGTGGAGAAGCCATTGCTCCAAAGTTTTTGGGGGAGAAATCTCAGAGCAGGTCCATAACAGGTAGCAGTCTGTCTAATTTATCCAACTCTGCGGAATGGGAGGGCTTACGAGGCGATTGTCCTGGGTCAACAGGACGGCGACCCCAGCGTCGACCTTTCCGACGGTTAAGGAGACCAGCATTCTGGCGGACAGGGCGATGAATCCGCAAGGGAGTGTGCGTCAACAGGGTGAGAAGGGAACCGGATGAGAAAGGGAGAAGAACGTTGATCTCGATAGGAGTTGCAAGTTGGCTGTTGAAGCAGGCTGAAGATCGGCAGTAGAACCTCCGTACTGTTAGCGAACTTCGAAGGTGCCAAGCTGAGCCAGACTGGGGAGCCGCGTGCCTTTCCTGAAAGCATTCGTCATCTCAATCGAAACAGTTGCTCAACATTACAATAGGATATTAGGATTGTCTATTCCGTGGAGTTGCGGGCGCCATGCAATTAAGTTATGATTGGAGGTGATGTCTAAAAAATACATGGGTATCATTTAACAAACTTCAGCACAATTTCAACGCCAAACCGCCCCCCATCGCAACCATGTCTCTATGATTTATGCAATTCCTCGGCTTCGTCTTTAATGCTTGTCCTGTCGTGGTGAAGTTGTACATATTTTAGCGTTTGTTGCGCTCGAACCAAGGAGTCCATCAATGTCTTCATCTCCTCCCTGACGGCGGAATACTTCTCCTGGATACAGGCCGGGGTAACCACAATGTTCACACTGCCTGTCAAGTTACCATAGAGCCCATCAATGGTGGCAGAACCTTGATTTTCGGATTCCAATTTCCTACCCTCCGCATCGAATCCACGTGCTTGCAGTTCCTGTCGGAAGGCCATCCGCGCTCGTCGGGTGCACCATGATCGAACCACTTTCTTGCGGTCAAGTAGATCTTTGGATGAAACCCTCCACCACAGCGTATTCGGATCACGGGTCTTGCATAGATACTTGACTTTGGGGCGAATAGGATTGTTCAATTGCACAAGATATCGAAGGGCAACTGGGGGGATGACCTGTTTCCGGCTGAAGGACAGAGTAAACTGCTTTGTTGACGCGATAGCCTTCATCTCCAGGAAGAACGCACCGCAGAAGAAAGATGGGACGATTGGGGTGGGGATACAATGCCTCGTTGAAGCGCTCAATGTGCCGAAATAAACTCGTATCCCTGTGAGACCGACCTTGGTCTCCAGTATAAACCAGATCTCAAGCATAAAATATCCAGGCGGTGAGAGAGCTGGCTGCAAGCCTTGGGCAGACTTCCAGCCGCCACGTACCGCTGACATAAGCCATCACAAACTTGGCTTGAAAGACTTTAAACGCACAATTTCCCCCCACTTCCACGTCGCTTCGCCTGTCCATCATCCTTCACCTCTGGACTCCGGTCTATTTTTCCATAAAAGACCAGGTATCGCACGCCCAGCAACAACTGCTAGGGAGACTTCAGCATGCCTAAGAATAAGGGAAAGGTATGACTCCGAATTTCTTTCCTCCGTTCACCCCAAGACTTTGTTTTGTGCCGCCCAACTTCGCCTCCTGCTCTCACCACAGTATTCGCAACAACGATCTCTCTTTTAGGTCGGTCAAAGTGAATACTGTGGTGGATAGTAAGAGTTAAGAACGAAACGGCTTTTAGATTTCCAACTTGCTACGACCATACGCTTACTAAATATCACATACAGGGAGGTAAGAACCGTCGTCGTGGAAAGAACGAGAACGACAACGAGAAGCGTGAACTCGTGTTCAAGGAGGAAGGCCAGGAGTATGCGCAGGTCGTGAAGATGCTCGGTAACGGCCGTCTGGAGGCTCTCTGCTTCGACGGCGAGAAGCGACTCGCACACATCCGAGGCAAGCTGAGGAAGAAGGTCTGGATCAACCAGGGCGATATCATCCTTCTCTCGCTGCGTGACTACCAAGACGAAAAGGGCGACGTCATCATGAAGTACACCGCCGACGAGGCCAGAAGTCTGAAGGCCTACGGCGAGCTGCCCGAGCACGCCAAGATCAACGAAACCGACACCTACGGCCACGAAGGTTTCGAGGACAATGTCGAGTTCGACGAGGACCGCGACAGCGAAGAAGAGAAGGACGTCGATATCGACGAGCTCTAAACGCCCATCTACCTGCCATATCATTGCATTCATACTCCCACAAGAGCAACTGGGTTCTTCCCGCCAGCTTCGACATTCTCCGGTCTTTCGTTCTCTACTACCGGCACAGCCATTCAAACTTCTTCCTCACAGAGAAACTTTGCAATCCGGGGACGGCGATAGAAACATCACCAGAAATCGAGGCTAGCGGCACGTCCCCGCTTCGGCTTATCCTCAAGACCAGTGCTCTCTCAAGCTTCCAAAGTATGGATTATTGATATGCGGCGATACCGGAGGATCACTCTCGATGATTATAGATCGGTATATTTCCTTTCTTCAGCATATATTTTCATCGTGGGAGGCGTTCTCCAGGTTTCTGCAGAGAAATGGTCGCGGCGCGTCCGGTGTTAGCTCCGTGCTGCTCTAGTTCGTGTTAGCGACTCTTTCCTGTTTTCTCTTTCTACTCGCACCTTGCTCTCTTCTTTTCTTGTTGAAAAAAGCTTGGATGATAGATTAATGAAAGGGTTATGAATTAAAACATCTCTAGACACATAACAATCTCTAGACTATGTTCATTCGTAGTAGAAAGTAATCACAAAAAAAAGCTTCAACCATCGTCAAACACACTCTTCGTAAAAAACCCAACCACCTTCCTCGCAGCCTCCCTCCCCATAAACGGATCAAGCTGCTCAACATCCATATTCGCAATCTCAGCAACATTGCCCGTTTCCAAAATCAACCGCTCCAACGCCTGAGGCGACACACCCGGTACAGCCCTCAACATCTCCTGGGGCAGGAGATTAAACGTCCGATGCTCGATCCCCGTGGCCATCATGACGTCGCCGGATCCGGTTTCTGCAGCAGAGATATCTACACCTAGACCGATTTGGACGGCACGGACGGGGTCCGGCTCGGGGGCGTTCTTCTTCAACTCGGTGAAGATTTCGGCTGTTTGGTAGGGAGAGGATGACCAGATGATTTTCAGACTCGGGAAGGCGAGGGTTAGTAGAACAAGGAGATGTTGTGCGGATTTCGGGCTTGAGGGGTTCACGAGGGAACTACTGGATGACAGGGAGGTTGTTGCTGTTCCTGAGGAAGAGAAGCCGAAGTCCGTTAGGAATGTTGTTCCGGGGGTAGTGGCGGAGGTGAAAGCGTCGAAGGTGAAAGATTTGTTCTCGTCGAATTCGATGAGGAGGAGCGGGCTTTTGTAGTGCTGGAGCATTGTTTCGGCTTGGTTGTAGAGACGGCCGTTGCGGAGGGAGGAGATGAGATCGCGGACGGATTTGCGCTCGACACAGATGTCGGGCGTGAGGATGTAGTCGCCTACTGTTAGTTGGCAGGGGACGATGATCATGTTGTTGCCGTGCAGGAGGGAGGGGAGGGCACTTCTAAATTCTCGGACATCGACGACGACTCGGGGGGGTGAGGCTGTTGCTGTGAGACGGCCGCCTCCGGCGATGCGGGTGTTTACTGTGCGGAGGAATTGTTCTTGGGGGTCTTCGAGGCTTTTGTCGTGGGTGATAGTTACGGCCATGTTCTGTACGATGGAATAAGTCAGTGCTCTTGTCAGCATGGAAGGCTAGGGGGTTATTACGCTTTTCTCTTTGATGAGCTTAGTAAATGCATCCTTCTCACGCCGGACTGCACTCAGATACCGTTGTTCTTCGACAGAGCCACCATAGTACATGAAGTACACTCGTACATTCCTTCCTACGTGGGAACTGCGGTATACTTCGACTCGTCGAATGAAGGCGGGTTCGGGTTCGTACATGATAATGTATCGAGGCCGGACTTCTTCGAGGATATGCTCGTCTGTGTCGCCGTCATAAGGATGGACCATTACCAGGTCATCCATGTCATAAAGCTCGTAAAAGTCCTCTATGTCTTCAAAGTCATCGATGATGATTTCTTCCTTTTGGGTTTCTTCCGTTTCCGTAGCTTGGATTTCATTCAGGAGACCGGACATCTGCTCCGAATGTTCGGTCTCTGCCTGCACACTGGTGTTTGGCGCACGACCGGGTATAGAGACTGCACCTCCACCGCGGACTCGGCGTCGTTTATTCGGAGGGGGCTTCCCTTGTTGCATGGAAGGCCGTGCTGAATCCCGGTCTGTTCCTGTCTGGCTTTCTTCATTCGATGGCCTCCCCGACAAGTTCCTGCTGACATTGGACAACGAACGCTTCCAGTCAATATACTCCCTCAGTCGCCTGCGCAACATCACATCCGCTGAACGCCCCTTCTCTTGTTCAGTCTCATCATCATCCGCATTATCCTGCCTCTCATTATCCAGTTTGGTGTGCATGGTTCCCAGGTATTCTCGAAGCTGTCGGCAGATTCGTTGATCGGTGCACATTATCAATACAGTACTGTTCGATTCATCTGCATTTACCGGGTTGATATATGCCTCTGTTTCAATCTCTTCGAGTATCTCGGCCAAAACCTCCCACTTGGGCTGCGCTTCCAATACAGGCCGAAGAGTAGTAGGCAGGGATGTCAACGATGAGCGGGCCGCATCATTGCCTATTTTCCCTTCGTATACTCGTGACTTTGCTGTCTGAAAAAGTACATGGGCCGCGTCAAGAAAAAGCCACGGTGAATAATTGTGTTTCGTGGATCCAGGGGGTGGAGAATGCGCGGTGACGATCGTATCGAGATATTGAACGAAAGAGACAGCATCGTAACTGAGCAGGGCGCTAATATTTGTCAGTGACGGAGTTAATAGACAGCAAAGTAATAGCTTACTGAAGAATTGCCCGGAGGTCACTGAGGTCGCTGACAATTTGTCTAGTTCTGAAACTAACACGATGCCACATTGGATCAAGCTGACGCCTAATTGCAATATCAAAGCTTCTGTGCAATGCACTATCCAGGGTCCAATCGGCCATATCGAGGCCCGTATTTGCCTTCTTGAGCTCGCCGATACACAGCTCCACGCATTCAAGGACGGCATTCTGTATTTCGCGCATCTTGTCGCTCATGGGAACCTCAAGCTCAATCACTTCAGCTTTTCTATGGCCTTCCAATGATTCGGCAACAGTGACGTGAAATCGTGGCCATAAAGACGCCTTGCGCAGGAACAGGTTTCTTAGGGAATTGGCCAGGGGGGCAAATCCTGTCGTGAAAGGTTCCGGGGAATCTGTAAAGGCCTTCAGGAAACCGCTCTTGTTCGCATGGCGATATATCCGAATTATGAATGCCTCGGTCGATGTCGCGACAATTCTACCTCAGTCAGAAGGTTCACACGCAGAAGCCGTGGGACAGAGACTTACTTATCGGCATGGAGCATAATCAGTCCAGTGACCTTCTCCGGGTCGAGAAGCTCTAGATCCAAATCAGTTGCCGAACAATGGAGATCGAGGACACAGATATGTACTTGAGAGCAGATCCACTACTAGTATCCTGGAAGTTACACTCAAGATACCACCTTCGGCGTATATCTTCTCTCTAGATCGATGTTAGCATTCAATCGCCTAGAGCTCAGAAAAGGACACGCACCGCATTGGTACTGTAGCCCTATCAGTATTGATGACCTTGAGGCCCCTCGCAAGAGGGGTTTTACTAATCGCATAGTGCTCTGCTAGGGCTTCGGGGTTGTCAGCAGTTGCTTGACGTCGGCAAGAGTATCATCAAAACAACATACCCTCGCCGATCCATTCATTTTCTCGATCGTCAGCACCCACTAGAAGCACTAGATTGTTCCCCGCTGCATCACAGAAGTGAAGGAGGTTGGTTATCAAGCGAAGGATTCCCAGACCACGAGCGAGGATAATCAATTCATCCTCCCCGCGGAGTTCGGTGAAGATGTCCTGCTGGTATTGCTGAGAGGTAGCTTGTCAGCTGGGAGTTAGAAGCGCAAGGGAGAATTGCAGCACTGACCAAGGGCAAGGACAGCTTCACCGGTACGTTCGGGCGTTCGGGCGGCATGGGGAGCCTCTTTACGCGATTAAGCAGTTCCTAACGCGAAGTGAGGTACAAAGTAGTCACGAGATCACGTGGTATGATGTAATCTATACGGTCTCGAGTTTCGCTCTTCGAGATATTTTCCTCAGAATACTACTTTGGAGTACAATGAAAGAGGTCAAGTAGGTCAAATGGGCCTTCCTTGATAGTTACAATTGACGCTGGTCTTCGATATCTGGTGGAAGTCTTGTGGCATGCCGAACAACTCAACGGTTACCAACGAGCCACCAATTTCGTACAACGAAAAGTCCCTGCTAAAATATGAGTTGCAAATGAATTAAAGCTAGTCCCAGCTACCTATATAATAGCAGGGTTCCATTAGGTTGATTGCCGCTCCCAGATGTAGACGTTGTCTACTCCGATTTATTTAGTTCCTTCTTGCGTGCCTCGATCTGTTCTCTGGACGCTTTAGGCGGCATATCTATGGTAAGACATTAATTTTATGGTCCCCGCTGCATCTTGATAAAAGCAATACACTCACTGTCTGGGATCTGAGGGCCTTTTGAGAGGTGGTCTGTGGCTTTGGCTTTCTTGCTCTGGTCTTGGGAGTTTGAGGAATCGTTACTGTTTCCTTGTGCGAAGATCTTGGGGTCTGGAATGACTGGCATCTTGATAGGTTTGACTGTGTTTGGAAAGGTTGCAGTTGCTTTAGATGTATTGAGCTGTAGATCATCACAATGAACAACTAAGAGATGGTTGCTTTTATACAGGAGAGTGGAATGGGGTGACGTCATTTAGGGTAGAACAAACGGCGCTGAATATAATTGCAGTAATAGAGGAGAGAATTTATATGGAGTCATGGGAATGCCATAGCCTGATTGTGTTTTCGAACTGCCTTTCAACATGTGCATCTACTAAGAGAATTCCCTCGGTGCCTGCTTTCCTTACTACTGATGCAGACCATTGTTATCGTTGATGGTAAACAGTCATCTATAATTATATACTGGGGTTGACAACTATACATCATCATGTTTAGTAGACTTAAGTAATTTGTCTATTAGGAATACATAGATATCTGATAGCTTTCGAGGACACGAAGCCATTGAAAGTGGCGCTTCTCGACCTATTGGTTAGGAGAATATATATTTCTACCTAATCGTTGCTATGTTTCGTAGAACTTAATTTATAGAACAGAGAGGCAACTGATCATTAACCATGTTTCCTACCTTCAATATACGACAGTACCAAGTACTATGAGACTGCAAAGGGTCTGTACTCCGTACTTCGTAAGGCTGGCTGTTGTTGGTGTGAGAGTCCCCACTGGGCGGTGCCTTTTGTTTAGTGGCTGCTACTCCGCTCTCCGTCAGGTGTCTGTCAACTCCGCGAGGTGAGTGACTTCCAAATTCCTCCCTCCTCTTCTTCAATCTGTCTTCTTACAAGACTTCTAAAGCACCCCCTCAATTCACCGCTGTCTTACTACCTAACATAAGCTTGCAGCCCGCACTCATTCGCCGTCGAAATCAATATCCCACCACCCCCCGACTCCGATCCGTCCGCCGCTCGCTGACAGATCAGCTACTATCTGTCCCTAGAAAGCCAGTGCCCCCATCTACTTTGCAGTTTCTCCTGCAATGTGTCACCGGATTTCAACCTAAGAGATCGCATCCCCTAGTATCCGAGCTTCTTCAACCCCGCTTAACGAAATGCCGTCTATTCTGACTGACGCCGACAAGGAGACGGTGAAGAGAAATGTCCCGAAGCCGGCAAATAAGATACACGCAGTCGCAGTTGCGCGGCTCTATGTGGCCTATCCGGATCCGCATAGATGGACGTATACTGGCCTACAAGGAGCCCTTGTGCTGGCAAATGACTTGGTCGGGCGCACCTTTTGGTTGAAGCTGGTGGATATATCGGTGAGTGATAAGACTTACTCTTGCTAGGGCGGACCGCTAACAGCGCAATTTGTTCTGAGCTACAGCCTGCGGGAAAGGGCGTTCTTTGGGATCAAGAAATCTACGAGAACTTCCAATACAACCAGGACCGAACATTTTTCCACACCTTTGAGCTGGACGATTGCCCCGCCGGGCTATCATTCGCCGATGAAAAGGAGGCAAAGACGTTTATAAAGAAAATGATAGAACGGGAGAAAAATGCAAGCAAAGAGACACGCCAGACCCATTTTGCTTCAACACGAGGACAAGGCCCTACTCCGTTGGTGAACGGAAAGTCCGGTGGCGTAGGTCGGTCAATATTTGGCAGCCTGTTGGGGCACCGATCATCTTCAGGACCACCGCAAATAACACCTGCGGAACTCCCTCCTGCGCCTTCAATTCAAGTCGCCCCGCCGCCACCTCTGCCAGCAACTACCCCGCCACGCAAGGAGTTGCCTTTCGACACAAGTGACCCGTCATGGGGGGGCTTGTTGAAGGAGCTCGAGCAGATGGGCTTCACCGAGGACCAGATTGCGGACAATGCCGACTTCATCAAGTCGTATATCGAGCAAAAGCAGGTTAACGAAGCAGAATCTGTTACACCACCGGCCGACGACCAAAGAAGAGGCAAGGCACCCCCTCCACCCCCTCCTTCCGCACCGCCCGCGCCCAAGACGGGTGCTCTCAGCCCCCAGAACACTGGCAACAGTGCAGGAAGCCGACGCGGCGCTCCTCCTCCACCACCGCCCTCACGTAAGACCCTTGCCAAACCGGATGAGGATGCAACTCCTGCACCCGCCCGGGATCCGTCCCCTCCACGGCCAAGGTTCCGTGCGCCTCCTCCTATCGCAGATGCTGGCAAATTCGCCCATACTATCAGCCCCCCTCCCCCGGCCCGTGCACGAGCAATGTCAGGCGCCAACCCAGGGCCACCGCCTCCTCCTCGACCCCCGAAAGCTCCAATGGATGACGGGGCACCTCGATTTGGAGTTGCTCCTCCATATCAAGGTGAACGAAAGGTATCGGCTCCGCCAGCACCTCCTAGCCGCAGTCCGGCACCAGGGCCCCCGCCTCCTCCACCGCGTACATCAAGCCCTGCATCACCACCCCTGCTTCCTCCGAAAGTTCCCAACGCCGGTATTTCAGCGCCAGCGCCTCCCCCACCACCTCCAAGAAGCCCAGCTTCGCAACCTCCACCGCTGCCTCCACCAGTACCTGCTGCGTCACGACCAATTCCACCCCTTCCTTCGGCAAGCGCTGCTCCGCCGCCTCCGCCGCCGCCTCCTCCTGCAGCGCCAGCGCGCCCGATTTCGAGCGTTCCACCTCCCCCACCACCACCGCCCCCGGCAAATTCTGGACCTCCAGCACCTCCTCCTCCACCTCCACCACCAGGTGCTTTCGCCCCTCCCCCACCTCCCCCACCTCCCCCGCCCCCAGGAGCCGGTGCTCCGCCGCCTCCTCCACCTCCTCCACCTCCTCCTGGAGCTGGTGCGCCTCCTCCGCCTCCTCCAGGTGGGGCAGCTCCGCCTTTGCCTCAAGCCACTGGAGGTAGGAACGACTTGCTGGCATCCATTCGATCGTCTGGCGCTGGAGGTTTGCGGAAAGTTAAGGACTCCGAAAAGAAAGACCGCAGCGGAGCTGCGGTTCCAGGGGGAGCTAGTGATTCATCAGCACCAACTCCCAGTACAGGTGGTGGTCCTCAAGGAGGATTGGCGGGAGCCTTGCAAGACGCTCTGGCCAAGAGAAAACAGAAGGTCAGCGGTAGCGGTAAGTTTTCTTACACTTCTAAGCCGATTAATACTTTTCTAATTCAATAATAGATGACGAGAAGGATGACGGCGATGATTGGTGAGCGATAGACAACCAGGCGTCCTCCATGTGCTTCTTCTATACTATCTTGAGCAGAATTTTTCAGCTTTGTTGATACCTACACTCTACATTATTCTGGTGGCCATTCCCCTGTTTGTTATATATCGGTTGTAAGGCTCTGGACAGAGGCGTTGATCGACCTTCAAAATTGCAGCGTTGGGTTTCATCTTCCAGTGTTTTGTTTATTGATCGCACTCATCGTTAAGCCTACAAAATCTGACTATCACCGTTAAACCATGATGTATAGAGGAAATTGAGAAATATTTATATCAATAACCCTGATTTGTAGATGTTTTACCATATTTATAGATGAGCGGAATAAAGTTGTTCCGCCCTGTTTTTGGATGCGGAAAATCCGAAGAACGAAGGCCAAGGCAGAACAACCGTGACGAAAGAGAGCAGACGGCGAGTGGATGTGAAATTGCGCAGATCAATAAAGGCAGCCCCCTCTCTGCCGGCTTCTCGCCTGATCTATATTGAAATGCTCTCACCTCCACCGCTGAGAGCGTCAATCCCCTCGGCCTCACTCCTCCGGTTCCTGCGCGCTCAATCAGAGTCGGTTCTCACAACGAACCAGCCATCGGCATGCCGTCATGCCTCTACGAAGTCTCCCGCTCGGTCTTCTAGCCTGCCCTTGAACAGTGCGTCTAGTCGGGCGGATCTCGATGTTATACCGTGCAAGCCACGACTCTTCTCCGAACTAAGTCTCTCGTCTCGACGCCGGACCGCTTCACGTTGCCACACGCCTCTAGTTCCGTCGCACCCTTCCACCGTGTTTCATCCTCTTCCACAATCCCCACATTCTCGAGGTTTCTCGTCTACTGCCTGTCGTCCTTTTCTTCGCAAGTTATGGGATTCCAGACGTAACAGGAAGTCCGCGGACAAACGTTGCGGGCCTGGGCTACTTGACGATACTGCAGACGGAAATTTGAACCTCGCGCGAGCGCTAGCTGCCAAAGCCTCCAACGAGCTGCGACTTCGATGCACGGAGTTTGACCTCAATGGGAATGTGACGCTTGTAAACGGGGAGTTCAAGAAGAGCGAGTTAATAGCCAAGGTCAGTATCAGCGCCCCAAATGATATTATGGGGGCTAACGTGTCTCAAGTATGGCCTTCTTCCTCGCGATCTTCGAAAAATCGATTCTTCGACGCTACCTCATATTTTCGTGCGGCCAAGCACCATCTTGATCAACCTCCTTCATCTTCGCGTGCTTATCAAAGCTGACCGTGTCTTGGTCTTCGATGCATACGGGTCGACGGACTCGTACATGCAGTCATTGTTCGTGTATGATCTAGAGGGCAAATTACGACAGAAGCAGGCTCAGGGCGCGGGTGCTCTGCCTTACGAGTTCCGAGCCCTCGAAGCTGTCTTGATCAGCGTTACCACCGGTTTGGAGGAAGAGTTCAACGGTGTCCGCGAGCCAGTCGTGCGCGTCCTGCGGGCTTTGGAAGAGGATATCGACCGGGACAAGCTCCGGCATCTACTTATATATTCCAAGAAGCTGGGAACGTTCGAACAAAAAGCGCGACTCGTTCGGGACTCTATCGACGACCTACTAGAGGCTGATGATGATCTTGCTGCCATGTACTTGGGCGAGAGATCAAAGGGTACCCAGCGGCAGGAGCACGATCACCAGGAAGTCGAGATGCTCCTCGAATCATACCACAAGGTTTGCGACGAAATCGTACAAGCCAGCGGGAACCTGGTGACAAGCATCCGCAACACGGAGGAAGTGTAAGCCCCTCGACTACCTCCTTTAATGCAAGGCCAACTGCTAAGTCTAACAGAGTAAAAGCCATCCTCGACGCCAACCGCAACTCCCTCATGCTCCTCGACCTCAAATTCAGCATCGGCACCCTCGGCCTCGCAACAGGAACCCTCTTCTCCGCCCTCTACGGCATGAACTTGAAAAACTTCATTGAAGAATCCGACCTCGGCTTCGGCGCCATCTCCATAGGCTGCTTCGCCATCTCCGCCCTCGTCTGCGTCTACGGCCTCGCAAAGCTACGCAAGCTGCAACGCGTCCGCATGTGGGGTGAGGCCGGCGTCGGCGGCACCCCCATGCTCCCCCTCCACTCCAGGACCGGCGCTTTCCCAAGCCACAGGTCGAACTGGCGCGCGGACTCGATCGAGCCTGTTTGGGGTAGTTTCCCCGGTGAGGGGAGAACGGAGCGCATGAAGCGGATCAAGGATAGTGTGGCTGCAGCTGCGGCTGCACGATCTGCTGCTTTCGATGCGACGAATAGTAGAGCTGCTTCGCTGAAGCGTGCTCTTAAGTTCCCATCCGCTTCTACTTCATCTACCTCTGCCTCTGCCACTGCCTCTGCCACTGCCTCTGCCACTGCGTCGAACAATGCCTCAAAGGCAGGTACTGCCTCTCAGAACCAAGACTGATGTTTAGAGACGTGGATTTCCACCCTCTATCACTCACATCCCGCTAATGTTTCCACGACATCGACCTTTTGCATTTATCCACCCGTTCATATCAGAAATTGGCATCTATCCGCATTTGAAGAATGGGAGTATAGATATCCATCCCCTACTCATCTCTTATTAATACTAGACCTCTGCTTCTCTCTCCCCTTTCTGATCTTGCAGCTTTCGCCGGAGTTGGGTTGGAGTTGGAGTTTGACGTTTATAGATATAGTCTCGGTATTTAGACAGATTAAACTTTCTAATCAATGTATATTAGATCACTTTTCCCCCTTGCAGTACAGAATAACAGAATACTGGGTATCTCATCTATATCTACCTGTCTATCTACGACATGATACTTCCAAAGTACTTTACCTAGGCACCTAATGTCCACCACCACCATCCCTCTTCAACCCCCTAGCCCTCTCAACCCATCCCTTCGCAGCAGCATAAACCCCGCCATCCCGAACACACTCCCTAGCAACAATCTCTCGAACAATAGCTAACCTCCTCTCCGACACATTCCTCTCTGTTTCAAGTTCTGGCCTGATCTCATCCTCATCCTCATCATGATGAAAGGTACGACTATGACTATGAACCCCCGCAAGAACACCTATATTCCTCGTACTTGGAATTCTCAATAGAGTCTTAGCGACGCCCTCACCTCCATCCGCATCCGCATCCCCATAGCCATAGCCATAGCCAACCTCCCTAGCCAAAGAAACAAGTTTTTCGGTTAAAGTGCCGTAAGTCGATTTATTGAATCCGGCTGTACCTGATTTCAGGGCCTCTTGTTTGGTTTTGCGGATGATGTTGAGGTCGCCGGTTTTGTTATTATCATTTTGGGTTTCAGAGGGTTCGGGTTTGGGGCTGGGTTCAAGGGTGGAAGGGGATGAGGGTGGTGGGGGGTGACGGTAGCGTGCCCCGGAGAGGGAATGCGAACAGCAGGGAATTGCGAGGAAGGGGGCGGGTGATTTTGGGCTTAGGAGGGTTGCGAGGAGGGGCGTCCAGAGGGTGAGTTCGTCGGCGTGGTTGGAGATTAGGAAGGGTGGATTTGATTTTTGTGGCCCTAGGTTCAGGTCTAGGTTTGGGTTCAGGTTCAGGCTCAGGCCATCATTCTGAGAAGTGGAGGATGGGTATGGTGGAGAGAGGAGTTCATCAGCGAAAGGCTTAGGGATATAAATCTCCTCCTTGAGACATTCCTGTATGTCTTCTGGGAAGATACTCCATGTCTTCCTGCGGCGCGCGTCGAATCCCCAGCCGCGGTACCCTTCTTTTAGGAGGATATAAACGAGGACTCCGTTTCCGCAGGCGATGTCTACGAAGCCGGGGAAGTGGCCTTCTGGTCCGTCATTGTCGTGAGAGTCCGCGAGCGGCTGTTCATGTTCATCCTGAGAAACAACACCATACATATCCCGCCACAACTCAACCAGAAACGCCGCAACACCCAAGTCCTCAAAAACATGCTTGCTTGACTCTGTGCTCTCAACCCAGCGGTTCATCAGGTCACCCGCGTATGTAGCCTTGAGACGTGAGTACGTATCCTGCACCCTATGGCGCGGGATAACATTGTCCTTGATAGGGGCGTAGGGACTTTGAATAGCTGGAGACTTAGCGAGACTAATCTTTGTGAGCCGGATGTTGACTTCGAGGAATTTGGATAAGGAGCGCTCTAGGCGTGGTTGGATTTGGCTGGTGGTGTAGGGACGGAAGTGGATAGACATTGTACCTAGTCCTGTCCTTTTTCCTAGTTCATCTCCAGCCACGGGTTCTGTAAGTCCTGGTGGTGTCGTAGAGCTAGGCGATTGAGTGGCGTATTCATATTGGAAAGCCAGAGACTGGAGTTGTGGGTGGTAGTACGGTAGTTCCTCCTTTGAGCAAACATGGGGCGTATATATGACCATGAACCGGCTACAGCTTGACTCCGCACTCGGAGAAGATAGATAGAGGTGACATGTCTGGTCTAGAGGATGATCGAGTTGAGGATTCCTCGGAATCAGCCGTCTCACGACTGTTCTTATTAACTCGAATCTAGGGACATCCCAAGCAGGGCGAGCCTCCACGTCTTCTTCCGCTTGAATCGTCGCCGCCTCACCGTGAGAATCAAACAGGATATCAGCACGAAACAACACAGTCGAGTTCAGCCCCGGATTAGCTAAAAGATAAAACGTCGTCTCCCGGACATTCTCAGTTGTAAACGGTAGTCCATATTCCGTTAAATCCGGCGAAGTGACCCATTGTTCGCTTGGGGTGCTCAGAACCAGAGACGGCTCGAGAGTTTCGGAGAGCGGTTTGCCAGAGAGTCGCGCTACATCTCTTTGGGTCTTTTTGGTTCTGCCCATTGCTGTTTTGGAATCTCTGAAGGCGGGGGCTTGTTGAGAGTTCTTCACCTCGTTGAAGAAAAAGAGATGCTTAGTCATTGTGGTGGGATCTTATACTTGCTCAAGTCAAGTACACAGCTCGAAGTCATGGTCTATATTATCCAGGAACAAGTCTATTTTCTTTGATAACGATGTCAAATCTTGTTCTAATAATTGTACAATAAAATCCACTATCCACAAAGTTCAAACCCCTTAAATGGGAACATTATGTAGCCATGACATATGCTGACAGGAACCAAATCCAATCCAGAATTTCAATTCCACCCCATGACGCAACCTTCGTGTAAGTATAAAGTTGATCCTCACCGAACGAAACCCCACGTCGCCCCAAGTCAATTCCCTTCGCAAAAAGACAAACAAATTCCAATCATCTTAACTTAACTTCCCTCAACCCACCCCCAAGGAAATAACCTATCTACAAAAAGAAAGAAAATGGTCCCCCGCTGCTTCATCATCCGCCACGGCGAAACCGAATGGTCCCTGAACGGCCGCCACACCGGATGCACAGACCTAGCCCTGACGGAAAACGGCGAGAAACGAGTCAAAGCGACAGGGAAAGCCCTTGTTGGGAATGATAGGCTTATTGCACCGAACAAGATTGTTCATGTGTATGATTCTTTCTGTAACCTGATTTTGTGTCGTTGGATCTCGAGACTGATTTACTGACGGTTGGGGAGAATTTAGATATGTTTCCCCCCGTGCTCGTGCGCAGCGGACCCTAGAGCTCCTCGAGATTGGATGTCGAGAGCGGCTTCCCTGGACGGAGAGTCGGAAGTCGGAAGATGAGGAGCCGATTCGGACGG
This sequence comes from Aspergillus cavernicola, assembly GCA_027569065.1. Classification (NCBI taxonomy): domain Eukaryota; kingdom Fungi; phylum Ascomycota; class Eurotiomycetes; order Eurotiales; family Aspergillaceae; genus Aspergillus; species Aspergillus cavernicola. Next base: position 149,105 of record JAPDEK010000028.1, read on the forward strand.
AGGCTGGCGTTGAAATTACCGAGGGGGTTCGGGAATGGGATTACGGTGACTACGAGGGGTTAACGAGTAAGCAGATTAAGGAAATGAGGGCGAAGAATGGAGAAGAGCCGTGGGATATCTGGAGGGATGGATGTCCTGGTGGAGAGTAAGACTTCCCAAATCTTTTCCCCATCCATGCTGTAGTATTTCGGTACAATAAGCGCATACTGCTCACACTATCTATCTATTCACAACAGATCCCCTGAAGACGTCATCAAGCGACTAGACGCGTTGATTGCCGATATTCGAGAGAAGCACCACGGTCCATGTTTCTCTTCCGATGATGGGAAGGGCGATGTTCTTATCGTCGCGCACGGCCATATCCTACGTGCCTTTGCGATGCGCTGGGTTGGGAAACCTCTCACGGAGACAGCACTGATACTGGAGGCCGGCGGAGTGGGCACATTGAGGTAAGATAACCCAACAGACCATGTTGACACCGAGCGCCGCAACAGTCTCCTAACAACGTGATTCTAGTTATGAGCACCATAACATCGAAGAACCGGCGATTATTCTGGGCGGTGGGTTCGTCGTTGAGAACTGAACTGAGTCGAACTTTATTATCTAGACGTTAGTTAGAGAGACATATCATAGTATAGAGCCTCATAGAGAAGAAAATAAGATAGTACTCACTTTCAATCTTAGAACTTTACTTCCCACCATCTTCATCCCCACTCTCATCCTCCTCTTGCTTCTGCTTCTGCTGCTTCTGCGCTGCATCCACCTTAACACCCTCCTCCCCCAAAACCTTCGCAGACCCCATAAACAACGCACCCACATACCCACCCAAAAACCGCATATCCTCCGCCTGGACCGCCGTCATGCGTAGTAGATTCTCGGTGTCGGCCAAATGGGCATTAAGCTGCGCAAGCTGCGAATGCAAGTGCGCATACTGGCGTGTTTTGCCGGCGGACATGGATGAGGGGCCGCCCGCGGAGTGTGTGGTTGACGAGGGGACGATGGAATGGCGAGGGAAGGATTGTTGGGAGTGGGAGTATTGGTGGTGGGAGGGGGGCATGGTTATGTTTTCCAACGGACTGGAGAGTTGGTTGATGGAATGGGTTGTTCTTTGCGATTGTAAATTATATACTGTGTGTTGGTTGTTGGAAACTTTGAACTTCCGTGAAGTTGCTTGTTTATGGATCTCGATCACGTGGGGATTCAACCACTTTAGATTCCAAGTTCAAGGTTGAAGTTGCCTAATGATACTAACAGCTGCACATTTCAAGATCAATCTCATTTATTGTCAATCAAATAAGCAGGGCCACTGGCCACAGACCCTCATTAATAACCTACAATAACAAGAACCCAGCCAACTCAAGAATAACCCCAGCGAATCAGAACCCCATTGCTCATTTATGCGCCAAACCGACCGTGAAATAGGAAAATGAAGGATGGCGGGATGTCTTACAACAGGCTCGTATAGCACGACGTTGGCCAAAATTGATAGGGAATGGAGATATAGGCGTTGAGAAAAGGAAATAAGTGGTTGACAGGCATGTCAGCGGACGTCAAAATTGCAGACAAAGTAGTGTACAGCAATGTGTCAGGCATGGTATGATTCGGTTGGTGTATGAAAAGAAGCATTTGGTATAATAGCAACGAGTCAAAACCGTACTTGTCCACTTGGACTTCGGGTTCTGTGTTCATTAGATAAGACAATGTCGCAGGAATGAAAGAGAAATGACCACATGCGATATAAAAACACCCACCCACATATGCGCCCACCCAAAGATGAAACAGGAGGGGAAAGAAAAAGGAAACAACTAAGTCCCATATGTCCCTTGTGTATATGTAGAGAACAGAAACAGAGTACGACAGGGAGTCAGCTCTTATCCTCCTTGTCAAGCATCATTAGAAGATATTCTTTATAACAGGTAAACAGCGCTGCGAAAGGGGTTCTCAGGCGTAGAAGATAGAGTAATGAAGGTGAGGAAACTAGACGTGTGCACACGGGAAAACGAAGGTCGGATGGTGGCGTCGCTCGACCGCGGCATGGAAGGAAGGACACGGGGACCGGTGGGCATCGTCGTCTTTAGCGAACAGACGCTGTGGCTTGCTGCGCGCCTAGGCTGATCTGGCTGCTGTGGGCCGAGTTTTCGGATTCGATGGTGGCGCTAGCTCCGCTATCACCACTCTCCGCGCTGGCGCTCGCACTTCCGGTCAGACTTCTTTGTTTTGGAGTACCCTTGGCGGAGTACGGGTTGCTCACCCCATATTGTTGCTCAACTGGCTGCGGACCTACCGCATTTCCCTGTCCAGGAGGGTGCCTGGGAACGGGTGCTCGCATAGCTCCTGGTGACGGATGACCGCCGTTGATAGGGCCATTGATATGACCGTTCGTCGGGCCATTCATCGGGCCATTCATATGACCGTTCATGTGACCATTAGTCGGGCCATTCATCGGGCCATTCGGTAGAGGATGGCCTTCTTGGGCAGTGGTTGGTCGGCCCATTCGAGAAGGGCCGGGACCACCAAGTGGCGTCCCTGGAGACTGGCTATTCCGCCTACTACCAGGATATCCTGGGTGCGGGAAGTCACCCATTCGACTAGCCGTGAGAGAATTGGCACGAGAGCCTTGGTGCATCTGGTTCCGGTCGACTGACCCATAGCGATTGGAAGAGTATGCCATCATGGGGTTATCCATAAGGGAATCATGGAGACCGGGGATTTCTTGCATGATGCGATCACTGGCACGCTTCCTCCCTCCAAAGTACCGTCCGAATGAAGATCTGCCTCCGTTGGGGTTGATCTCGGGGTTCTTGCGGAACTGGCTGGCGCTAGGACCCTTCTTCGCTCTTCTTGACGTTATACTCATCATATCGACACTATCAGGGTCAATGTTTGGAACATTTGTATTTTCCATAGGGTCGAAGTAGTCGTCTTCGTCTTCCTCGTCAAAGACTGATCGGGGAGGGGGCGGTCTGCGTGGCCCTCGCCTCATACTCATTTCTTGTTCCCGGATCATCAGTTCCCGCTGACGGAGGGCTAATTCTCGCTCTTTCAATGCTAGTTCGGCTGGTGACGAAGGATGACCGCCGGGGGACACATCATGGTACCCATTGGTCGCAGGTTGAGGCAATGTGCCATCAGCATCGTCATAGAGAGCCAAGTGGCTGAATTCTTCGAGGCCTTCTAATGAAGGATCTCGAGGAATGCGGCCTCCATGAGGGATAGGCTGAGTGCTTGGCGGTCTCGACATCAAAGGTGGGCCTCGTCTCGGTTGCATCATGCCTGACGTGACTCTGGAAGGGGGCAGGCGCATGGGGCCGTTGGGTATCCCTCTTTGAGGAGGCACGGAAGAAACTCGGGGGGGTGGTTGAGCCATGGTGGGAGGGGGTGAATCGCGAGTTCTGTTCAGGTTTGTGGTATTGAGATGATGCAGCATAGCATATAGTGTCTCGATGCGGGGAATATTGACCCCTAGCTGGGTGGCTAGTTTGATCGGCGACCCGAGATATGTTTCAATTTCCATGGGGCGTCGAGATTGGAAATCCTGATACATTGTGCTAGGTGTTTCAATAGCTGTCATTTTATCAATCGTCTTTTGGCCAAAATCGCTCGAGAACGAACAACCATGAGCCGTGGCCAGGTCGAGCAACTCCTGAATGACATCTGATACCAACTGACGCACACCCACCTTTTCTAGGAGTTGCTTATGGTTTGCGGTTTCAAACATGATACTTGCCGGGTGGAATGCAATCGGTCTAGAAAACAGCTGTTAGCAAAGTGGCACTATAGAGAAGGTTCAATAGGTTCAAGACTTGCCCTATCATACGCTCAAACTGCTCCTGTCTGATGTTGTGGGATACTTTGCAATCAACTTGTCCCGACGCCAGAGTCATCGCCAGCGCTTCAGCCATATCGTTCTGAATCTCAGCGGGGATGCCGGAATGGCTACTTGTGGCCCCGACCCAGATCTCCGACGAATTCAGATGCTCGAATTCGCTCGGGCCGGTCTGTGTGATGTCGACGCCAGAAACCAAAGACAAAATGACATTGGTCGGAAATCGCTGTTCCAGATGGGATTCGACACCGATGGTATTTGAGGTATTGACTAATATGCACGTATGTTGGGGGGTAACGACGGACTCGATGACTGCGGCCAGATCGTAAACATCGGGTAGCGCCTTGACACACAGGATAACATAGTCGTAAACATTTTCACGAGACGCGGCGTCTTCCGGACTGCGGACGACTGTAGCCATAGAGAGCGATAATCAGTAACGGAGGCCAAGATAAAGCAAAAGACGCGGAAGCTCACCATGACGGGGTTTAAATCGTTCAGTTCCAAATGCTTTCGACCTAAACGGCTGTTAGATGGGGTACTGGTTGCAGACGAGAAAGAACATACTTCATAGTCACTCCATATTGAGACACCGACTCAAACCCAGCTTTCCAGACTAGCGTCACGTCACAGGAGGTGGTTGCCTGGAGTCTCCAGGAGAGGAACGCAGAGATGCCATTACTGCCCACTAAACAGGTTTTTGTTAGACGACGGCCCATTATCGGAGGTTTCGGAAGGTTGGGAAAGGGGACTGCTTTGACTGATTGCGAGGTGTACAGAGAGTTGGAACTGAATGCACCAAGCCGAATCGATCGAGCAGGACCCCGGAGACAACGACTGACCTGACAAAATGCGCAGGCGCGGCGGAGGAGCCATGATAAGTGATCAAAAATGGAAGGAAGCTGTTCCCGCCAGCCGGAAGCCGAGAAAAAAAAAAGACGGCAGACGATGTAGTTGAAGGCCGACAATTCTAGAGTCACGATGGACGCTGCCTATCACGGAACGAGAGTACGCGACTCAATAGTCGAAGCCAGGGCGATTTCGATACGAAGAGACAGAGCAGCGGCAGGACACAAAAAAGCAAAATCGACGATTAAACGAAGGTAAGGGGAATCACGATGAAATGGAGTGAGCAAAAAGGGACAAACGAAGGAGGAGAGGGAGAGAGGATTGGAGAGGAGAAAGGGGGATGAGATTGAGGAAAAAGACAAGAGACAAGATAGAGTGATTATTATTGAGAGAGGATGAAGGATAGATGAAGGTGAAAGCAAGAAAACAGCTTCAGGCGGAAAGGCAGCCCGATAGTAGAGACTCGTAGTAGATCGTTTGCTTTTCCTTTTTCTCTTCCGTCACTACTCCTTGATTTTTTTTCTATTTTTCTATTTTTTCTTTTTTTCTTTCGAGCGATTGTCCAAGCCTCTCTGACTCTAACAGTCGTGGATCCCCGCCAGAGCTTGAACCGGAAGCGGATCCAAAGAGGCGATAACTGCCAGCGGAGAGGGGGAAACAGGCTGCAAGCGAAGAAACACTGGAAGAAAGGGAGGGAAAACAACTTAAGACAGGAAGAATGTAGATAGATACCTCACATTGCTTTTTCTCTCCTAAAAAAAGAGACGGAAGCGACACAGTGAGATTGAGAACATGAACCTGAATCTGATCGGAATTGAAATCAACACCTGGATTCGGATTTAGCATCAGTATGCTTTGACTATTCTACCAGCTAGTAGTAGTAGTGTCCATCCAGTTCTTACTGTTTACTCTCCCGACAACTGATAACAATATAAGTGCTTTTTCCCTCCTTTTTCTTTCAGGATAAAACTACGAAGACACCCAAGTGCAGGTAGAGAGTTTTACATACATCTCCAACGTAGCTCGCACTCTTTCTAAGGAGCGCTGGACAAATGAATCATCCTGCTGATGCGTTTGAGACACGACAGCCACCCGCTAAAGTGGCCAGGCAAATCGGCGGTGGTGCACATCCGGCGCCGAGAACCCACTCCAAAAGTCCACTTTGCAGGTCGAGATTCTGTGCTTCTTCGGTCGGACCCGGTCAGTCCGGCTCACCACGTCAGTATATCTATTCTACCTGTCGCGGATTTCCTGTAGGCAATTAATTCGAAACATCCACGGATCAGAACAGCCTCAACTTCAAAGATCTCGATCTACCACCCCAGCTCATCATATGAGCTTTTCTGAGAGATGTACCCTACTATAGTCCTTCTATCCCTTTGGGCTTTATTCGGCCTCTGGGAAGACTGGTGTGACCCCCTTTACAGTGCAGCCTCCTCTCAAAATGATGCTGCTTGCAAAGCAGCTCGCGGATGGCGATGAAAGTCTCCCGTTTTTGAACGGGTTGATCGGAGCTAGGTGGGACAAGCTCGGATGCATGTTCATGAGATTGCATTATTCTATCTTTACTTTTTCCTATTCTTCTCTAGGGAGTACTCTCCTGCAGAGGGTGAGTTACCGCATTCAATGTTATCTAATCATTTAATCTCCTTGACTTCATAAGGTTACGAATCATGAAGTAATTCCCCGGTTAAGGTAGGGAAGGGGGAGGCAGTGTTTTTCTGACTTCATCCCAGCATGCCAGAGCTTTTCTCCGGAGTAGGGATCGGCAAGCATTTCAACAGGGGAAGAAAGACGGGTAAATCATGTACTCCAGAGCAATGCTGTTTTCAGCGGTTCTGATTGCATCCAGATTCCGGGATAATCTTGGCTTCCCGTCTTGGAGGTAACTTGCTAAGAGAATTTGAGTATGATCTCCAGATGGTTATTACCGGTCATGTTTGACTCAGTCTCACTCTTGCTCGTGGTCTTTTCTCTAGGTCCCTGGAATCGGATGGCACTTTTGTTCGCCACACTGTCGATCCTGGGGGTGCTGAGGTGTATCCAATGATTGACAGGAATACTCTGGAGTAATGATATGCGTGGGCTTACTCTGAACTTTAAGTCTGGAGTACGGAGTCCAGCAATGGCGGAGAAACTCAACTGTTGATATCATGGGCCGCTTCGGTGTTAATATATCGGGAAAGGAGTTTATTGCAGGAGCCGAATATGACTCTGCACATAGCCAAAGCTTACTCTGATGAGAATCTGATCTTCAAGACAATGAAGCTCATATTAAGCATGAAGGCTCCTGCAGAGCATTGAAGTTTGGACTCAACCACATTGTAAGTTTGTCGATGGTGAAGCTTGGCTTCCGCTGTGGGGAAGAGATGGGATTATCTAAGCCAGATCTGCGATCGAGCCAGGACAGACAGACTTCAGAGTATAATCCGGATTAGTTACACAGCAGAGCAAGTCCTTTTAATGATACTTTTCAATGGCTATCGCTCTTGAGTTAGATTAGAAGGCCTGAAGAATTGAAAATGAAGCCTCTGAATGCAAGCCACTGCAAACATCAACAAACAACATAATTCCAGATGTTGGAAAGTTGGAACTTGGAACACTTTAGTGGCTGGCCCACAGATAGAAACAGAGGCTAAAACAGAGAGAGGGGCTAGAAGGACTTAATCATCAAATCATGCCCCACCAAAACTTATTTCAGGTTTGCATTTTCTCCTATTTTAAGACATTTCCGCTTTTCTTTCCTTGGTCCAGGTAGGAGGTCTGTAAACTTGTAAAGTCGCGACAAATTGACTATGAACATATTCAGCCGGCGAGCAGTGAGTAGTGATATCAATGGTTGAAGGCATTGGGAGACTAAAGAAGCCTTTGACGTCAATATGATCTCACAATAGATTAATTTCGCTTGATCAGCGACTTTGACTTGTCCATCACGTCTGGTTCCCGATGTCTATCACAACACCTAATTTCCTTTCTCCACCCACAGCCTCAAGATTAATCAAACTGTTGAGTTTCAACTTACTTTTTCTTCTCACTGCTCAGTCTCATTCTCGAGGGTCCAGGTCCATGCTTATGATGGCCAGAGTAGTGTGGCTTCATGCTGTGCAGTCCCCAGTCATCCCCCTTTATCTACCGTTGTAATACAATGCAATGTAGCTTTGACCAGCTCGCGATAATAGACAACTATCAAGTCCATTTTACTGGTGTGCTATCGTCCAGATTGCTTTTTTTTTTCCTCCAAAGGCAGCCCTCGAGTCTCCTAAACATCAATTGACAGTTGGCGAAGCAAAGCACGACAGCTCAATAGCTCGAGCTGTTTTCTTGGCAGGCAACTCTTCCTGCAAGTTTTTGCCAACTGTCTGAAAATTCAGTCTCACTGGCACAACAACGAAGAGATTAGATTTGACTAGCTCTTGTTTTGATCTTGGAAGTTGGAATTGTTGTCTCCTACCTCACCACGTTAAGTCTGATTTTGATCTATGGCTCATAGTCCTTCGAATCACATTTCGAGTTTTCTCACGTGGATCTTCTAGCATCTACTCTGTATGCAGTCCGGAGTAAATCCATAGCGAAGCTTGGCTTCGATCTCCATTAACTCACTTCTTGGCTGGGTTGAGAGTACGAGTACGGGCATAGAATAATGCTTATGCTTATGACCGCTTCGGATATTATTGTATGTTGTTTATGATCTGTCCACGCTCTGTCCACGGTCTCAAATTAACCTACTAAGACAAGCCAGTTGTATTTCATCAAGGGTCTTGCGAAACACACCTAAGATCACTATCAAACGCACGGTTGAACGAGGTCCATTACATTATTTATTCTCCTATTGGAGCTGTCTGACTTGCTATCAATTCCTCCGTCCCTCTATAATTGTAACCCCAGAAGTCGCCGGGACGAACCTGGAGATCCGAACTCTCGAATGGCGTACCAGCCACAGAGAGTCGAAGTTTGTGCGCGCTGCATCGAGCTTCTGCAGCCTAATCTAGATTCTCCGGCAAATGACATCGTGCTGTGGCGCAAGCCACCTGCTAAGTTCTAACTTTGAAGGACCCAAAGCTTTTGGGGGCTTCAGCAGTTCCCGACAGGGCAGACTCACCAACTGTTGAACAAGAACATTGGCACCCCAACCTAGAATTACCATTATTGTATCGGCAGTATTCCAGCTGGACCTCGCTGACCCGAGTATCTACGTATAACAAACCATCTATGATCGGACGACCACCGAGACGGGATCCCAGAGGTTATGTTATTGGCAGACCGTTTGAGCAGGAACATAAACTTAGCGGGAAAATTGAATTCAGACATCTCCTGTAATCTTATTGCAAATACATTTTTCATCCCAGATGCCCCAGATGCCCTTCCCAGAGCATCCAACAAGACGAATTACATCCGAACCATCGCGCCAAAAGCAAAACAAACTGATGAAATAGATAGTGAAAAAGCCAGTTATGGAATAGGATTGCTAGAGTAATATGACACTGATGACATATCAATCAACTATGCCATGTAGGTGCTAGAGTCGACACCATCCTCGGGATATTCACTATAGGAAGCCTTGTTAGTTCACTCGACAAGACCTACGAGACTAGAGTAACTTACGGAAGGGCGACTTCGAATCGCTTCTCAATATCTTTGAGGACCTGCTCATCTTCCGCGTTACTGACGAAAGAGATAGACAGACCCTTGGTACCGAAACGACCGGCACGACCGACTCGGTGCAGGTAAGAATCGGCGTCTGCGGGCAAATCGTAGTTGATGGCAAGGTTGATTCGCTCAATATCGATACCACGTCCAAAAACGTCAGTGGCAACACAGATACGCTTGTTGAACTCCTTGAACTCCTTGTAGCGTTTGATACTACAGCCTCATTAGCAATGCGCTTCGGTACTCATGTTAGGCTCAACTTACCGCTCCTCCTGACTGACACCGGAGTGCACGGCAATGCTGGGGAAGTTACACTCGCGCAGCAGCTTGTCGAGCTCATTCGCACGGACTGTGCTCTTAACGAAGATAATGACCTGGTTGAACTCAAGGTTGTCGAGAAGCTCGTTTAACTTTCGGTTCTTCTCCGCTTCGCTGAGTTTGATGTAGTACTGTTGCAGACCGTGGAGTGTGAGCTTAGTGTCATCGTCGACGTAAACTTCGAGAGGGTTCCTCATGAACTTCTTGCAGATGGGTCGAACATCCTGAGAAAGTGTAGCGCTGAACATCATGACCTGCTTGTCGGAGGGGGTGGCGCGGAAGATCTCTTGGACATCGCGACGCATATCTGAAGCCAACAAAGTAAGCAATATGACCGGACATGGAGAAATAATGGAAACCTACCGATCTGATCCAACATTTTGTCACATTCGTCAAGAACGAAAGCTTTAACGTTGCGCAATGAAAGCTTCTTGTCACGAACAAGGGCATTAAGTCGACCAGGGGTACCGACTATGATGTTGGGGAAAGTGTCTTTGTTCGACAGCAATTCGATATCCTTCTGGATGGGAGTACCTCCGTAGAAGACGGCAGTCTTCACGTCGGGGAGATACTTGCTGAATCGAGCATATTCGTTCTTGATCTGATAGGCCAGCTCACGGGTGTGGCACATAACCAAGACGGAGCACTCTCCAGGAACAGGCTCCAGTTGATGGAGAGATGTAAGGACAAAAACGGCTGTCTTTCCAAGACCAGACTTGGCCTGGCAGAGGACATCAACGTTGAGAATCGCGGTCGGAATGCAGACTTGCTGGACTGTGGTGAGGCGGAACGGTATGTTAGACTTTGATTCGATCCATGAAATTTGAAATAGAAAAGGCAATTCGCGTCCTTAGGTCCGTCCGTCCATCCCCCGAGTATTCGGCTACGCAAGGTCAAAGGTACCAGGCCCATCTTCTTCGCCCGAAGACCCGGAAAGTGCAAGCCATAAGCATGCCAAAGTATCAGATTAACTGCCAGGGGATAGATTCTTCATCTAGAGCCCCCGGCTAGTTGCGCAAAGACGTCCAAAACTGTAGCACCACGCCCCGTAATTCGGTTGCGCATATTTCACCCAGAATCGCCCAAGGCAAGATTCCAGGGAAAAGATCGGCGAAATCGAGAGTTTCGCCACGAATCACTGAAGCAATGAAGCAACAGAGAAAAGCCGTAGGAGAACTTTCCGCGCGGCGCAACCGGGTCTCGTGATGTTCCAGAGATATCTTTGGTGGCGCCCAGAGACCCAAGAGAAACAACTGACAAGAAGCGGCTATGGATTCCCTTTCCCGAGGAGATGGACGGACGTTGGAACATGGAGCTATGGAGGAAGGCTATTGGGAAAGAATATGTGATGGACTAACCCTCCGAAGGATGTTCGAAACCGCAATCGGTGATAGCACGTAGAAGTTCGCCCTTGAGCAGAAAGTCGCGGAAACCGGTCGAATGAATACCGACGTAACTTCCCTTCTTGTCCGGACGGCCACCAGTCACCGTCAAGTCACCCTCCTTCTTAGCCTGAGCACCATTGGCGGCGGGGAGAGCAGTAGTGGCTGCGGCGTCAGTGGTCTGAAGCTCCTCATCGGAGTAGTCAATGAGATCCTCCTCGTGAGACATGTTGAGAGATAGAGGCGAAACGATGTGAAATCGAAAGCGAAGGTCAAGGTTTGTTTGCTGTGGCGCGTTTAAATCCCAAGAAACAGAAGCCTGGGATGACGGAGTTGGATAAGTCGAAAACTGGAGGTTAAGACTGAGTTGATATTGAAAAGAACAAACAGCCGCTTTTATGGAGGCTTCGAGATGAATTGAGAAGGATGACAAGGGTGATGATGAAAGGGAAGAGATACGAGGTGAAGTCGCGAGGGATGAGCGAAGAAAGCAGCTACATCCACGTGACAATAATTAGTCATTGACGGAGCCGCGTTTCTCCTGCTTGCGGTTAGCTCCAAATTGCCACTTCAACAGCTTCGACTCATCACAGATTCTGCCCAGCATCTTCGCTGTCACCACATCATTCTTTTGCAATGGCAAAAGCAAAGAACAAAAAGGGTTCTTGTGGGGGTGTCAACAGTCATATACGCGCGCGACTGAACTACCTCCATAAAGCAGCCACGTACCTACAGACCGCAAAGACAAAGCCAGGCACCGAGGGTGTCGAAAACATCTCCAAGAGCGGAGAGGACGACGTGATGTCGGATTCAAAGCGCATTGTACCACTTGTATCGCCGAACAGTGCGAACACCCACGATCGTACAGCATGCCTTCCTCAACTCGCCCGGGTATGCATTTCTCAGATTCGCGGAGTCTCCTTGAAATCGCAACTTCGACTACCGATTGAGCAGAAAAGGTCGTTTTGTAAGCGATGCGATACTTTATTGGTGTCCGGTACGAATTTTACAGAGGAGATTAGAAATCCAAGCCGAGGGTCTAGAAAACCGTGGGCTGAGGTACGGGTCATTCGGTGCAATATCTGCCGGACGGAGAAACGATTTCCTCGGACAGATAAGCGTAGCCGCAAGCTCTCAGATCGCAGGAAAGATCAACAGGCAAAATATCAGTCAGAAGCAACCAAACCGACATGATCTCTGTCCTCGTTTCTTGGATGCAACTGCGAAATTCGTAAGTGAGCCAGCCTTTGATCAAACCCCATATGTTTTGCTTGGGCGGCCACTCGTTTCGCACCTCCTTCTACAGTCCGGTATAGTTTCTGCTTTCCGGTAGGAAACGTGAGAAGACAAGTGCAAGGTTCGGAGGCCTGATAGTGTTTCACTCTTCACAAATAAAGCGACGGAACTATACCCCTACCAGACGCTGGAAATAAAGGGCACCGCCAGATCAATCCGAAGTCTAAATGCGGCTTTTACCGCACTATCGGAATTGGAGGATAAGATGTGGACCATCTCGCACACGGCCTCCGAAAGCTCTCTTGGGGGAGTAGCAAGAAATTCTGCCAGCTTGTACCTTTCGCAGTCGCAGAAATTATCCGTTCTTGTGATCTTTTCGGCAGAATATAAAGTCATATCTGAGTGGCATACAATATACATGAGGCGATATAATTCCCCATGCTCAGCCAAGACTCCGCCTGTGTCAGGGCACCTCGAATCCTCTCAATCTGATCAATGGCAAGAAGGTTGCTGACATGTATGTCATACCCGTGGTGAAGATCCTGAAACAGACAGAGGAATAATGAGCTGAGATGAAGAAGATAAGACAAGTGACTGGTACACATGACAATATAAGAACTCCTAAGCAGCCCAACCGAGGCACAATAAACTCCGACGCTATAAACATGATTAAACTTTCCTGAGAGTTTCCATTCCAACGTTATTGTGCCGCAAAAGCCAATTTGCCGTGAGGCAGGTATCGAATCTTTAAAGAAAAGTCCTCCTAGATTCGCAAGCGAAACACAAGCAACATAACATAATAGCCACACGTCAAGCTTAAAATGGGATTGTAGATGCCATAGCGAGGTCGTAAATTCAAATCAGGGAGTCCGTGAGGACGAGTATGGTGTATAGGTACGTGAGTCTTTAGAGCGCTCTCTTTTTCTCCTGTTCGTAGGTATATCGTAGCCAGTCGAAGTGGCAATCGTGCAAGTCGTGCGTTCATGATCATGTTATAGAAATTAGGAGCTTCGTCCGGCGGGGATAAAGAAAAACCATTGTTTAGACTGGGCGTTTGTCGAAGAGACGGCGTAAATCAAAATTAAAGCGCCTCCGGGGCCAGTGATTGGGATGTGTTCTTTTGAGAGTAGTTTGTAGGAAAAATGATAAAGGATCGAATGATAGAGGTAGGGCTGCGAGGATGGTTCGTATGAGAAGGATTTCCGGAAGTTAAATAAAGGGTTATATGCTGCATATCATCGTCGGCGGCGAGCAGCTTGATCAAGGCGTTGATCTAGGCCTTCTATCCGGCCACGATAGGCTCTGACGATTTCTCTGATGTGTCCAATCTTGGCAAGTTCGTTCTCCAATTCGTCAAGTGAAGCTAATATAGAATGGGTGCGGGCGATCTCTGCGTCCGCATTGCGAATGACATTTCCTGCCCGGTCATAACTATTTTGGATGGAGAGTTGCATTTGATCTTCCAGCTAATATGGGTTAGAATCAAGCAACCAAGCGACTGCAGTATCTGCGCATATGATGATTGGAATGCGACTCAACAAAACGGCTTGGACACAGGCTCACAGAAACCGGGATTAATGCTCAAACGTGTAGACGGGGGAGAGGTGAAATTGAAATCATGAACATACATATTCAATGCGATTCTGGATTTGTTGCTGTAAACCGTCTAACTGATGCGACAGTGCCCGAAGGCTCATCGGATCCAGCAATAATCGACCATGGCTGCTGGCGGCACTGGCAGCGCGCGAGCTGGAGTTGCTGGTACGCCCAGTGCCTCTGCCCCTGGAAACCCCATTGCCAGTATGACCACCCTGAAGAGCAAGCTGCTGCTGCTGTCGAAGAATCTGGATCTCGGAGGAGGTGAGGCCAAGCGAGGTGTCGGGAATCGAGGCTACGGACATTTGGTCCGAGCAGAGACATGCTCCAAGCGCGACAAGAGTCTAGGAAGCGCCAGCCGATCTCAGAGTAGAAAGATGGGACGGACCGAAGTTCATGATGCTGAAGACCAAGAGCGAGGAGGAATGGTGGTGTGGAGCAGTGAAAGACGGGGGTTAGGAGGGAAGGGGAGAAGGGGTGACGTCGGAGAAGTGGCACGAGGACAAAGTCGACCCCCGGAGCAACACGCGGGATATCTTCTCAAGAGAAGGAAGAGCAATCCCCTGGCGTTGATTAATATGACATTCTCGGAACCAAGAAGGGAAGAAGTCCGTCGGTGGAGGGGACGAAGGATGGTCGGATGGGATGATGAGGAAACAAACGGATTGGATCGTCGGCGGTAAGGAAAAGAAAAAACGATACTAAAAAAATAGTAGATGAGACCCGCGGATCAATAATTAACAATCGGATGTTACACTGACGGGGAATAAGGAGGGGAGGAATTAATGACACAATTAAGTGAGGCGGCTCAGGGATGGGGAGACTGCAAAGCAGGGACAAGAGAAGAGAGAAGGGATGAGGGGATCACAGGAAAAAGAAAAAAAGAAGTTGAGTTGAGATCTGGAGACGACAGGATTGACTCTTGACTCTTGAGTATAGATACAGCTAGTCGTAGAGTACGATGAGGCTCACTCTGCAACCAACAATATCGTTTACCTTGGTTCTCATTCCTCAGAGCCTCTTCTCTTCTACCCCAGAACTTTACAATTCCAGATGTCCTCCTCGGACGCTGTATCGCACTCCAGCCCACCGCCTTCAGTCTTTCTCCTCTAGCACTTGCCCTCTCGACAACTTGGAACTTGGAATCCTCTTCCGCCATCCAATCGAGCTATCCTCCTTCCCTAGGTCCCCCCATTGATCACCTCTATCGAGTCTTCGTGCTCCCTCCAATCGTCTAAAGATCCGAAAGCCCGGATTTGCCGCTTTTGACGCTTGTCTAGCCGCTTTCTCTGCCAGCTGCCGATAACTCTCTATCACTCGCGTATCTCCAGACACCAAAAGTCCAGCGACCTAAACCCCCGCTGCCCAACCTGTGAGGCTAGAGCCCTGCATCTTGCCCTGATTTATTCTATTGGGCTTAGGAAGGGCCCACGCTCAGGGAGGAACAATCCGACTTGCTCATTTATTTTTCTCGACCTGCAGCTTACATTCCTCTCACCCTGTGAGCGTTCCCCAATTTCTCTCAAGCCTGTCTAGTTTGCTGCAGCTGTTTATGCTCCCTCGCTACCCCTCTTGGATAGATCCTCTTTTTTCTCTTGTTCCTCAGGATGGAGACGCACTTGACTGACGCCATTCTCTGCTTGTTCAACAGGACTTTGTCGACTAATCAATCAATTCCCCGGACGAATACCCGAATCACTCCAATCCTTCTTAGCTGAACCTTGTTATCTCTTCAAAATTCGTGTCGATCCCTCCGGCCAATTAGGCACTAGAATCCCGAGAGGAAAAGAAAAGCCGACCTTCCTAGAATCACAATGCCTCGAGACAAGGAACGGTCCGTCAACCCTGCCATGGCGCAGCGGAAACTGGAGAAGCAGAAGAATCTCAAAAAAGGCAAGGCCGAGGCGCTAGCCCGCAAAAACGAGAAACTGGGCCGGCGCAATCCAGAGCGCATCCAGCGGCAGATCAATGATTTAAAGGAAATGGAGCAGTCAGGACAGGGCCTGCGACCACGTGAGAAACAGATTCTGGAAGCTCTAGAGCAGGACTTGCGGGCCGTGCTGAAAGCCCGAGAAGCCTTGGGCGATAAGGCACCTAAATTCGATAGCACGCAGCACAGGCGGGGTGATGATCACCCCCGAGAACGTAGGGACGGAGGGGTACTGGGGAAGCGGAGGCGAGATGGTCACGGACACTTCAAAGAACAAGATAGCGATAGCAGTGATACTGATGAGGAGGTGCGGAGGATACCCATGCCGCGAGATACACCTCCACCTATCCCACGCGAGTTTCAGAGGAAGGCGGCCAATGCAGGCGGCGGGATTCGGGGCCCGCATTCCCTTCCGGCGAGACCTCCAGTGACAGAAGAAGCCAGGACAGTTTACGAGGCGAAGCCAGAAATACGTGATCTACGGCAAGAGGCCGTGAATAAATTTATTCCGGCAACAGTCAGGATGAAGCAGGAATCAATACGAGGTCAAGGAAAGCTATTGGAGCCGGAAGAGCTGGACAAACTCGAGCAGGCCGGGTATAACGCCGGTCCTGCAGAGACGGCAAACACTGCGACTGATGACCAGGAAAGGCTTCTTGACGAAGAAAGACGGTTCAATCAAGAGCTCCGGTCAGTTCAGATCGAAGAAGTCGAAGACGAGGAAGCCTGATTGATACCCACTTGTACTTTGGTCATGATAAAGGCCCTTGCTATGACTCGGATCCAACCTGGTGGGGGCAACCCGAACATATATGCGATGATCCCTACAGGACTGTGATACCACCGGCTGAGAATGGAATTGAGTCCGATCTCAGGCCACAGTGACGGAATGTGATACTTTCATCCACCCTCCCCGGCCTCCGGTCTGGATCCAGATCTCCCTGGATTGCATCAGGTGGCGCTTGTTCAACACCCGAGGCGAGAATAGAAGGTTATCGGTCATCTCAGTGATACCGGCATCTGATCCCTCGGACAATCGAGTACTTCTCTTCGTCCCACTGTCCCATCCTTCAATCCTTAACCTGGATATCGATCCGAGCGCCGGCCCTACCATGAGCCCGACTTATCACAGCAATTTGCTAGTTTCAAATCCCTTACATCTACTCGTATATATCTCCTTAGTTAGCAGCTAGCTTGGGGTGTACTACGCAATAGATTCTATAACCCGTACAAGACTTAAATGCCTAACTACCTAGGTACTCTAAGCTCTCCAGAAAGTATACCCCCACGTACCCATAAGCCACCCATAGCCCTAGTTAGTACCCATCCATCCCACACCCCCATATCCAAAAACTTCCAAGCTAACCCATCCGTACAATATACCTCTACCTATCTACCAACCTCCGCTCCCACAAGAACGCGAAAAAAGGAAAAAAAAAAAAAACCTCCGAACCCTGCCGAGTCAGCTGCATTCAAAATCCATTTCAGGCTGTAGTTATAGTTAGTTACAGTTACACCAGGGGGGAAAACAAAACAAACTCCCCCCGGAATGGATATCATTTATGTATGTCATTTTTGATCTGCCTGGGACTCTGCCTGGTACTACAACTACTACTAGTAGTAGTACTAAACCGACGTAGCTAGGCAAGGGAGGAGGTAGGTAGTACGCCAAGTCCCGATCGGGTGGTTCAGGGTATGTCAACGGTATGTCGAGTCGGCTCGAGACTTATGACGTTGAGGCTGAGTTTGGTATGTACTTTGGGGGGGTTCGTTAATACAATAGAGTGGCATGAGGTTTGGACATGGGGGTCATGCTATTGCCGAGGACATATGCCTACTACTAAGCTCCTGGTAATAAAGGCCTAGATATACAGTGACAAACTCAAGAATCTGCATGGAAAGAGCCATCTAACCGACTGAAATTCAGTATGTATAAGGTGCAGATGTACATACATACATCGAGTCCTTGTGAAACTCCACTAACCCAAGAAACCATTGTTTGTTAAACGCCTCCCACAGAAACACCAAGTCAAGGGAAGATAGAAAAGGAAATGTCGGAGAAATGTACATATCTAAAAGAGTGGACGAGTCTAGTTTGTCTGATAATCATTCGGAGAAAGAAGCACGAGGAACCAGGGTCGAGTCTTCTAGAATTCTGTGCAACCACCTCGACGGAATGATAGATCTAGACTCCAAAGTCGAGTCAGATGCAGGTAGCTGTACAGTGGTGCATTGGTAAATCAACAGAGGCAAAGGGGGGTCGTCACTGCGTTAGACAAGGGAAAGGTGTGCTTGAATTGTATCGCAGGGTAAGGAAGAAAGGAAAAAGATGCGGCAGCGCAAGGAAATGCATCATTGCTCCATGACTTGCATGGTCTTTCGCTCTCAGAATGTGTATCACCCAACCATAACTCCAAAAAATCATTTAATTATTAGAACGCAAGATGGGGATGAGTGGCCTTAGCCAATCAGATACCCAAGGCGTAATTCATATGCCTTTCACGGATCAACCGCCGAAAGGAGAATATCACACTGGCTGCATATCCGGAGGCTGCAATTATTGCAGGGCTATGCATCCTCTGTCCAGAGGGATGGTGACGCGCCCCACACAGGCATATCGTGTTCACCTCAAGTTGCGAATCACCTTTCTTCCTCGTGCTAAGAATGGACTCGGCATCTCGTCTCTTTCTGGATCCCAGACCGCGGGTGGCTCACGATCAGAAGACTTCAAGGGAACGGCACACGCCGCGGAACGGGGGTCACTGGCACAACGCTTGACCTCATCGATGGGACGGCCACCAGCACGCGCTTGTGCAAGTTCTACCAGGGTCCTGCCGCCCATATTGCGCTGCATTACAGCCTTGAACATTTCTTCACCGCCGCCGTTAACTTTCGAGGATCCGGATTTACTAGCACTCTTGCGTGTCGGAGATCCTGCATCAGCAGCGAGGTTGGCTGACGACGGAATCTTAGACAAACGCCGGTGGGGGGATCTTGACTTGGATTCCCTCGGGTGGTTATCAGGCTGTCCGGAGCCCGAAATCTGGGGTAGCCTCGAAGGGTTGGCTGGGAAAAGGGGAGGCTGGGTGCTGAGCTTCTGCATTAATGCGGCCGTGTTCTGTCGAAGGAGTGGGCGGGATGGAGCCTTGAAAGGATCAGGCCTGACCTTTGGACGTGTGGGTGAAGGAAGTTCCGGTGTATCATCCTCATCATCCGAATTCGTCAACGACGGTTCCCACTTGGGTCGCTGTCTTTCCCCTTCAACAAAGATATTTTTCCCTGAGTAGGTTGAGGAGGTGCGACGAGGCGATAATGAAAGAGACGCGATTGATATAGGAGATGGCTCCGCCATTTGTATATCCATGGGCGAATCCACGACAGTCTTAGAGCGGTTGAATGGAGTACGTGTCTCCTTCTTCGGCGGCCGGCCTGGTCTACTCGAAGGCGACTCTAGAGACAGCTGGCTGATGTCTGTGCTCGAAGGGCAGTCTGTGTCATCGCTATTGCTGGAAGAAATCTGAGAGCCGTGGCCGCTGGAATGAAGGCTGACGTCTTCACGGAAATTTGCGCTTCGCCGTTGCTTTTCCACCTCGAGGGCTACACGTTCCTGAACCTCGCAATCGAACTTCTTGCGGAGTCTATCGAGTTCGTTTTGAACTTGGCGGTCAATCTCCAACCTTGCTTTCACTTCCCACTCCCGTCGAACAGAGTTCTCGAGATCAGACCGAATCTGCTGCTTCTCCTTTTCAAGCCTAGCCAATGCTTGTTCCATGTCCTTCGCCTTCTGCAAAGTGGCCTCCTCTCGCCTCCGAACTGATCGTGATAAGCAGCCGAGTTCCATCTCCTTCCGCATCAGGCGAATGACAGGAGAGTTGATCAGAGAAGCTGTGTCGGGACGGTGGTCGGGATTGACGCGCAAGCAGCTTGCGATAACATTCTTCAATTCTGATGAATAAAAGTCCGGCAGGGGCGCAAATTTGCCCTCGCGAATTTTTTGAACGAGCTGAATATGTGTCCGAGCATTGAAAGGTGGCTCTCGTTGACATAACTCGTACATGATACAACCAACGGCCCAAATATCGGAACGTAAGGTGTATTTCTCGGCCGCACATATCTCGGGTGACATGTAGAAGGGCGTCCCAACATAGGTGGAGGCGAAATCGTGAGAGTGCATCAATTTGGACAAGCCAAAATCACCTAGCTTGACGGTGTTGTCCGATCCCAGGAAAATATTTTCGGGCTTAAGGTCACGATGCAGGATAGTCATCTGGGCCTGCTTTCCCTTGAGACCTGAAGGCTTTTGAGCAGCACCCAGCAGGCTTGAGCCCACTTCTGCAGGATCTGTACCGTAGTGACAGCGATATAGAGCGGTTACGAGCTGCGATAAAATGCGCCAGACAAAGTCCTCATCCGCGTATTTGTTCGTTCGTTTTAGGTTCTTGATGACCATGCTAAGGTCACCACCACCGCAGTACTCCATATATAGGTACAAGTCCTGACTTGCTTTGAGGTGCTCGCGGTGGTAATAGGCGACGATGTTCGGGTGTCGAAGTGAGCTCAGGATGTTGAATTCGGCCGTCAGCTGCTCCCTCTCCTTTTGGGACATCTTGATGTAATTGATTTCTTTCCGACATAGTATCTGTGAGATGCCTCTCGTAAGTATCATCACATTATGAAGGGTTGCCTTTGCGCCTTACGAAGCCATCCGATTTCCGCTTGACTTTGCGAATGATGCCAAAAGAACCACAGCCTAGGAAAGATTATTGTTAGCATCGTAGACTCTAGGATATTCCACAACGAAGGCGCCGGGGCCTCTACCAATTTTCTCCAGCACTTCATACTTGTCTGCCTCCGCCAACGCAATTGCCATTGTAGCTGTTAGGAAGAAATCGAGCACCGCTGAGTAGGATGGAGGTGGTGGTTGAGAGGAAGGATAAGAGGAAACTGGACAGATGAGGATTCTAGCTCATTGACGGACGTGTTCCAGTTCAGATGGCGCCTGTTTGGTTAGTAGAGCAAATGATTGAATTGGAGCATGAAGAAAAGTTGAAGCTTTCAAAGAAGTCGGTATGCAACGGCTTGGAGGTACTGAATGTTTAGAGCCAGTGCTGTTGCTGAGCAACGACGCCGTGCAACGGGTCTTATCTGTTTGCAGAAGGCGGTCGGACGCAGGGCGCAGGTTCATCCCTGAGAAGCACAACCCTGCATCCCCCTTTTGAAAAACCCTTCAATATATTACATAGGGACATCTCAGTTATCGCTTCTACCCGTGGACGGAGTAGCTATTTGTCTCATCGAGATGCTGGGGCTGATTTATCCCTGCACAAGAACTCGGTCGAACAATCGAGGAAATAACACGTGATTCGGCTTATCGATAAGCAATGGCCTTTTGGGTCCCGCATTCTTATCCCCGAGACCTCATCCGCCACTTGAGGGGAGAGACTCGAGACTCAACTTCTTTGCGATGGGAGACAAGGCCGTGTTGCGCAAAGATCAATTGGAGATCAGCTTGCGCAATGAACAGGAGCTGATCAAGGAAGGCACCATCATTGACGACAATCCCCTCGACCTGAGCGAGCCGTTTCGGGAACTGTGTGAAGCTTGTCGTAAAGGGGATCTTAAGCTTTGTCAAGAGAAGATTACCGCGGGAGTCAATATCAATGCACGGGATTCCTATGATTATACGCCCTTAATTCTGGTAAGTGATTGCTTCCTAAGCCTATTTGTTTCCCATCTCTAGGGTTGTTGGACGAAATAGTGACACGGAATTGTTCCAGGCGAGTCTCTGTGGCCATTACGAAGTCGCTCAACTGCTCTTGGAGTCTGGATCTCTATGCGAGAGAGACACTTTTCAAGGCGAGAGGTGCTTTTATCTTTCTTCTTTGGTTTCGTCTCAAAAAGCCGTTCATTCCGCTAACAATGAGGTTCTTCAATAGGTGCCTATATAATGCGTTAAACGATCGAATACGGAATCTACTTCTTCAATATGACTATTCCAAGTCAACTGATCCTCTACAGCCCCTTGCTGCGCATACAGCATCACTCCTAGTGCGCGAGCAGCCTAAGACATCTGACCTCGAGGTGACCGCGGGCGACGAGACTTTGTATCTGCACAAATTCGTTCTAGCTGCTCGATCTCCTTATTTTCAGCAGAAGTTGGAAGGTGCTCCCGAGATCACAACATGGAAACTTCCCAGCGCCATACCACCGCAAGCTTTTGGGACAGCGATTAAATACCTATATCTGGGAGAGCCTCCTCGGGACCTGAGAAGTGGGCCAGGGACAGGGTTTACGGAGTCGGAAGTCTTTGCCGGGATTGACAAGATTGCCAAATACTTGGAAATCAGCACTCTCGTGGACAGCATAATTGACAGTGGTGACAGAAGGTTAGCTCGGCAGAGGAGAACGATAGAAATTGCGAGAGGAAGAGATCAGCTGGAGGAATGGTTTCGAGCAAATATCCTTCGGAATAAGACAGTACTTGATACATCCAAGGTCTGTGACGTCAAATGGGATCACAACAACCCTATATTTGCGGATGTTCTACTACAAGCCGATGAGCTTCCGGAGGACGTCAAGCTTCGGTCGGATGAAGACGGCAATCGGGCAGGTCTCCCAATTGGTCCCATTGGATCTTCTGGTACCATCCAACAGGTGCAGGAGTCGACGTTATTCCCCTGCCATCGGGCGATGCTTCTACGGTCTGAGTTCTTCCAGACCATGTTCAATTCTCCATTTCGCGAAGCACAGATGAAGGAACACCTGCACATTATCCCCGTGGATTGTTCCCCAGACGTGTTAGAAATTGTTCTAACATTCCTGTACACCGAAAGGGCCGACTTCCCGCTTGACATCGCTGTTGACGTGCTGTTTGCGGCGGACATGCTCTTCATTGAGAAACTCAAGACCAAGGCTGCTATTGTGATTAGCACACTCGGCAGTGGTAGCATGTCGCAAGCGGAAGCCGCAAGAATCCGGGGCAATGAGGAAGACGATCTTGATATTTACGCCATCATCCGTGCTGCGTGGATGACGCGAGTTCAGCGGTTGGAGGAGTTCGCCGCCCGTTATTTGGCATATCGTCTCGAGGCCCATATAGACTCTCCCGAATTCGCCGAGCTCATTCAGGAGTCAGCGTCCCGTATTAAGGGACGGCAAGAAACCGATTCGATCGAATTGCTCGATGATATTAGGTTCTACCTCAGTGAACGATTCAGGCTGAGGTTCGATGACGCTGGAATCGAAGAAATGATGGAGGAACCGCCGCAGCAGGAGATTATTGCCAACAATGCCGTCGGCGAAGACGTGGAGAAGGTCACTAGTGGAATCGAAGCATTTGATATTTCCCAAGATAAGCCAACACATATCAACGGCGATCGATTGCCCGAACCTCCTGTTCCTAACCAACAAGATCGTATGCCTGTCATCATGACATTAAATGGCGAGGTCGCCGGCGACGAATCCACCAAGGACGCAATAAACCACGATATATTGTTGGGAAAGCTTGACCAGATCCTGGAGAGCTTGAACTTGGACGCATAACCTCTTCCGGACACCTGGGCGGTTCCAAATGAACCACGATGAGTTGATGATTTACGACCTTACGGAGGGTATATATACATCCACATGGTCCCAAAAGAAGATACAACACATAGAAAATGGTAGAGATCGATACACTGGATACTTTGATACACAGAATACAATGTGTGAAATTTATGGGCTACAGCAAAAAGACAACTTCGCATGGATATACTTTGTTTCGATCCAGATTTCTAACACCAACCACCTGGTCTTGACCATACTTCAGCACAGCGTACCGCGCCTGGGCAATCAAGTACTGAACTTGCTTTGAACAAGTGTTTTCATCAGTTCAGCCGGGAGCACTTACTTTGCATAGTCATTAGGTCATGGCAGCAGAGCAGCATTGAGTCTATCTTTTATGTACAAGGGCCATTGTTCAGGCAAACAGCACTTCGACCAGCTCAACGGAAACCCAAAGCGCCAAACAAATTGAAATCTGGTAAGGGCACTAAATATACAGAAATAGGTCCTCATCGCTGCTAATATATAGGAGCATGATATCCTGCGCCAACAACCCCGTGCTCTCTCAGAGCAAACAATATAGCATGCGCCACGGCCCGCAAAGTCAGTGCGATATCTTAACGTTTCTAGTGTATGCTCTGGTTTTCGTTTATTTGAGCATCATATGCACCTAGGGACGATAAAAAGCCAAACAATGACAAGGTTTGAAAAAAAATGGAGATCGAAGCCGTAAATTTCTCGTCGCAGAAGTTTATACCGTGAGCGAAGAACCACATTTGCAATTGGAAATGCCGCAGAAGGATGTGATTCAGCAATTATCATGCAAGAATTTGTGACATAATGAAAGGCATGCATATTATCGACCGAGTGACATGGCTTCCCAGGAGCTTAACGAATTATCAATACGAATACCTCATGCAAGGCGCACAAGCCAACAGACTCCAGAGCGACGAGTCGAGAGAGCGCCTGCAGCAGGAAGCGATCACGCTGCAAATGAGCCCACTTCACATAGTTTTACTTTTGATTATCCGACGTGTACGGAGTATGAGTTTGGGGGTGGGTGCTACGGTGTGCTCACGGCGTGGGATGGGCAAATACTCGAAGACCAGACGCTGCATGGCTTGCACAGCCAACCAACAGTAAGCGCTCAGATCATGCAGCGGGGAGGAGCCACAGCAGGAGGATCTGTACAGGATTCGGCGTCAGAGACTAGAGTGCTACTCAACCTGAGGCGATGAAGCACACCAGGCGACCAAAGAGCGGAAAAATGGGCGAAGGGAACCTTAACCTGCAGGTTTGGGAAATCAAAGCGCGAAAAATGCTGGTGATCATCAAGGCTGATTGGCGATCTGGTCCCTTCTTTTTTTCTCCTGGTGCGTTCTGGCTGGTACAGGCAATCGGGCATTTCCGTGGCGGATCGCCCTCGAAACGCATGGTCAATCTAGGTCGGGATTTTTATTTACCAATCAATGAGCCTGAAGAGTCGGAGACTGGTCGATGTTGGGCGTCGACGGTGGCCACCGCAACTCGTATGATGGATGCCCATTTGTCCCCCTCCCTCAGGCTCCAACTCTATTACTCCGAGAGTGGGATTGCCACGACACACCAGAATCATTTTGGTCTTGCTCATCCAACTACTGGTACGAGTCGGCGACGCTCACTTGGTGTTTCCCCACTGATTTGCTCCAAGAGGCAGATCGACACAGCCATCGCCTCCCTAGGGTGTGCGGGGGAGTAGGACTGATTGGTGCAATATTTTGCGAGTACAAAACCGTTGAGCTATATTGTGATGACTCTGGTATAATTCTACGCCTTTCAAGTTCGCTCAGCTTACGTTCGAGTGGGACTGTCGGGATTCCGGTTTCTCGAGATTACTCAGAGTCTCTTGTGAGGAGGCTGGTATCAAAGCTGACGCCATTATCGTCATGGCGGGGTTGGAAAACAGGCGAGGGGCGAAATGATTGTCTCTCCAACACAGAACAACGTTTGACCGGTTTTCTCGCCTCCCAACTTGCAGCTATGAGAGGCAAACTAACTTGATACGGCAGTAGTCTCTCTGTATGGTAAATCATGGGGCCAGGCGCTCGCCAACATGCATCGCAGAACTCCTGGCGGCTTACAAGTTAACTTCGCAAGCAGCTCTTGCCCCGTCGGACTTACTTGGACGGTCCTCGCCCGGGATGCGGAATGGGCTTGGACTCTGGAAGACTGTGTGGCTCGACTCCGCTTGTCTCTGCCGGAGATTATGGTCTGGGTTCCCAACCTTCCTTTCGACGACCTTACTGGAATCGTAGTTATAAGATGGGTCGTTATCAACGGCCCACTCTCTCAGCGTGAGTGTGACTGGGATGTCAGACCAGGTGATGCGAATTGAATGCGGGCATTTGGGGCCGTTCGATTCTCCCAAGTGTCTGGTAACTAATCTATTCCAGAAGCGTCCTCCAACACTCGCCTGGACCATGTCTTCCATAACAGACATATATCCGACACCGATGAATGATCTACGGTGTTACAACGGCTCCGGTCCCGTTCCCACGCGATATTCCTTCCGGAAAAGAATACAATCTAAGTCAGATACTCCGTTCCTCAACAAGCTATTTTGATGGAGATCAAGAACTCGAGTGTCCAACGGCCTTGTTGTGAGACCAGGAATCAATAAGCGAGGGGCAAGATTCCGCAAAGAGGAGGGACTCCTGAGACTGGCATCCTCTAGATGAGTATGTGCCAGCGAGAATCACCATGCGAAGCAAAGGGGTTGTTTGCAGCCTACCCTTCACCGAAAGTAAACTGTATCGCTTGATGAATGGTTGCTTTGCACTCAATCCTTGGGATAGACGCCATATTGAGAGCGGCTTATGGGAGGAAATCAGGATCTTTGGCCACCCCCGAAAGAATGCAACACTGGCTCTGAGATAGTACAGGAAATGCCTTGACTGGTGTTCGCCGACTATAGCCGCAGTTACTCTAGCTAACGAGTAAAGTCTTGGAGACTCGTATATCGGCCAGGGTCGTGAATCCCTGACGCAACTTGGTCAGCCCTAATGGGATATTCCCCAACAGTGGTTAATCCTCAGTTGGACTACGTGGAAATCACTCAATCCTTGGGCCGTCTTCGATATTGTCAAGGCTTCACTAGCACTCCGTATTATTGGAGCCGTGCTCGTTGCTTCATATCTCAGCCTCCAGGGTTAACCGCCTAAGCACAAAGAGACCCAGGGCGCTTTGACTATGCATTTTCTCCGAACACGAGCAAGCCAATCCGCATAGACATACGGAGCACATGAAGTAGACCCCAGCCACAAAAGGCACAGCAGATTCCCAAGCGCAACAAAGTCAAGCCTCTCCCATATTGTTGCAGTGCTGCAGAGCACAGAGCCACCGCACGGAGCCCTCTAGAGGAACCAAGAGACATGGAGCCAAGGAGAGCAGTAAGAGAAGGCTGAAGCCTGAAACAAGTTACAGCCACTTAGCTACTCGTCATGCAGCCCTCATCACATCTACTCCGTAAGAATATGGATCATGATCATCCTCCCCTGTCCTGACTCCTCAAGCTCGTCCGCTAAGAAGGTGTTGGAGAGACCAGGACGTTTCCATCGTTCTGTGCTAAGCTTCCTATCTCGCGTGGCAGAGCAGTTTGCTTGAGAGCCCCGCTTCCTTTCGGAAAAACGCGGAGGTTGAACTTTGCAGATGCGTCTGCATAGCTTCCTGATAGACTACTACCAATCTGTTCACATTGAGCGCTGTCTCAATAATGTCGAGACTCTGTCGAGTCTCGACCCTCAAACCATAATTTAGCCGTTTATCCTCGAAATAAACGAGATGGAGTGTGGCAGGATGATGCACGGTTCTAATTTGGAGCGTAAGTCCCCCGTGTCGATCTTTCTCTCTGGAACAACTTCGGTCGAAGTGACACCCAAAATTAATAATAACAGCAGAAGAAAAATATACGAGAACTCAGCCTGCGACCCGCATAAACCTCGGCCGCATCCATGGAAATCTTTGGTTATTTTACCCACGGCACGGAAAATCAACTAAGCTATTTTGGGTAAGGCTCTGTCTGCCACGAAGATCTTCTTTTTTTTTTTTTTTTTTCTTCTCGTGATTTTTTTTTTGTCGCCGGATTAGGTTAGTCTATTCGAGGTGTCTTACCTCGAATCATCCTCGATTCAGCTGAGTGTAGTACAAGGTCTCGGTTCATCGTACACTTTTCCTGTTTGAACTTGGCACCGCACTGTGACTCTGACGGAGGACAGGACTCAGATCTCATCTTGCAAGATATAGATCGCCACCATACAGAGTACGAATACACAAAACAGAGTAGCAACACGAACCAAGAATCTGATACTTTAGACTTACGTATCCGAGGGAATGGGTGCAGTCACCGGTACCACTGCAAGGAGCTATGGCCAGAAGATGTTCTGTTCCCAACTCATGGCATGGCGTGGCATGGGCATGGCAAAATAATGACATGCTGCTTTTGCTGACTGATGGCTGACGGACTGAACTTTGAGGTTATGGGGCAGAAGGCTGCACCACATCCGCGAGTCCAACTAATCCCAAAACGGTAAGCAATCCAGAAATTCATTTCAAAAAATCTAGGCAAAAAAGGCTAAGAGAAAGAAAGTGGGAGGCGGATCCACCGTCCCACGTCTGTTTTCGCTTGATATTTCCGAATGCACGCGAGCTATCCAGGGATCAAGACTTGGATTTACCAGGCTTCTTTGTTGGATCTTGCAGCAACGCAGCAATGATAATATGTACGTACAACAATTACTATTCCTTGCTGGGACTGGTAGAGACAGACAGGGTTCTATGGCGATCATCTGATACATATTTCGTTTTTTCTTACATCTTAATAATATTCCCAAAGACTCGGGAAGCTAAGCTGACATCGAATCGAATCCTTGCTTTTTGCCTGTGGCAATACCTAATAATAATAATAATAACAAGAGTTCCATTAGAGGTACCCTTTTTTCTTGTCTTCAGTGATCCGTTCTATCAAATTCAACAACCACGGCCGAACAGTGATGACTTGGAAGTTGGGACTCGGAGTATTAGAAAACGGTCTATATGGCCCCATATAGCCCCACATTCTTCAACTGTCTCAAGCTGAGCTACTACGTAATCGCATCTTCCATGGGTTATGCGCATTTTTCCTTGGTACATGATGACTACTATGAGACTGGTAGATACTCAGGAGTATACGGTATACTTAGCCGACCGACTCCATGGTTAGATCTTGATTAAAAGATGTTGATCTTCTCGTATGTACTAACTACTATACTATGGACTCCGGAGTAGTAGGATATATATCGAGAGAGGCAGATCACAAAACCAATTTTACCTTAGCAGCATCAGGTTCATCATGCCTGCATTTCTGTCTGTAGTTTGCATCTAATCCTGTTTTCTCGGAAATGAGTCTTCCTTGACTACTCTATAATACTCCGGAGTAGAGCACTGACTCCAGAGAGATAGAATCAACGTCAAGAGCCAGTAGCGAGTGCCAAGGAGGACTCCAACATAACTCGAATTAAGTTTGACTGGCCGACATACACTAACCTCTACTACGGAGTATTGAGGCCGATATATTATATGATTAAATTAGTTAAACATGATATGCGATGACGATAGTATGATATGATCTCTTGGCTTGATATGCAGCATCCTCCGTAATCTGTACTCTGGACTCTGGAGTACACTGGTGACTACTACTGCAGGTTCTTCAAAATTCGGCCTAGGACGGAGTATATTATGTTTTAGTACTAGGTACGGTTACAGCGAGTTATACCATATTGATCCAGTCACCGTGTCTGAGACAAAGAAACTCATTTATTTCGGTACCCAGGTATGTAGGGATGTGGTTTTTCTCTTTTTTGCTTGATGGACCATACCCATAGTGATGTGATCTGAGACAGATAATGTTATGCCATGCGATGCGGATGTCAATTTCGATAAACTTTCAAGAAGTTTCTATGTATAAATGATCGACTGAGTGAGTGAGTGAAAGGGTAGAAATTACGATACGGACTGGCTTGAAAGTGAGTTTCTCGGTGAGAGACTGAGAGAGATACGTACTCAAACTTCAAAGTTCCATGGGCTTGGTAAACTTACTTTGAACTCTGAAGGATTAGAGCAATCTTATTCTTCAGGTTCAGGTTCTTGGTAAGTTCTGCCGTGATTCTGTGAATCCATCTTGGACCCCATCATATCATCCTCCTCGAGTCCAGGATTCTACTCCTACTATGTACTCCATAGATACTCCGTACGACAATGAGGCAGGTACCGGAAATTACCAACACTAGGAATTCCAACAATACTAGCGTGCAGTAGCGCATCGGCTTTGGTGCCAAACTCGGGAAGGATGCTGGCGACGGCGCGAATCTGCCACGTGAAATCACCAGGGTCCAGACTCCAGCAGCGACACGAGGGGCGCCGGCGCTAGTCCTGAACGAAATCGGATCATGGTGGCGCCCGCTCCAGCAGTTCGAACGTCGGCGCGTGGTTGGTGGGCTGGTGGTGGTTTCAGGGGGGGAGCGTTGGAAACTCTATAGGCGAGCCTGGACACGAGAATCTATCTTACCATACCATACTCCGGAGTAGATTAGGTGTGTAGTCTCCTACCCCTGGCTGCCTGGCTGCCTGGCTCCCCACGAACCCACCTGAGCGTAGATTCCCTCCCTGATGACGATCGACCAACGTGGCGGTCGGGGGAGGTTGTCGGATCTCGAGTCTGGTCTCCTAGAGTCTGGACGGCCCGGGTATGTTGAATTGTTTTAACTATGGCCTTGAGAATGCTCGGCTTGAAACCTGCTATGGTGATCATCGTGATTGTTTCCGGTGACCAGTCCAATTTGCTGTCAATCAGACCCCATCTGTTGTGTATATTTGGAGTACAGATCTTTGATAGCACATCGGAGTATACTTTCCAAGTAGAGCGCGGAGTACACTAAGATAGGACTGCTACAGCTGTCGTACCACCCCCAAAAATCAACCTGCAGGGCTTGAACACAACAGCGTGTTCTTCCGCTGCATACCTTGCAGTCTCGATTCTGTCTCGCCATGTGTTTGTCACGGGAGACTCTTCGAAGTTCGTCCGGAGTATCTCTGCCAGTGTTCCTGTGCAACATCAGTCGAGAAATCTCAAGTCTATTTGGTAATACGAATACGCGCCACAGAGTCTGAAATCAAGCAATGTGATTGGACCTGCTGTGTATAAAGTCAAAAAAAAGGAGGCGGGAGACGTCGATCCTGTTTGAGTTTGACCGGTAAAACTACGGTCGCGCATGGCAGGATGATCTTCTTATCACGCGTGGCTGCACAGGCTTTATCCTGGTTGTTTTGTCTCCTGATCCGCTCCTGAAACTGAAACTTAGGTCGGGATGACCTCACTGAGCACGGCCTTTCTTTGCTTTTCAAGGTCTTCTTGATCGACGCGACTTCATCTCTGACTGCACACCTATTTCTTTCACTTCTGAGAAAGTCTCAAGTTGTGCGAAGCTTATCCTGTTGGGGGGCTTCCAAGCGAGAAATGGCGGTCATTCAGTCATGAGATCCATCATTCGATGGAGCATTGTTTGATATTTATTTTCTTTTTCCACGTACCTTGAATCGTCATCAATAATCTCAGATTCCTGTGATGTGCCGATGAAGACTCAACAGTTAAGAGTTAAGACAGATAAGGTCAAGTCCAATAACGGAATCATCGCCGCCGCGGCGGGGACGTGGACTATTGACGGAGACCGTTGCGGCTTGCGGCTAGCGACAGGTTAATGACGAGTCAACGACAACTATAAGCGAGATTATGTGTATACCCGTCAATAGTCTCGCAAATTGCAATGCCTGATTATCTATCGACAATCTATTGTGACAATCTATTGTGAGGCGGCCGCCAGGGGATGACAAGATTGGACACAGTGATGATTACCCGCCCGCGAAGCGAGTTGCAGACTTGCAGGAGTAGTACGTAGTTCATCTGGAGCACTCGGAGCCTGGACGAGAATCAGCGGTCAAAGCTGCTGCTGTCTCAGCCGCTCAGCCTGCTGGACATGGGAACTTTTGAAGTTGTTGGAATGATCGTCGCACATCAATCTCGGCAATCCTGTTTAATTTTACCGTACCTACTAACTATTGGCTGTTTTCCAGCTCCGACCTGATGGATTATTAATGCGGATTTTCTGATGCGTTCGTGTTCCTGAGCGAAATCTGAAACCGAAACTTGAGAATGGCTTGAGAACGGTTTCTTGAGAACAGGCGCCACAAAGTATATTCCCTCTTCCTTCGAGGAGACGTTGAGGAACTTGATGCCGAGATGGTCTTTATCATCTCTTCTCATAATAATTTCCCTTGCGTAATGACTAATGAGGAGTTGACGATCGCAGCCAAGTCTCTGCGTCGGCAATAACTAGTAGATACCCCTATATTTGATGTCAAGAGTCAAGAGTCAAGACCACCGCAGCTCCAGCGATCTGCTCCCCTTTCCCTTTTTGATCGGGTATCCGCCAACCCGGAAATATAAATAGCCAGGCGCAATCTTATTTAGGTTGTCAAGCGATTAAGCGAAGAAAGTCTGGCCAAAAGGCTCCTGTTTAGCGATCCGTGGTTGACCGGCCCCTTATGAAGATCTGGTATGGACCTCGTGTCCAGGTACCTAATTTTGAAGCTTCTCCAACGCCGCCGGAGAGGGAAACTGGAGGCGCGTCTGCAATTGGTCTGGTCGGAATTCGTAATTTCCAGTGTACCTGACTATGTATCTGTAGGTTGTACCACTACCGGTGATCATCGCGATCTGTGAGTCAAGATTCAGGTTGTACGGAGTTCGGGTCAATTCCGGCTGTAGCCTGTGCTTGTTGGCTTTCGAGGTTTAGGAATCAGAGATTCAGAACTACTCGAGTGGATCGGCAGACTCATGAACGACACACGACGAACGAGGAACAACATATGTTACGGGTGAAATGGTTGGTTGGTGGACGAATAAAACTGTCCAACATCAAATAAAAATAGAAATAGTTGCGCTGTGGCATGTTTTCTTTTTCACCGCATGAGATGATGCACTGGGAAGGTTTCTCGCAGAAACCAAAGTCCGTATTGTATGTATATCCCTCAATCAGGCGTCCATTATTGTTGCGAGGAAAAGGAATGTCATTCTGATCTTTGTGTCACCTCGCTTCCGCACCTCAAGGTTCAAACTTCAAGTTCACTGTGTGACACGACTCTGTGCGACACTGGACCAAGGATCTGGGTTCTGGGATCCATGATCACTGACTGGCAACTGTGCGCCTTGCGCAATTTCCCACGTTTTCTGAACCTCCCCGGCTCTCTAGTCTCACGTTGGGCTTGAAAGAACGAACCATCCTTAGTTGGATTCTGGAGACGGCTGATTTGCGGGGCTTATTTAGGTTAATCTAGCCTCATAGTGTACTCCCCGAGGTCTTAACCAGTCGAGGCGACGGAGTCTCCGAGTCTATCGAACGGACAGGAGAAGAATTCGAGAAAGATTTTGGTGTCACCTGGCCAATAGGGCATAAAAATAGGAGAAGGGGGTCTGTACTGGAGCCAACGTTTTCCTGGCTGAAATCCAGTCAGCGTAATTATAGTGATTTTCATGCAGGCAAGTTGTCAGCGTCGCGTTGGAGACCCATCCGATGTGCACAGTGATTGGCTGAGAGAGCTTCGCTTCCACGAGATCGTTTATTAAGGTTTGAGATGGGGGCACATCCATCATTCACACATGGTTGACTGGACTGGGTCTCTCCATATCTTGTCTTCTTGTCGTTGATTTCTCCCTCGCAGAGCACAGAGGGGCCCGTGGAGTCGAGACAAGATGTCGTACCTTGGAAGGGACAACAACGCCGCATCAACCAGTGACCCATCCTGATGATCATTGTGATTCTCATGATCAACAGCTAGCATTTTAGCATTCTAGCGACAAGATTCGACCTCACAGCCGACACAACAGGTGTGGTCCATCCCTTCAAAGTCCATCCAAGGGAAATTGATTCGAAGCACTGAAGAAACGGACGCCTCGCGAGTCGCGAGTCAAGGGAAATCCTCTTGGCAAAGCACTATTCCTATTACGGTCATGAAATTGGACGATCATTTTCGGGGAAAGCACGGAAATGAATTACGCAAAAGAGAACCTCTTGACCGAAGAGCTCACTCTCAAGGGTGAGTGCTACTAAGATCATCATCTATAGTTTATTAGTTATCCGGTACTCCGTACTATCGATGTCTTGGGTGAGATGTGACAGGGATGTTCTATCATGAGTGACTCGGTTCTTGGACTGATGATTACCCATTAGTGTGTCTTGGTCTGCTCGTTTTCGTGACCTTTTTTGGGGGTCCTGGACTCTTGGTTCGCCGCCGAGGCTCAGCACATGTGGCACTGTGGACAGGAAACTCGGGTGAAGCCAAGACTTGAACCAGGGATGATGCCAGTTGGCCCCTCTTCGACAGTGTCTGGACTGTGTGAGTTGATGTATGAGGGCTTGTGATTAAGTCGATCCTAATGGAAGTACGGAGTAATTGAGCGGTGATTGAGCTCGGTGATCAATAAGACGAGGCGAAGGCTGAAGGTCTCTTCCTCATACGCAGCAGTCATAGTAGTATCTCGGTAGACTGTAGTCACTATAGCAGTGATGATAATCAGGTGTCGTAGCAACGTCATAGCAGTGAAGGGCAAACAAAGTCATACGGATTGTTGCCCTTGGCCAGAAGAGCACCAGACTAACCTTAAACTGGTCTTTGGTCCGTACCTAAGAACCTCCTTTATTGTTTTTGCCTATCGTTTCCGCTCCACGATAATCTCCGGTTCTTTCATCACGCTAACTCGCATCTGTCGCTTGGCCCCCAAGCGAAGGATGCAAAGGATGGAAATCGTTCCCAGATTCCTTTCTCGGAACGCTCGCCAAGACTGGCCCAAGCCCAAGCTGGAGCTGCCACCCGGCCCCAGAGGCTTGGTTGATGATGAGAACGGAGTCACTTCCAATCCGAGAACAGTCCCCCCCTTGTCTGAGCTCCTGCTATGGATCCTCGAAGATGTCAAGACTCGTTGATCAAGCTCAGAAAACCAGAGCAGTGATAGGGGAAGACATGGGAGTGGAATATCATGATGAATCGGGGAGAGTGAAGTCGAAGTTGAGGATACAGATATGCAGACCGTTGTTATCGAGACTCGAAAGTTGAAACACTCCAAAAGAAAGATCGACGGTCTTTTTTTTGTTGGATGAGATCAGGTTCTCAGCAACGACGTGATCGTGCGGCAACGATCAGCCGTTAACGGGGCATGGGATCGTTGTTATGACAGGTAAGACCGTCAATGAGCCCACCCAACGATCGTCGCCTGTCGAGGCCCATTAATAATAATAGAACCTACTAACTAAGGGAATATATTAACCGGTTGGTCGCCTTTGCCACGGCTTGGAGGCGCAGAGGTAATCTGAGGATTGATGGATCTGCACTAGGAGATTGTGCCGAGTTGGAATGAGATGATGATTCTCCCCTTGTGTACTCTTCGCAGCAGTACACAGTAAGTCTGAGTATTAATGAAGCTGTGAGAAGTTCAAACAACAATCGAGAATTCTTCTGAGACATAGCTGGTTAGTCATCAATCTCGCGTGTCAACTTTCAAGGGGTGGAGGTTATGGTACTAGCGGAAACCAAAAAAAAATACGGCAGACTCACACAGTCCACTGGGAGGGAAAAAAAAAAGAAAAAAAAGAAAAAGAAAGTTACCGATCCACTGGTCATCAATTAAGCTTTGGAACGGAGGTCTCAGAATGGTGGCCTTGGGGAAAATTACCCCTTACCAAAATTACCACACTATATCGACTCTGGACTAAGAGTCAATGGACCATAATAATCGCCGCTGCTAAGACTAAGACTAAGGGTAGTCAAGATGATTGTCCTCGAAAGCTCTCGGCTCCGTATCGGCTGCACTCCACCGACATCCACCTCCCGAGTCATTTCCACGACGGCGGAGGGCACATCAGCCTGCGCGAATCAGCCTTGGATTGATCCTCCTGTGATTAATGAGTCTCGTTATTATTTTAATTAAATTATTTATTTTCTTATTCTTTCATTTGCTCCCCACCTCTTACAAGTTCTAACAGTCCTCATCTCTGCTCCTCTGCTCTTGGTCTATAAACCTCGTTCCCTCCCCCCCCCCCTGTTCCTTTCTTCCCCCCACTCCATACATCTGGATCGGTTTTGGATAGCGTCGCCTCCTTCATATATGGTTCCCTCATAGCCACGTTTTTACCACCTTAAATCATCCGTCCTTTCTCATCCCGTCGACTCTCCCAAGCACATTTGACCTATCTCACCTTGTGTGACAAGCCGACATTATGGATCTCGCAAACCTCATCTCACAACCGGGACCTGAGCCCGCCTTGACTGTCAAGTCGAGAATATCTTACAGTCCTCCTGCTTTCGAGCCTGGCTCCTTCTATCCTCTCGCTTCGACCTCATACACCCGCACGCAAGCGCCGCTATCCCCGCCAGTTGAAGATAGAACCTCACGGTGCTCTTTGCCCTCTATCTCAGCGCTTCTCGACAGCGCAGACGGCGCCTCAACACATGCAGCAAGTATGAACCGCCAGCTTATCTCATAAGACTATAGGGACCCTGGACTAACAGCGCAACAGAGCGTCAAAGGTTGAGCTCCCCCACATACCGAGAGCTACCCTCATTCGACAAGTCTACAACCGGTGTCCCAGTCCGCCTTCCACCTACACCCCCATTGCGCCCTGGCTCCGGCTTCCACAGCGCTGGCCACTCGCCCGCCAGCTCAATATCCCTCGGGACCAACACTGTCTTCAAGACCGAGTACCCACAACCTCCAGTCACCCTACCTAGCCCAACCGACAGGTCATCAGTCTCCAGCCAAGGATCCGCCCACCACGCATCCAGCGCTTCTTACGCATCCCCAGCTTCCAGCGTCTCTACTTACTCCTCTCCCATCGAGCCGTCTCCGTCGTCCACCATGTACTACCAGCGACCAGCCTCTGCCGGCGCATATAGTGCTCCCCCGCCACCACCACCGCCGGCATCGCACCAGCAGATGATTTCCCCCGTCACACCTGCCTGGCAACACCACCACTACTTCCCTCCATCCACCTCCACACCATACCAACAAAACCACGACCGGTATATCTGCCGCACATGCCACAAGGCCTTCTCAAGACCCTCAAGTCTGCGCATCCACTCTCACAGCCACACAGGCGAGAAGCCCTTCCGATGCACACACGCCGGCTGTGGCAAAGCCTTCAGCGTGCGGAGTAACATGAAGCGACACGAACGCGGATGCCATACTGGTCGCGCAGTTTCTACTGCCATGGTATAATCATCACATCACAAAACACCACACCACCCTAATAGCGAGTCTTACTCCAACTCGCCATAATCCAAAAAGCCAGAACCCCCCTCTACTCTAATTCCTCGAATTATTGTCTATTTCATGATACCCTCTCACGTTCATGTTCTGTTTCGTCATCTCTTATCCACCCCCTTATACCAAATGCATTATTGTGGGAAATCAACGGCGAGACAGCGGTGTTCCGGGGAACAAATTTAAGCATTTCTTCTCTTCTTCCCCCTACATGTATATTTTCTACACTCGAACCGAACCGGATTGGTTCTGGTCTATGCATATTGGAGGAGCCAAGGCATCATCCATCATCATCATCATCGGGGCTTCCGAACCCTATTATTTTATCTGAGAAACTTGAGTATGGATCGCAGATATGATATCCTATTACATTTTTTTGGAATGGTCTCCGTTTTCCTTTTGTGTCATTATCTTTTCCTTTGTTCCGAGTGATGACATGAAATGATACACCCCCTCCCCCGACCTACCTCTCATAAGAAGAATAAGAAGAAATAAGAATAAAGAATACATGATATGATATCAAATAACTGCATTTTCTCTGTCTTGTACTCGTACTAGTATGTAGCTGCTCATTCTTTAGTGTATTGTGTTGTTTGACCTCGAAATCGAGCATCAAGATCTGGTCCTATTATCCGGTTTGCACGGAGTCTTGAAGCAAGCCTGTCATGTAACTTAGATGCCCAATTTGATAGTGTACCCTTGATTGAATGCCGCTAGACTTTGGACAAGAATTCAACATCTGGACCTGACTATATGGGATCAATAATCTAGAATAAAATGGTATTGCGATGATCATCATTTATAACTCCAAAAAAAATATCTTCAGGTATCATGGTGAAGTATACACAAGAACTGAACGTAAATGCTTAAATCCGAATCGACATCTGCCCTCTCCTCTCTGCCCCAGAAGGGAAAAAAACGCCATATCCCAAACCAGAATGGATAATAGAAGAAGTACAAGAAATTAAGCAACGACACTAGACCGGGGGACGGTATCAATGGCTCTTCCTCTCCCCCTTGACTGCTCCGCAACAGCACGCATGTTCTTCACGGCCGCATTGAAATCGATCAAGTTGTGGTCCTCGGGCATGTGTTCACCGCTGACGATGCAAAGGACTCTCATACCGGGTTTGTAGACGAGACCGCTGAGCAGCTTGGGCGTGATGAGGAAGTACTGTCCGCCGCCGCCATCCTCGCCGCTAGGGGCACAGGCGATATCGACTAAGCGCTCGTGGACCATGCGTTCGTTTCGCGGGTCCATTCCTTGATTGATTTCGTCGACGACGCGGAATGGGGAGGCAGAGAGAGACTGCAGGGCCATGAGATAGAAGATTGTGCTGACGGCTCGCTCACCGCCAGATTGGCGATGGGAATCGAGCAGGGAGAGGCTCTCGTGTTCTCGGAATTTGACGTGCACTTGAATGGACCACTGGTCAAAGTCATTGCCACTTGGTTGGCCGTCTGGGCCTGGCTCTTCGCCTGCCTTGTCTAATGAGACTTGACCGGCACAGCCGATACGCGCGAATGAGTCGGAAAACGCATCACTGACACTCTTGACGATGGCATCGAGCTTTGGCTCCCATTTACCACGGACTTCGTTGATCGCGTGATTAAAGTCAGCCAGCTTGCTTTCGAAGTCGCTGAGTTTCCCGCGCAATCGTTCAATTTGCCGTTCGCGCTCTTCGAACTCTTGGATCGCGTTGCTAGGGCCCCCATGGGTGAGCTCAAGGCGTGCCTTTTCTGAGTCGACATCTGCTTCCAGTTGCTCAGAGCTGTGTTCGTACATCTCCTTCGACAGTGCCTCTAGATCGGGCTGTTCGGGGAAAAGCCGAACAACCTTGGTAGCTTCTTTTGACGCCCGTTTGAGCTGCTGTGCCAATGTTTGGACTTCTTCAATCTTCTGCTTCACCTCTCTCAACGTAGCGTCA
The DNA here is from genome assembly GCA_027569065.1 of Aspergillus cavernicola. NCBI lineage: Eukaryota > Fungi > Ascomycota > Eurotiomycetes > Eurotiales > Aspergillaceae > Aspergillus > Aspergillus cavernicola. Next base: position 187,743 of record JAPDEK010000028.1, read on the forward strand.
AGCCTCTCTTTGTGATCACTGGTGCGGAAGTTGAGAGTTTCCACATCCGAAAGCCCTTCAATTTTCCAGAGCGTCAATTTGATCACTTCCTCTTGAATTTTACGGAGGGTTTCAACCGCATCCTGTTGACCGTTAGCTTTAAATTTAGAGTAGGACCCAGGAATTTTCATACCGCGTATTTCACGGTAGCTTCAGCCTTTTCAATGCATGTTTGATCCTGCTTGCGGCGAATTTCGACAACTCTGGCCTTCATTTCATCGAAATAGGCATCGTTCGTCCTTTTTTTGGTTTCCTGCTGGTCTATAACGGAGGGTTAATTAAGACAGAAGTAGGTTGCGAAAAAGGGGGGGGAAGATCTTACGGATTCGCTCGGGGATGGCTCTAAATTCGGTGTAAGCGGTTTGCTTCTTGGACTTTTCACGTTCCATATCATCCTGTCATTAATGTTAGCAAATCCGACACAATGCAAGCAAGCGATGTACTAAGACTAACCCTCTCGCCCTTGACACTTTTATGTTCCTCACCAAGTTGAGTGAGCCTGGCCCTATCAGATTCTATCTTCTGATCGACGGCTCCCTTCTCACCCCTCAGAGTTTGGATCTTTCGTTCTAGCTCTCCCTTTGCGGATGTGTCCACTGGTTGGGATGTCCAAATTTTGGCCGGTCTCACTTGTCTCACGCGTGTGGAGGTGGCGCCGGGTCCGTACTCTCGTCGGCGAATAACTTGATATGTCTGTTTACCAGCTACCCAGGAACTAACCGAGCCATTTTCCATTGTTGCGTATGTTTCGTCGGAGATATCACGAAGACTGATAGGAGTCTGATGCAGTCTGTTTTCGCTACACAGCACCGCAAGCACGGGCTCTGGGCCCTGAAGGAAGTCCCTGGCCCATCCTTGGAAGCCCAAGCTTTTCAGTTCGTTATCTGACATCGGAGGCTGAAGTCTGTCCAAAGAGATGGAAGAGGTCCTGATAGCGATATCATGGAGCTTCAGCTCACCGTTCAGGGCTCTTTGTAATGTCCTGAAATCATTCCGGCTCTGAACCGTAAAGGCTGTGAAGTCGGTTCTTTGTAATAATGATTCGACATGGTCGGCGTATTTCGGGTCTTTGATGGAGCAGGTGACAATCGGAGGTCCAAAAACTTCTTGCTCAAATTTGTCTTGATTCTTCAAGAGCCATTCATAGGCTCTATGAGAGTCGCGAGATGCACTCTGAAGTTTTTTCTCTTGCTGTCCAGAATGCGAATCAAGGCCCCGTAATTGGAGCTCAACCTGCTTTAAGCGATTGGTTTTCTCTCCGAGTTCTTCTAGCAGTTGCTCTCGATTTTTCTTTATTTCGTTTGCTCTTTCTTCAATCTCTCTTATTTGTCTTCGTTTTTCCCGCTGTTTACTAGTTAGCAAAGAATTTTGTAGTCCACCCACTGCACTTACAATTTGTTCATTGTACCAGTCAGCATCGAACTCAACAGGCTCTTCGTTTAGTTGCCGCTTCAGCCTATTGATTGTCTGATCAATCTTAGTTGATTCCTGCCTATATCTGGCGGCGCCCTTCTTCTCGGCCTCGATCTCGGATTCCAAGCTTTTCATGGACTGTTGGTACTCCTCAACCTTTCTTCCGATGGCTGTCGCTGCTTGGTTTGCTGTATCAACGGATTGCTGCTTATGCTTCACCACAGCATCCAGTCGCACGCAGTAGGCCTTCTTTTCATTGACGGACTTCAGGACAGGCTGCAATTCATTTTCGAGGATTTCAAGTTCGCGTTGACAGGCTGCCCTTTCTTTTTTCAAGTCTGTGAAGCGTGTAAACATTTCTTTGTATGCTATGATAGGGCGGCACAGTTCCAGCATGTCAATCTTTCTCTTGATTATAGTCCTTTGGCGCATCCTCTCAACGTCCGCTCTTTGCATTTCCTGTCGATCCATAAGATTCATTAGCAGATCATTATCACCCTGGTTGTTCGCTTGGAGCTTCTTCTGCTCGGCTCTCAAGTCCTTCAAGTTATCGTGCAACTCGACCATTTCTGCTCCAGCAGCGGCCCTTTGCGTCGAGTTAAGCAACTCAATCGGTGTGAGAGCAGCAAACTCGCTAACTTTATCTTGTGGCAGGAACTGGCATAGATTGTCGATTTGGATAGCGAACGACTGGGCGAGCTTGATCACTTGGTTTCGGTTCGATGGTTTTCCGTTCAGTGTAAAGGTACTTTTATTGCCCTCTCGTTTAATGGTTCGAGTCACGACAGGGTTTTGCTTGAACCTCGGACCCCCAGCAAGCTCGATCTCGATTGTTGCCTCTCTGCATCCATGCTTAACAAACTCGCCGGTGTCCTTCGCGCGTCCTAAATGCTGCAACCACGAGCGACCCGTCAGTACATAGGTAATATATATATAGAAACTTTGCAAAATGCAACTCGGTCGACAATAACACATGAACATTCACATACCTGTGGTCCCCAGCCTAGACCAAGACAGATAGCACAAACAAGCGTACTTTTTCCCGTTCCGTTCGGTCCAATAACCATATTCAATTTCGGACCAGGAAAGAACTCTGCCGAAGTGTATGTCACAAAATCGGTGACTTTAATACGAATAATAGCACCAGGCTTGTATGCCTCCAAACCAGACGGATTCCGAACACCATTTTGAGCGACCGCCAACTGCTGTGTTGGACCCTGACCATCGACCTGTGTAGAGTCCGCGGAGTCAAGCTCTTGACTATCATCCGCATTATCCGTTTCGGAAGCTGACTCGGAGCCAGATTGTGACGAGTCCTCCTGTGTGGCTTCTAGCCTAGGTCGCTTGCTGTTGCTCGAAGGAGTGGGGCCCGGAGAGGACACTGAAGCAGATTCATCGGGGTCATCGTCCTCCTCGGACCGCTGTCGACGTTTAGGAACTGTACTCAGGGAAGGCATATTCGAACCTGACAGATACGACTGCCTTGACGAAAGTCACGTATCATGAGGGGGTAGATGAGATCGAGATTTTGGGTTTATCGTGCCATTGAGGGGGCATTCTTTGATAATCGTTTTCTTTGTTGGCGGGATTACTCGTGACCCAGCAGACGCGACGCGCTATCAATCTAGATCTAGATAGGGTAGGCGGTATAACGCGGTACTTTGGCCACCGAACTCGATTCACCCAAAGTGAGCAATCGCAAACAGTTGAAAACAAGCTTAGAGCTTTTACTTGCTTCCCTGGAAGCAAATATGTCTTTCCTCAACTCACCACAAAAAGTGAAACGTTTTGTATTAGCTGGGGCTGTGACCACCATCACTATCGCGGGTACACTCTATGGCGCTGGTCTGAAGACGGAAAAGGAAGTTTCTCAAGTACGTGCTATTAGATCCCTTCTTCTTATCACGAACCTAATGACTGGAATAGAAAACGCAAAAGTCCCGAGAAATCACACTCGAGGAGCGAATTGCGTCCCTCCGAGACATGCGGCAGAATCTTATCGCGAAGAAAGATCTCGTTGAGAAACAGATACGCGACCTAGACACCAAGATTGAAGGAAGAAAGGAAAAGGGCATTGATAATAAGAGAGTATGAAGGGTGGCAGAGTTGATGCTTTCCTTGATCGAAGCATTGAATCACGAATTGCCGCGCCATTGATACTACTCCTTCGATACGAACACATAAGGCACCCCCGGCCTTTCGGTAGTTGAAACCAATGGCTCAGTATGCCTCATCCCCCCCGTTGCCTTCAAAACCCGATTGTTTCCTCAAGGAGAATTCCCACGACTTCCTTGTCAAGTTCGACAAGCCGCGACAGCAATGCCTGTGGGGTGTTTCCTATCAAGATCCACAATATAGGGATGACGTCTATGACGCATGTGAGTGAGGGCGTGGAGGGAAACTACGACACCTGCACATTGGCATCATAAAATGCCAGGACATCCGAGCTAGTGGATATGTCACTGTTGTGAGCAAGCTCCAACAGGTATTTGGTGCTTTATTGGCTAATTGTTGGAAGTCAAGTGCTAATCTTGGAACTGCACATATTTTATTCTAGCCTACCTTTATTCGGGACGTATATTTGAAAGATGCGAAAAATGGGTATATACATATCTGCTTGTTTTTCGCCCGTGTATCATGAAAAAAAGGAGACAATAACACCAAATGTGATTCATGAATCAGAAAAAAATGACGTCTTTAAGAAGAGTATATGGCATAGGAAATCAAAGTCGAAGGACAGTCATGGCACATTAATCGTCCAAGATACCCCGTGTAAGAGCCACAAGGCTGGCTTCGTATCTTGCTGGGTTATGGTCACTGAACATCCCCGATCCGAATCGCAATTCTCCAAATCGAGCCTCGACGTCTTGAATGAACTTGAGCTGCACTCTCGTCGCAGGCCGCCCTAGCCGTGGGTAGCTGTCTTCTCCAACATCAGAGGTAAACGCGCTCCGCTGAAGGACTCGCATTGTTTCGACCACGAAGACCTCTCCGGGAGGTACTAACTTGGGCGCACACATTGAGTCTCGTAGAGATTTTAGGGTTCTCCATGCCCAGGCATCCTCACCTAGTCCGTCACCGGCGTTTAGGAGCAATGGCGTTTCATTAACATAGAATTTGTTCAATATACTCTGGCGCAGATTTTCCCAAACACGATTCCGGACATGAGATTTGGCTTCCGAAGTGTCACTTTTGAACGCCAATGATGTTGTGTGCATATCGTGAAGAATACCAAGGGAAAGGCACGGTACCACGTCTTGACCGTTAACAACAGTGGTTACCAGCCCACGTGTTGCGCGGCGAAGAAATGGTGACATAGCTGCAGGTGGGCCATATGCATAGACGTGGATGGGACGTCCAGGAGGGAGATAATACGCGGAGTGATTGTCGTCGGTATTTCTCGCACTCGAAAGAACAAGCTGCCTGTCAGGGTGGGAGGCAGTTATGAACGAGACCAGAGATGCTTCGTTCGTGGGCTCGGAAATCATCGTTGCAAGAAGTGCCGCCACTCCTCCACCTAGTGAATGACCACATAGAACGACTCCATAGTCAGGAAACTCCTCCAAAGCTGCTCTAATCGTAATCATAACTCTTTTCCCCCCGCCCATCAAGAGATGCTTTGCAGAGGCATGCATTCCCTTGTGCACTTTCCAGTTCTTCCCCTGCCATTCTAAATCATCATATGCACAGGTCATATCCGTGAGGACATCTTCAAAGCCCCATGTCCCTCTTAATGCTAAGACAACGGCCTTGGATTCGTGATCCAGGAAAAGGTAATGGACGAGAGGGAAGCCGCTTTCCGTTTCACCGGCAGCATTAGAGCCGCCTGCAGGATCGACATAAGATGAAAGAAGAATGGTAGACACCGACAACCCCGCGTGATCAGAGAAATCACTATGTTCTGGACTGTGGATATTCTCAGGGTTGAGCCCCTTCGGCGCTCGCGGCAAACCCATAACCTGAAGAGCGTTGGATCCGTAGGTTGCAGAGGAAAATCGACAGAAACGTCGGATATTTCGTACAAAATGCCTTCTAGGGAATATACCCGGAACAAGGCCATCCCGATTGAGTGCTTGAATGGTTGACGCATCGTCATATGCACTTTTTCGAGTACGGTGAGCAAGCACAAGTGAAGTATCCGACCCGACTGCTGCTAGCGAGTATATACTAGACGAGTAGGACTTGGACCTTCGGTGAGCCGAGTTTGGCCGGGTATCAGGATAGATAGTGACACTTGTATCTGCCTCAGATCGTGTAAGTGACATCGAGCTACTACTGCGAACATGAGCTCTTGTCGCTGTTGGTGAGGAGGATCGTGCTTCTCGCGACACTGAATAAGCATCGGTCTGCACCATGTACGACTCTTGATTCTTCTCATGCACCTCATAATATTCGGCTCTCGAACCCAGCCCACGTCGGCTACCATGCTTGTTCGTACTTGGATTTGACCGCGTTCGATTGTCTTGCAAAGGTACCCTCGGTGCACTCCTATTCGCAGTGAGGGTCGAAGGTTCGGCATTCGAAGGTGCTGCTAGTTTGCCAGCTTTGGTTTGCAGAGAAACCTTGCCTGTCTGCACCGGATTTGGGAGTCTTCTTTCTAATGTGTTTCCTTTATGGGATTTGCTATGTTGTGTCGGGTTGCCTGACGACAGTTGCGCATTAGTTTTTTCAAGAGGCAATCGTAACGATGGCCTTCTTGACTGGTCGTTCTTCTCGCCCATGGCTGGCCTGACTTTTTGCGCGATCTTTGAAAGTGAGCCCTTGCCAAAAACGGATTTTGAATCTAACCCTGAGGCTTGTCTAGCTGGCACTGGCGGCTCTCCGGGTAAACCCTGATGAGCGTTTGGACGGCGTACGCCAGAGGATGAGTGACTTGACTGCTCAATACCTTGCCTCTGACGTTTTATATTTCGATCCCCGCTACTATACGTACTGTCCAGTTGAGCATTCGACAATTCAGAGTCGTCTATCTCTATAAATGATTGAGAATCGTGGTTGTCATGTTCGGCGCTAGTTTCGCGTGTACCGATAAGATGTCTGGAGGGCGGCCTTACATCGGCACTCTGTGTTTTATTGAACGCTGTTCGGAACACAATAGTGTGCCTTGGGATTTGTTGGCTGGCTGAAGTTCTGCCCCCATGATGGGGGTCATTATGGAATCTTTCTTCTACCATCATAGTACCCGGAGGAGCGACAATATCTCCATTGTCATTATCGTAGACATTCACCGTTATGGTCTGTGCCGTTACTGAATCGGTTTTGATTGAGGCGCGGCACCCTTGAGGGAGCTGCTCCATTATGTACAAGCGGATGTCCTCGTCAGACATTTGGTGTTGACCGTCTGGTAGGACTATGAAAGGTGACTCTGTATCGATTGCGCTTCCCGGACGTTGTATCACATCAAAGCCATCCTCGTTGGCTCTAGTAGATATGAAGGAAGATCGCCTCGATCTGTTTCGCATGCTTTCACGAGGGTCGTGCGTTGGTTGGATCTGGTGCATTTCAACAACGTCCGCTCTGAGTCCATTGTCCAAAATGACAACATCCCATACAGTCTCTAGCCCACCATTCATGCGTAGGTGCCTCTCTGTATTCTTTTTCCCCCAGCGCTGGAGCATCGCGAACCCGACGGTTCCAACCAAGAGATCGCCAACCCCGACTTTTTCGGAGCCAATCTCAGTACTCTGGTCCCTGAACTCTTTCCGAATGAGGGTGATGATGGCCGCAATCGCTCTTGACGACTCTGTGGAACCGAGGATAGCGTCAAGAGTTGATAGAAGCGCTTGCGACATATTCGAGGCGGATGAGAGAGTTGTCGAGGACAAGTGAAAGGTTGCAGCCGCGAAAAATGATGCAGAAGTTACCGTGGTATGTAAGGCAGCAAGCTAGATGATGAAGAATTCATGAGCGAATATTGGATATTATTGGGGGGGCATAGCTTACACTCCTCTCAAGGATAGATTCGGCTTCGGCTTTCCCATGACTTCCGCTACTTCGAATGGCGACATCCCGTCCAGCCCTAGTCAAAATTCCCTCGATCACGGCTCGACTGAGCTCTAATCCTGTCAGTGTTGTGACTCTTGCCCCATCGAGTGCCACGCCACCAAAGTAAGTCCCCAGTCGAAGGGACAGAGAGGTAGAGTGGGTTAAAAGCGATACAAAGGAAGCAACCGGTCTCGGGAGTAGGGAAAGTCCCGCAGTCGCAGGCACATGGCTTGCTCCGCCGTTTATTTCGGGGCCTTCGACTTCATTTTGTTTCCAGCTTGGTCCAAAGCCTAGTAATCTAGCCATCTCGAGCCATTGACGTAATAGTTGGATTCGTTTCCGTTTGATGGACTTTGAATATATGCTTGTGAGCCATAGGGTAGGGCAGAGGTTGAGGATTGATACTTGAAGGAAGATGGAAGAGCGAGGAATAAGTTCGATGGAACTATGCGTTGTGTCGGAAGACTCAGCTGAGACAACAAATGCGGGTGTTGTTGAGGCATGTGATTCGCTGGTGTTTCCCCAACAAACTCGACAATCAATAATTTCACTCAGGCTGTTCTAACTTTTCCATACAAAGTTATTCAAGGTCAAACACAAGAGGATTAATTGGTGTTCTAGAACAATAAGACCATCATATTGTCCGATATACGTCTAATTATGTTCGAAAAGTACACAAACAAAAGACCAGTAAAGTTATCACAACATGGCCTTCACATCACTAGGATTTTGTATCTTCCTGATCTTAACTCGGGTACATTCTGCCACTGTACATATCCCTGCTAATGACATACTCTGCCACAGGTCGGCCTGAAGACTTTTCAGAACTGACTTGGCTCCGTTTTTGCCGTCGACAGAAAGGCCATAAATTGCCGGTCTGCCTACCATAACCCCTTTGGCTCCCAGGCATAGAGCCTTGATGATATCGGAACCTGTCCGGATACCAGAATCAAATAGCACAGTCAGTTTATCGCCGACTGCATCCACGATTTCCGGGAGCACGTCTAAAGAGCCAATAGCTCCGTCAACTTGACGACCTGGATCGAGTTAACATACAACAGGACAAGGGTCAACATGGTTAGGTGAAGAATTGAGTGGCATACCTCCATGGTTGGAAACAACGATGCCATCGCAGCCAGCCTCAACCGCAAGTTTCGCGTCGTCGACATGCTGGATGCCTTTGAGAACAAGAGGGCCATCCCAGTTCTTCCGCAGGAACGAAATCTGGTTCCAGGAGTGAGGGTCGGTTGCCAGAACATTACCAATCCATGCTCTTGATGCTCCAACAATATCCTCTTCGACCTTCGAACCAGTGTCTTTCTCGAATTTAGCACGGAATACTGGGTCCGAGAAGCCAACCTGATTTCCAACTCCGCGAATGAACGGGATGTAAGCGTTATCCAAGTCCGCTGGTCTCCAAGCCAGAGACCAGGTATCTAGTGTGACCACAAGGACAGAAAACCTATTTGCTTTCGCGCGTTTCAGCAAAGAAAGGGTAATCTTATCATCGCCAGGCCAATAGAGCTGAAACCATCTTTTCCCGTCTCCGTTCGCGTTCGCCACCTCTTCGATTGGGCTGGTACTCGCAGTACTGAGAGTATACGGCACTCCTATCTCTGCGCACACTTCGGAAAGACCAGTTTCCTTGTCATCGTGGAATAGACTTTGAACACCCACTGGTGCCATAATGATAGGGGTCGGATATTCCTGCCCAAAGATGTTTACAGAAAGGTTCTGCTTATCCATCTATGAAGAGCAAACCCTCTATCAGTCACTCACCAGAGTGATAGCGATAAATAGAGTTGTGTACTAACCTTCCTCAGCATCTTCGGTATTCTGCATACAATTTATCAGTTCAAGCTACCACATAATACGATAAAGATCTTACAGCTTCCATTGGCGGAACGCCAGTCGATTACTGTCCATAGTAGCCTTCTCTCCCGCACCTCCAGCGACATAATTATAAGATCGACTGCTCAATGTCTTTCGCGCCTGCTCCTCGAGTAGACGAGGGTCGGTGGTGACGTTAGGCTTCTGACCTAACAAGGGCCCTTGCCCATAGATCTCACTCTGATACTCTCCGAAGTTTTTTCGCATTGTGAAGTTCAAGTATAGAGATAAAATAAGTTAAACTGACTCCTAGGATGATAGATATTTGAAAAAGACAGATACTTTCAAAGTTGATTGTTATTGAGCTTGAGTTTACCGAGGGCTCTCTCCACTTCTTCTTGACACATGAGATTTACCTTGGTTCATCGGTAATGATGATGCATTCTCCCCGCCACGATTGTAAATCCCCCTGCCGAGGAACCTTAAACAGATATATATCAATATGAAGTTTACATACCTTCACGTAGATCATCATATTAGGCTCAGCGCACTTCACAAGTTGTGTTGTGATAATATACTCTGTTCTAGTTGACAGTTTGTTAGCAATTCTCTATACAACCTTAGATACGTCATGGTTATGGACCTATGAAGTAATGCAGAGCTTGACATAACAGAATATCTTGATCCATAATACTTATTATAGAAAATTCTTTCGCAGCCATTGTTGATGAGATCAAGAACGGAGGATATACTGAGTAGTCGCGACCTAGGAGCTGGGTCAGAGTGCGTAGTAGTTGAGAAAAGCTACTTATGACTATATCAGGGGTAGTAGGATACTCTAGATACTGTTATTACCAGACCTTAGGGCTGTTATTCTAATAATTCTACTGTTATACTATTATTGAACAGGATTCTATTAATTTCCACATAATATACTCTACTACAACCGGTATACTTGAAGTCAAGCATGGGGGTAGTAATAACTTGAATTATGAATGCTCTGAAATCAAAGTATACCAACGGAGCAGCACTGTGGCCAATTAAGAGGGATTGACGTCTTGGCAGAATCCCACTTTTGGCGTCAAGGGTCGTTCTATCGCTGATAAGAATCCGGTCTGGATCCTTGGCATCACTTTTTCGCCCACTTTTGTCATCCTCTCGTGTCTCCCTTATGCGATATCTTCCGTCCATTGGTATGCCACCTGATAGCCTTTTCCTGGGCATTGCCTGACACGATCCCGTGCGATGCATGGCTGGCTTTGACTTATAACCAGGAGGACCAGCATGGGCATTTTTACGACCGAATGAACCGTTGACTTGATTTCCCTCGCCTTCAAGACCGACCGCGGCACGGTCAATTACCTACTGCACATAAAGCGAGAAGGGTTATTATTTACCGAGCAAGGAGGAAAACAACATATCTTTGTCTAGTGCTAGGGACTCTTGAAAATTCAAGATGGATGCCGAACAACAATTGCCCGAAAATAAAGAGTCAAGGATGCCAGAGATGGACTCGAACTCCGATCTTTCGGCTATTGATGAGAAGGCGGAAAAGAAATTGATCAGGAAGATGGATATGTACATTCTTCCTTTCGTGGTCCTTCTCTACCTCTTCAGTTTCTTGGACAGAGGTAGGCTTCCTCGATCAATATATGGGTATGAAACCCGCTAACTCAGGGAACGCGCAGTGAATATCGGCAACGCTCGATTATATGGTCTAGAAGAGGATCTAGGCTTGGTTGGTGATCAATATCAAATCGCAGTGTCGATCTTATTCGTGACTTATTGCGTATGCACTGCTCATTTTCAAAGATATCGATACTGTACCTAACCGCTCTTGATCCGCAGTTATTCGAGGTCCCTTCGAACTTGGTCATCAAAAAACTTACCCCATCGCGTTATATCGCATCGATCTCGATAGTTTGGGGCATCATAGCAACCCTTACCGGTATTGTACAGAGCTATGGCGGTCTTATCGCTTGCCGTCTGCTTCTTGGTGAGTGATCATCTAGAAAGCGTAACATTGGCTGGTTACTTATTCTTGATAGGTGTTGTCGAAGCCGGTCTCTTCCCCGGCCTTATGACATACCTGACCCTCTTCTATAGTAAACACGAAATAGCCCTACGGACCGGATATCTCTTCAGTAGTGCAGCTCTGGCTGGCGCATGTGGAGGTCTTCTCGCCTACGGCATTGGTTTTATGGACGGGGTCAGCGGGCTCAGTGGTTGGCGTTGGATTATGATAATTGAAGGCATCCCCACCGTCCTTATCGGCGTAGCAACCTGGTTCTTCCTTGCAGACGACCCTGAGACTGCCTATTACCTCAACGCAGAAGAGAGGGCTCTGGTCGCCAAGTGCCGTAGTCGTCACTTTGGACACACAGCGTCCGCTCAAAAGTTCCATTGGGCGGACGTCAAAGAAGGCGCATTGGACTGGAGGATTTATGCGTTCTGTATAGGTCAGTTTGGAGTTGATACCATGCTGTACGGGTACAGCACCTTTCTACCCACGATCATCAATGGACTCGGAGACTGGTCTGTTCCTCAGGTTCAGGCCCTCACCATCCCTTGCTACGCACTAGGTGCGATAGCATACCTGAGCATTGCCTGGCTCAGTGACCGCACCCAGCGTCGCGCAGTGTTCACCTGCATCTTCGCGGCAATCTCGGTCGTCGGCTATGGTATTCTCATATCCGACTCTTCCTCTGGAGTGCATTACTTTGGCGCACTGCTTGTCGCCATGGGGTTGTATGTGACAGTTGGCTTACCTCTGGCCTGGCTGCCTACCACTCTTCCCCGCTACGCGAAACGCACATTTGCTACCGGCCTTCAATTGACCTTTGGAAACGTCAGCGGAGTCATGTCCCCGTTTCTTTACAAAACCAATGAAGGACCTCGCTATGTACGTGGCAATGCGGTGACGCTGTCCTTGGTTGGCTTTGCGGGTGTGGTCTATGGCATTATGTGGGTTTACTATCGACGAAAGAACAAGCGCAGAGACCAGGGCCTTGAAGATGAGAAAGTTTCGGGCATGACAGATGAAGAGATTGAAGAGATGGGCGATATGAGTCCTCGATTCCGCTATGCTACATGATAGATTTCTAATCGCGCAATTTAGTTTTTCTCTAGATCAGAGTTACTTGAAACATATCACTTTGCCATTGTAAATTGCATAGAATCATTTTTACTGCCTTGTGTATGAAGTAGATATCGAGCATATTCCTTGGCGGATCCTTTGATAACCTCGGTCTATTTTCCATTCACCTCTCACAAATTCCCTGAGAAATTGGTTGACTGGCGTAACAGAAATGCATAGTATATCAACATCTTGGATAATAATTTTTTCTTTTTTGATTGCAATTGCTAGTTTTCTAGCGATTTACCATGATGATACCTTGCTCATAATCAACGATTACTTCACCGCAAGCTGCGATACTTCGACATCACCACCTTATGCCAGCTGGAACTCCTGGTTTCATCCTTCTCGCAATGTCCTGCATCCAGAGTCAACAGGAGTGAAAAGTGATGGTTGGAATATTCACTACCACTTAGGTGGATATGGCCCTTGGATTGAGAAACTTGATGGCCCTGGTGACATACCGGGTATTGAAGCCCCAGCTGGCTGTCGTATAGACCAGGTGCATATGGTATGTATCTACGCATCTCTCTTTGCATCAGAAATCTGAAGTTTTCTTTTTTTTTTTCCATTCCTAACGAATAAATAGATGGCGCGTCATGGAGAAAGATACCCAACTAAGTCCGCTGGAAGTCGTGGGTATTTCCTGACCCTATCTAGAATGTCTACAGGTCTAATTATATGTCTCAAGGCCATCTCGACCTTCTTAACCGGATCAAGGAAGCGAACGTGAACCTCAATGGCTCGCTGTCGTTTTTGAACAACTGGGACTATATTACTAGCACACCAGAGCATGATTTTGACCAGCTGACTAAGACTGGTCCCTACTCAGGCACTCTTGGGGCTTTCACCACAGGTGTTCGACTTTTGACTCGCTACGAGCACCTACTTCAGGGCTCTAAGCTTAAGTTCTGGGCAAGCGACTGCCAACGCGTTATTGAGACGGCTCAGTATGTTGCGTACGGGCTGTTTGGACTAGATTGGGAGAGAAGTCGGAGGGCTGTGCTAGAAGTTATACCGGAAACGTTCGATCGACGAGCGGATACGCTGACACCGGGAGATACTTGTCTGAGATACCTTGAAGATCTTGAAAATGGGCATGACAAGGGTATCCACATGCTCGCGCGTTTTCAACAAGCTTATGCTCCAGCTATAGCGGAGCGGTTAATAACTGAACAAGGAAACGCCGCCCTTGGGACATTCACAAATCTAGAAGTCTTTAGCATGCAAGAGATGTGTGGCTTTGAGACCATCGTACGAGGATCAAGCCCCTGGTGCGATGTGTTCACCCGCTCAGACTGGGAAGATTTCGAATATGCTCGTGATTTACTCCATTACTACAGAGCAGGCCCGGGAAACCCTTATGCTGGCGCAATGGGATGGCTCTGGCTGAATGCCACAACTTCTCTTTTACAGTCAGGCCCAGAGGACGGCCCTCTATTTTTCAGCTTGTAAGTTTTCATCATCAATCCTGCACGGCTTGGGCAGGTGGAAGACGGGCTGGGCTAATGCGGAATTTCCTGTAGTGTTCATGATGGAGATATGGCTCCTTTCCTAGCTGCGCTGGATATCATGAAGGATCTGAAATATGATCCGGATCTTCCTACAACGCATAGGGCTGCGGATCGTGTCTGGCGGACCTCATCCGCGCTGCCCATGGGTGGCCGCATTATCCTTGAACGGATGACTTGCTCGTCTACTGAGGATGGCAGCGCAAAGGGGGAAGCAGGTTTCATCCGCGTGAACATAAATGACAAAATAGTTCCTTTGCCATATTGCACGTCTGGACCTGGATACTCGTGTCCTTTGGAGGAGTTAATTCAGTTTGTGGAACACCGGAAACTCGAGGTTGGAGAGTTTGGAGATGTCTGTGGCCTTGATGGGGATGTTGGACAGATAACATTCTTACGGCGGCAATAGTGCTGACCACAAAAATAGACCTAGGTTTTTACCTATGTAGAATTAGATGGAGTAGATGTGATTATCGACCGTGGACGAGGTAGTGAATCGAGTAGTGTAAGCTGATGTGCATACCGCCCAGGTATCGAATCACGTGATCATATCCTGGCTAACAGTGTTTATGCGACAAAAGTTTTGGGAGCTAAATGGATCCGCAACACGCCAAAGCGCATTTTAACACTTTTAAGTCTTCCATCATACACCATCGAGTCTCCGGACGCAGTCACTTCCTACATTTGGACCCTATATTATCCCAACCCTGACGGATTCTTTGGACGAGTGCAACCGCTGCCTAGCTGCCTAGAATGGAATACCATTCTGTCCCTCTGGAGGAGCGTGCAAAAGACGACAAAGGGAATATCCTACCCTGGGGTTATGTCTACAAAGAGTGAGTTGCTCTACCCCTCCATTGTTAGTGCAGCTTGCCTGCAGATGACGGTGTCGCCCGTTTGGAGCTTGAGCATCGCTAACATGGACACCGCCGGAAACAGCGAATCCCGCAACCCACGACGACCACCAGAGGAAACTGGACCGTTTGGAAAGCGAAGGAACGCCCGCTATGAGCATTCCCGGTCACGCACACGTACCGGCACCCCGGCCAAGAAAGAGAACCAGAATGTAGCAGAGTTTGGCCGACTTTTCGCCCAGCAGCAAGAGCATGAAAACACACACAATACGCTCCCCAAGTCGTCGTCATCATCGAACCTTGACAATGCCAGGAAGCAGACGGAAAAGATTGCAACTGAGTGCATGCTCTATGGATACAGGAATAAGGACTCAGAGTGGAAGGTGATTGAGAAGTATGAGCGGATTTCTCGAGGGATGATCTGTGAAGATTATCCGCGGAACGACCCTAAATCCAGTCTCGGGTATTCTCAGCTTCTTAGCGGCGGTGATGTGGTGATTCACAAGGACTTGTCTGCGGATGCGAATCGCAAATCGAAGCGATATGCGGGTGGGTTCAATTGGATTAAGGTCACGTTCGACTCTACGAGTGCTGCGGATCGCGCCTGCTTCTACTCCCCTCAGGAAATTGATGGACATCTCGTTTTTTGTGAACTGTATCATGGACAGGGACCAGCGGAGGACGTCCCAATTCCAAATGGCTCGACAGAGGCCAATCGAGTCCTTTCGACCAACAAACGCACGCTGAGCTCGTCCCACTCGACTGCCTTCCTACAGAACAAGGACAAGGAGCGATCAATGTTACCCCGATCGTTCGGCATGAACAACCTCGCCAGTTCCGCAGATACTGAGGACCTCATCTCCCATGAATCAACAAGCACCGTCAGCTCCGCAACTGCCACCGGTCTCGAACAACCCACCTCCACCGCTCAACAGCGACACATCTCCAAAGAACTCAACACCACATCCGAATTCATGACACACCTTCCAACCGTGCGTCGAACAAAACTCCGCCCGATATCTGAAGCCCTCCCCCCACAGCCAACAGTCACCGAGCGTGTGCTCCGGTCAATCCCAATCCTCAGTTGGTTCACAGGCGACATCGTAGGCGATGGCCCACAGCTCCGAGAAGACGGAACCTTCGATTACGATAAGTCCAACGCATACTGGCGGTTCTGGTACATGATCGACATGATCCTAGGAACAGACATTTGCGGATTGAGAGAGGAATCGTGATGTCCTTCTCTTACCACTAACTATCCATTGACTTCTCTATACCCTGATGGATGTATGATAGATACTATTTATGCGGAGTGTTTACCATGCTGATCTATGTTTATTCTTTCTGCTACTGTGCTTGTGTTTGTCTTGGGGATGATAGCATTTCGTCACGGCGTTTTCAATAAAGTACAGCATCGTGGGAGCAGGTATTCATAATACTGCATTTGATATGTCGATTTCCACTATTGAGGATTTGTAGTTTATACGTAGTACTCTGTATAGTATACCTTTGGTGACCATGTCCAAGATCAGCATTCTCCATACTCCTCCGTTAACATACAGCAACGGGAGGCAGCCCGAACTCGGACTCGAGGGAACTATAGCACGCAAAGGTAGGTGGGTTTCCTTCCCTTACCTAGGTGGCAGCTTCTAGCGTCCCCAACCCAATCCAACCCACACCAACTCAACGCAATCTCCGTCTGATTCGATATGATTTGACATCATGTGATTCAATTTATTCTTTCATTGATATTTCATTCCACGTTCTCCAGACCAGTCCTCTCACCAGCCTAGGATAGTATGGATTACCCTCATTGCAATCAGAAGAAAGCAAGAAAAAAAAAAGAATATCATCATTCGACGCTCAGAAGTCCAATTCCGATTCCGATATCATATCATTGGGATGGGATAGGTAATTTGTTTGTTTATTCAACATTGCTCTCGAAGTTCTCCCCCTCCACCAGATCAGGGATATCGTCCTCGTCGTCATCCTTCTTGTCGCCGCCCTGGGTCTTCTGCATGTTCTGGTAGCTCTCGGCGAGCTTGCGGAGGGAGGCCAGGCTGTCGGGGCCAAGCTGGTTCAGGATTCCAGGGACGAGCTCGGTGAGCTCCTTCTCCTCGCCGTTACCGTAGAGGGCGAAGGTGTTGGACGGAACGGAGGCGTGGACTGTGTCATTTTATCACCGTTTGTTAGTGTGTTGAGCTTTGAGTTGTGGTGTTGTGAGGAAGGAGGAAGTACCCTTAGGAGCAGCGAAGTGGATGACGTTTCCGTCCTCCTTGAACATGTTGACTTCCTCGATGGCCTGGATGGGCTGGACGTTCATCTTCTTCAGGGTAGCCTGGAGCTTCTTGTCGTCGGCGCCGGAGGACTTGTGGACCTTCTTGATCTTGCGGCGGGGGGTACCCTTTCCTCTATTCACATAGCATTGCATTAGCACATTCCATTCCGTTTCGTTTCGTTTCGGTTTCCAGTTTCGTTTCTTTCCGACTTCGTTTTATGACTCGTCCGATGGGCATTTCGAGGGGAGGAATTAGAAAACTAGATTACATACCCTACAAAACAAATGTTAGCGGATTATCCAAATTGAGCAATGCAATTCAATCCCTAAATATCGCGAAATTTCATAGAAAAAAAGCTCCCTCTCCTCAACGATAGCGATTCTCGCGAATCCCCCGCAGCTCCCACGCACCACACAATTGCAACGAAAAACGAAGAGAGAAATTTCACATACCAATCCGCACGCTCGCCTGCATCTTAGCCAGCTTTGCTTGATCCATTTTGACGGTTGTATATCGGTGAACCTAGAAGAGTCGAAAAAGAAGATTGTCAACAATCTGTGCCGGAATCTTGAATGAAGTCTTTGTGTGTGCTGTAGTGTGGGAAAAAGCTGCCAAGACTTGGAATTCTCTCACGACGTCAGACGATGACCGGCGTTGGCAGCGAGGAATAGAGACTATTTTGTCGGGGTTTGGGCAAAGGTGTATCGGAAGAGGGCGGTTGAAATAAAGAGACGGGTACTAGTAATTACCTGGATGGTGGAGGGGTGGTGGTGAGTGGTGATGCAGTGCAGTGGTGAAGTTCAGTTTGGATGTTCTTGGATAAGTTTGTGTGGGGAGAAGCACAGGGAAGAAATGGCGAAAGCGGGACCTGGTATGAACGTCTCGCTAACTGATATAAATCCTCAAGATACTGAAATCAACTCGACTACTTGCTACACTTCCAGATGATATTTAAATTTACAGTTATCTGCTACAGAGTTTTCGAGAGTTGAAAGTTGGTTGTCTGGTCTTGTTCTTGGTTGTTGATTGTGGGCTTGCGCTGCTTGGAGGCTCCTCGGCTAAACCCTAATGATTTAAGGCATCGAGAACTTGACTTTGATATGCAATTGCATGCATGACAGATATCTGACTTCGATCATCGATGAAGACTCGAAGGAATTCTCAGAATGATATACAACCAATGTTTCAAGAACATTAGAAAAGTCGTCCAATGGTCCCTCTTGACCAGGCGATAGATATCGTCGCCTCAGGCCAGCAAGTCTGGAGCGGGCATTGCCCAATCGGGTGATCAGTTAGCATCGTAGTCCTTCCAGCGGTGTTCAAATTGATGGTAGTCCGGAGTAGAATCATGCTTGAGATTTATATTATGTTCCGATTAGCTACAGATGAGGAAAAGCTTGGGACTGCCGTTAGAATCGGTATACCTGACAACGCCCGGCATGTCCTACCCAAACCGTGACGAAGCGAGATCCCGTGCTCAGTCCAGTATCAACACCCCACTCCATATTCGATGTATCATCATCCGACCAACATCTTCAACATAAATGAACAAGCTTTTCACCTCGGGACATTACTTCCCATCTGGCATCTACTCATACTATAAGTGACTACATCTACCCTGTCCAATCTTCTTAGCTGAGTCGCCACAATGCGATTCCTGTGTTTACACGGCGGGAACACAAGCGGGGAGGTACGTATACACCTGTTCGAGTTTATCAGGAACCTAAGGTACTAACCAGCATCACAGATCTTCGAGATCCAATCTGGTATGAACCAATAATAGTTCTTAAACTATAATCATTCCAGAACTCAATTAAGATTTCCCTCAACATAGGCGGCATATCCCAATCCCTCGCAGCCGCCGGCCACTCATTCACATACATCAATGGTCGACTCAACTCCGAGTGTGAACCGGGTAACTATCTAATTCTTTTACTCTTAACGTCACCTACTAGTTCAACAGTTGCTAAGAAAATACAGAATTGAAGGGCATCGTCCCACCCCCGTTTTACACCCACTACCCCCGCGATATCGCCCCAGGCGAAGATCTCCTCAAAGCAATCGAGTATACCCACCGCATCATTTCACGCGATGGGCCATTTGACGCTGTGATGGGGTTCTCGCAGGGCGCCGCTCTCGCATTCTCACTACTTGTACATCATGCGGAGAAAAATGGCCCCTCCGCGCCGCCGTTATTCAAGGCTGCGGTGTTTATTTGCGCCGGGGCGCCATATGACTTATCTGGACGGACGGTGTTTAGACTTCCCGAGGGGGCAGAGTCTCCCGTCAAGATCCCGACAGTTCATATAGTCGGAAAACAGGATTCGTTGTATTCGCAGGGGGTGATGCTTTATGAGCTTTGTGACCCGTCAGTGGCGGAATTTTATGATCATGGGTCGAAGCATATGATCCCGTTTGATGCGATGAATAATGATGCTATGGTGAAGATTATTGAGAAGATGATTGAGAGGGTGAAACGTTAATTTTACGGTGTTGGTTTGTTTCTAGTTATGTTTATCCTTGGACGACTCTCTATCTCGTCTACGTACCAAAATTGCTATCAGCAGCAGCGCCATACCGAGGATTACGCTGGATGAGAGAGACCACCACTGAGAAGAGCCACTGTCAAGTCATAAGTTGCCGTCATTCTCAGGAGGAACCGTCTTGTCAAGGAACTTCTCCAAGTCTTCAATCTCTGTCGGGTCCGCAGAGTGTTGAAGATACCTATAGATACTGTAAGCAACCGAAGCCAACCCAAACCAGCGAGGGCATCATACGGATAAGACTTAAATGTAACATCATCCAACCCCAACGCCTTAGCCATCTCAGCGGAGCGCTTGCCAAATTCATGCGGCACGACATCATCCTCTGTACCGTGTGCAAGGAAAAAAGGCGTCTTCTTGTTCGGCCAGTCCTCCGGAATATAGTTCTTAATGCGGTCGCTTAGAAGCATATAGCACGAGAGACCGAATACGCCACCCAACTTTTCTGCGTTCGTAAGTCCTGAGAACACGGACATCGCTCCTCCTTGAGAGAAGCCACCGAGGACAATGCGCGAGGGTTTGATGCCTTGGTCAATTTGCTCCTTGATCAGAGTGTTGAAGTAATCGCGGGACTTGAGGATACCGGCCTCGTCTTGGTTCTTGGTAGCTTCTTGGAAGTCTAGCTGTATTCACCCAGTTCGTCAGTTATTGTTGTGGTTGCAAGATAGAAATAGGGAAAAATCACTCACATCACGACCGAGCTTGGTGATGTCGTACCATCCAGGCATTGACATTCCGAAGTTCTATCCCATAATTTATTCAAGTAAGCACACCCATTCCATATCACAGGATATAAATGATAACCAAGCGTACCACTGTAATCGGAATGGCAGGCGCATTAGGAAAAATGAAAGTCACTTCTTCGAACAAGCCCCGGCGACGCCAGTTGTGAGCAAGAGACACCCTATTTCACCATCGTGTCAGCTGCCTGTTTCCTGGTGCCACCATTTATACTCAATGCTCGGCAACATACCATCCTGCGCCGCTATCCACAAATCGGACGATCAGCTCGCTGATCTAGCATTATTCAATACAGAAACAAACCTGTCGCCTAGGCCGTGGGCCATGATCACCGTGGCAGTGTGCTTCTTCAGCGCGGGAACAATAAAAGGTCCGCGAGCCATCTTGGTTTTGTTGATTATATCCAAGGTATGTAGCAAGATCGATGAGTAGTATAGGATGAACAAATCGAAATTGGAAAATTGAAGATGTTGAAGCTGGAGAAACCCCTCGATTCTGCCGTGAGACCGAGGCTTGGCTCACACCGCTTAAGGGGCTATACGAAGTTGAATATCTGCCAAGACACCTGGCAAACGACTTAATATGTACAAAATCTAATTTTGAGTTTGAGACATCGGCAGTGCTCGAGCGAGAATAAAATGAAATGAAGCATTCTTTGAAGAAGGGTGCCTGATCTATATGCTCGGGATTGTTCCGATGGCAATGCTGACCTTGACCCTAACAATTCCAACAGCAGAAAGCATCAGAAACCAGCATTCTGACGATGGCCTGAATTCAATAATATAGAAGTTGAATTGCAATATTCTGACCTAGTCGTACTTGGAGTATGCTTTCCGTCCCTGGAACTCCACAAGTCGGATACATCACGTGGAAGCTATCAGGCTCCTTCGTATTGTTCTCCATTGTTTCAAACTAATCCCACCAGCTTACCATTTCAGCTTTGAAACCTGCTGAATTGTGCCTCTAGAGACCTGAAATACTGGCAATGGACAAACTTGAGAAGTTGCGCCCAGTGGGTGAGTTAACAAATGGTCTTAGACAGAATATGGAGTCTAGAGCTGACTGTATCAGGCAATCTAGAGAAGCTTTCGGCTGTGCGCCATCCCATGAGATACTACCTCAATGTCGCCCATTCGGCAAACTACACGGTTCCTGAGACCTTCACTCTTCCACTCAAGGAATACGTATACAAGGCCGTTGAGACGCTCATCGCCCAACACCCTGTTCTTTCCGCAATTATTCTCGACGAAGACACTGAAGAGCCATACTTCGTTCGTCTGCCGGAGGTTGACCTAGCCGAGCCAATTTCATTCCAGAAGCGTGCTCAGAGCTTTCCTTCTCCAGACGAACGTGACAGCGAGCTGGAATCCTTTTTGCAAACCCAGCATGACACCGGCTTCACGGCACCGAAACCCTTCTGGCGACTCATTATTCTTACCGCAGATCCAGACGACAGACGTTTCACTGCTATTTTTGTATACCACCATGCCCTCGGCGATGGTACCTCTGGCAAGGCATTCCATCGCACGTTCCTGCAGGCCCTACGTGACACTGCATCCCTGAAACCCGATGAAGCTAAACGAGTCGTCACTTCGCCGAAGACGCCCCTTCTCCCCAACCTAGAAGCCGCTCATCCACTCCCAATATCTATTCCCTACCTTGTCAAAACCCTACTCAAGGAATTGTTTTTTTCAAAACAAGACCCCAAGGTATGGGCAGGAGCCGCGCACCAGTTCCCAATGACTACGCAAATACGCACCCTCGTCCTTCCAGCGGCTCAGACTTCAGCCCTCGTCAAAATCTGCCGCGATCACAGCACAACAGTCACCTGTGCTCTCCAAACGGCCATCGCCCGCTCAATCTTTACTCACATACCTGACAAATACACACGCGTTGCCTTTAGCGGAGCGATATCCTCCCGCGCCTGGCTCGAAGAAAAGATCACAGACGAGGAAATCGGCGTCTGGGTACAAGAATTCGACGAGCTCTATTCCCGCAAGGCCATGACCAAACCCACCTTCCCATGGGCCGAAGCAAAGCGCTCTCGACAAACAATCACGAAAGAACTAAAACAGCAGAGCAAAAACACCTCCGTTGGTCTCTTGAAGTACATCAAAGATTTCCGCACGGAGCTCTTCGAGCCGAAAATTGGGAAACCGAGAAAACTTACATGTGAAGTATCCAGTCTCGGTGTCGTGAAGACCGAGAACCCTGGTGACGGTTCGCTCCCGCAGATGGATAGGGTTGTCTTCTCTCAGAGTGCGAGTGTCACGGGGAGTGCTATGGAGTTTTCTGTCATCACTGGTGCGGATGGGTGTTTGGCCTTGGGGGTTGCGTGGCAAACTGGCATTGTAGAGGAGGATTTGGTGCAGGGCATAATTGATACGCTCAAGAAGGAGCTGGATCAGCTTTGCGCGTGATCATAAACGCTGGAGAGATAGAATGTAATGTTTTATAGATTATACTAATCAGACATACTTATTTTTCTTCCATATAGTCCTACGCTGTAGTGATATCTGCTAGAACATGGAATACCTCTCTTCTCTAGACCTACCTAGTACTGGCTGTATTCTCCTGAATCAATTCCTATTGAAAAAGAGCCGCAGAGGAGCACCGGTCCTTCACACAACTCCATCTCCACCATAATAATGCCAATCACGATTTTTCCTCCATAAACCCCTCACAGCCCTTGCTGAGGTATGACCCCTTGATTCGGTCAGCGAATAGAACTAGCACCCCCCCAGTTGGAGTTTATAGTTGGTGGCAGGAACCTAATAGATCTCCCCGACGGATCCAGTCAGCTTCTTGTCTGTCTCGAACGAGAGTAAGCCTTCACTTCTCATCGGTCGTTTGCTCGATAGTCGGTAATTCCATCATGGATGTGGCTCCTGCCTTGGCAACCTCGGTCAGCATTGACTCCTTTCACCGTATGTTCCCGAGAGTTCTGCTGCCTTTTGAAAGGCATCACGGGCTCTTGTGTAGTTCTTGTAGCCCATGCAAGCCTGACCTAGGTAGTATCCTATAGCCATCTGCGCGGATTGGATCCATGAGTCTCAAGGAGGCCTCTTCTTTCACCGCAACGGGGTAATTCGGTATCAAGATCAGCCAGTTGGCCCTTTCTCATGCGTACCCTAATTAGTTAGATCGGTACGGATCGCTGATAATAGCATTTGGCGACGGTCGTATAGTCTTTAACCTTCGCTTTGACCACATCTGCTCTCAACTTCGACGAATCCATCAATTAGACCTTCGTAATTTTGCAGCCAGAGGTCGCTGATGATCAAGATCGCTAAAAGACATGGCGGTTGAAGACGCGCACAAATATCTCCCAGTCTCCGTTGACAAGCGCAGGACGAGATCTTTCGCGATAATCATAAGGGTGCAAAAGGCCTAACATCCTTCATAAGATGCTCGGGCTGGATGCTGTCCACTGCTGGATAGTTAATGTTAAGGCTAACTTTACCCTGCTCTGCGAGCATGTCAAGGGACCGATTTGTAGGTGTTGATCAATTTAACCTCAGTGGTCAACCATCCAAGGTTAACGGGACCGTGTAGTATCATGAAGTAAAAGCAGCTGTAGACATGCTCAATTCCAGTCCGAGCTCGCGATCCTCTGATATTAAAAATTGTTTAGTATGAATGACCTCTGATAGAATCTGTCTGTCAATGGAGGAATAATCAGGTTCGTAGGCGTATCTAGGTACCTATATCATCTCCACCTAAAAGTAAAAGATCTTGCAAGATAGCACATATCCTCGAGTAAATCAAGAAAGTATCTGAACTAATCAAGCCCTTGTTTCGAGTAAAGACGAAGCCAAACAATCCCACCGTCTCAAGCAGATCAACAGACACGGGATGATATGACGTAATCACCACCTGACTCACCTTTATCCCGAGAGAGCTCCGAGATACCTCAACTTCAACCCTCCATACAGCTACAAGACTACTACTACTACCTCCAAACCCAGCTCCAAAAAGAAACCAATCAAAATGGTCTTCCGCTTCGTACGTCACGGCCCCCCGAATCCCATCCTTGCCCTCCCCCCTCTACTCCCCTTCCTTGCCCCATCCAACCCCATCTAACTTTACTTCAATACAGGCAAAAACCCTCGACCCGATAACCCTCTTCCACACCCCCAGCCTGCCAACCTCTACAAAGGCCTACAACATCCTAAAAGCCGCCTCAGCAGCCGCAGCGGAATCCTCGTCCCCCATAGGCCGAGGGGAATTCCAACTCGAAGTGACCACTGCAGCACCAACCACCGACCAACTACGGAACATCCTAGAGTTCGTATCAGGGGACACGAGCGGGGGCGGAAAAGCAGGCGGGGCGACGTATGCAGTTTCGGAGATTGTGCGCGGGGCGAGGGATGCGGAGGATGCGGTGAAGAGATTTAAGGAGGACAGTGGGCGGTTTGTGAGGCCTGTTACGGTGGATTGGACGAATGGGCAGGCCGTTGTTGGGGAGGGGGAGAGTGAGATTTTGAAGATGGTGAAGCAGGCGAGTGAGTAATTGGGGGGACTATGGGGTACCGGAGATCAAAATTTATAAGAAGATTTTTGTATTATCATCTACGATACCATCTATGTATCATACACAACTCAACTCCGTCTGACCATAACCGATCATGCATTAAACCCATACCGCTCAATCAAACAATGGCCACGTCAATCGAGATCCAGCTCGTCCGGAGCATTATTAGAGAAAAAGGAAGAAAAAAGGCCGGTGGCTTAAAACATGGTGCCGAAAGTCCCATCCGTCGCTATCGCTTTGCGCGGAGAAAGACGGCCTGTACCGTCGATGTTCGGTTTACGGTGCCTGTAGCTGATTAGAACTCATCCTCGAAACGGTCAAGGTAGGAACTTACCTGAATGTGAATCCCACAAACAACCCCTTGCCCATCTGATCATCTCGATCTGCCATATCTTCCAATGCTCGCTGTTTGTCATGAACTTCTTTATACTTGGCCATATCCGATTCGTTGGTGAAGTCGTCAAAGTATCCGGCGTCCGTCTCCGAATCCAGCTCGGGCACAAACGGCGGCCGCTGCTCGCGCAGGTGGTCGAAATCCACTTCGTGGAAGTAGTCATGTTCGTGAATCTCTTGAATGTTTTTGAACCGGTGGTCCTTGGATGCCACCAGCCTCGTAATCAGGTCCCATGTGCGTTTTGACAAGAAGTAGTTTGGGTCCTCGTACACTGGCCGTCGGAGCACCTTGTGCCAGTTCTTGAGGTTCTGCCAAGTCTCATCCACTGTCGCGCCTGCGAAAGGCGGATACCCTGCCAAAGCTTCGAATAGCATGCACCCCAAGCTCCAGTAGTCCACTGTGAAGTCATATTCGTCGCCCTTGAGCACCTCTGGGGCCATGTAATCAGGAGAGCCCACAATAGATTTTGCGTAGTTGACCTGGCGTTCCCGAAGGCTACGATAGCCCTGGCGACGCTCGGCCATCGTACGCTGTTCCATTGGGCGACCGAACGGCACCGGGGTTTTGCCCACTTCCTCCAATTTCACTCGCATGGACTCGATCTTGCCGGGACTCAGCATACCCGCTGCGAGACCAAAGTCCGTTAGCTTCACGTGGCCGGTCGAGTCGATGAGAAAATTCTCTGGCTTGAGATCACGGTGGATATAGCCTAGCGCGTGCAAAGCGTCGATGCAGCAGAACATTTCACCAATGTAGAACCTAGCGTGTCGATTATGCAACACACCAGTGTTGTTCAGCAGAGTACGAAAGTCACCTCCTGGCACAAACTCCATCGCCAGGTAGATCTGACTATCATCCTGAAAGGCATACAGAAGTTTCACCAGCCACTCGCTCTTGGCCGCTGTCAAAATGTCGCGCTCAGTCAGGATGTGCCGGATTTCATCCAATTTGAACAGCAACTTCTTGCTCATGACCTTCAGCGCACATACCTCCTTGGTATCT
Source organism: Aspergillus cavernicola (assembly GCA_027569065.1). Taxonomy (NCBI): domain Eukaryota; kingdom Fungi; phylum Ascomycota; class Eurotiomycetes; order Eurotiales; family Aspergillaceae; genus Aspergillus; species Aspergillus cavernicola. Next base: position 214,004 of record JAPDEK010000028.1, read on the forward strand.
TTCTTCGATGCCAAGTATACCTGTCCGTACCCACCCTGACCAACCTGCGTCAAAATCTGGAAATCGTGCTGGCAAAGTCTGGTACGACGCTTGCGCAGGTGGGCCCGCTCCCGACCCAGATATTTCAGCAAAGCGGGCTCGTACTCCTCCATGGATGTTGCGGGGGGTTCGGGATAAGCAGCGCGAAACTGGGTCTGGCGGGTCTGGCGGTTGTGAACGTAACTAAGGAGGTCAAAATAGTGATCGAGAAAGTCTGGAGGGGTCAGTGAAACCGTAGATGATACTTGGTTGATTGTGCGACCTACATAGTTGTGTCACATTAACCAGTCGCTTTACGCGGGGGTTCTGGAGTTTTTCCAATTCCTCCGGGGTCAGCCCCCGCATGGGCACCTGGCGCCTCTGGACGCTTTCCAAATCCCGGGTCTGATACTGTTCCTGACGGGAAATGGCCGCAGCAGCTGGGTTGTGGCCGAGTTTCGGCAGACGGGTCGAGTTCGGGGGAGTGTTCTCCTTGTTGGCCTTGCGGGTGGGACTGGAGGAACGGACAACGCTTTCGTTGAGCGATTCGCCGCTTCTGTTGGATTTGGTAAACATGGGATGGTTCAAGTGGTTGTGGGTATTTTTGGTCGGAGAAGAAGGCTGCAACTTCAAAGCCTTATCGAAAACATTTGGCAGGTCGAATGCACCGGGGGGCATCCGATTTTTGCTGGGACTCCCTTGGGGAGTCTGAACGGGGCTGGTGAAAGCGTCATCGCGGGGAGTGGAGGGGCCATCGAACGCCTCATTTCCGGAGCGGGTGTGTAGGAGAGGAGGGGGATGCGGAAGACGGAAGGCAGAGCGATCTTTGGAGTTGAAATCGAGGGTCATAATGGCATGAGGGTTGTCAAGCTAGCGATGAATGTTGTGCAGGAGAAGGTCTTAATGAGGGCGCCACTGTTCGGCGACAATCAGTCGGACACGATCAGTTCGGACACGATCTGTGAGTCGGAAAGCGGCGAGGAGAGGAAAAAGCAACGAGATTGACACGAGGATAGGAGAATAAAAACGAGATCGCTAGGTTAGACAACGCGAAAAAGCAATTCCGGCAAGGAAAAAGTAAAGAGTAACACGAGAGTGCGACAGTGAGGAATCCGATAAAAGAGAAGGGGTTTGTTTGGACGAAGAAGGAGGAAGGAGAGGAAACAAGGAAGCAGCTGAAGCAAAGACAAAGACGCGAGGGATCAAGGTTCAAAGCGAAGTTGAGGGGACTGAATAATGACGAGTTGAAGGAGGTCCAAGAGCCCACAATTCCATTCTCGACTTGAACTAATTGAACAATTGATACCTGATGATGGACAGCCAGCCACAATCTCGTTTCCAGCCCGATGATCAATGCCCCTCTCTCTCGCGATTGTGCCTGGATTCAAGGGTTGTTTCCCCAGCAACTCCCTTCTTTTCAGCTGGACATACTACAGTGTCTGCGAGTCATCCCACTAGTCTTCGTAGGGAGAATCGCAGGATTCTATCGTTCTACATCTCCACGGACGATCGATCAGAATCTGATCGGAAATGCGAAAAACCGTCTTCCAATTCGTTCTAGGCTACTCCGGAGTATTACCACGAGAATCTATTCCAGAGATCCAAATCTGCAGAGATTATTCAAATCTGAAGCGACCTTTGTTTATCCCTATATCTAGAATACTGGAGATATGTACAACCTTGAATAGCGGACCCGACAAACCCATCCATGGTTCCAAAGCGCCCGATCCTTGGAAACACCCAAACAGCCGAAGGACACAAAGCTCGCAAGCGGCAAAACAAACATTGATGTCATACCCGCTCGATCAATATCGCGATCGCGAATAAACTCGTCTCTTTCCTTGGAAATAATCTCCGCATGGCGCAACCCACCCATTAAGCGGCCCCCTTTGCCCGCTGCCCAGTCTACAACCCCGACAACGCGTCAGCAAGTCACTCAATACCGATTCCCAAGGTCTGAGATCCTTCAGGAACAGACACTTTAGGCGGGAATGAAACTCACGTAAAATGCTAACCCATACGACGGCGTTGTAAAGGTAATCTTGGATCCCTTGGGGAAATGGAACACATCGCCCGGGCTCGCTGTGACCTTCTGCCCTGTCTCGTCTGTAATCTCGAATTCGCCTTCAAGGATGATCTTCATCTCGTCGTAGGTGTACTCATATACAAGCGGGGTGCCCTGTTCGAGACGGTAGAAGCCGGCCGAGATGGGTTTTTCGGTGTTGTATGAGTCGCTGTTGATGATTAGCTTCATTGAAGTACTGTATCAATGAAAAGAAGGAAAGGATAAACAGGTAGGTGGGTACATACCTCGAGTCCACATCTCCCAAAAACGCATTCTCGTTCGCGATCAAAGGAGGCTTGAAGGTTGATTGAGCCTTGGGGTGGTAGACCATTGGAGTCGACATTTTGCTTGTGTTAAGTATATAAGGAGGATATTGATGAGTAATAATAAGTCGAATTGTACACAGCAGGGAGAGACACACAAAGACAAGAACACAATCCAAGGCCAAAGAACTGGATTTATACTATGATATCTAGGCCCCCTCTTCAAGAAACCACCCCTGGGATTGGGATCAAAACCCCTAGATACGGCATCGCGTACATATCGGATTCACCTTCTGGAGTAGGTAGCATACTCAGCCATCCTATCCTATCCTATCACGCGTAGACTGTGAACCGTAATTGGACCAGTTGATTCACACGCACACAGAGAGAGAGATATACATCTCCAACTCCTCAAAATGAGGGGGAGACTCGAGTTTGTGAGGGGCAGTCTAGTCTAGACTAGAGGAGGCATAGGAATGCCTGCTCTAGTTAGATCCAGATCTACCGAGAAGAGAAAAAAGACGATAAGGACCAAGCATCCGCTAATTGAGGGGTCATCGAGGTTGATAAGGACTCTGGAACTTTTTACCAATTACAGTTAGGATTTCCCTCCCCCTTCTTCTTCTTCTTTCAGTGGTTCACTCAGAATTCTCTCTTCAAGATATTATTACTCATCTGTGTATCCATGGGACTGAGAATTAAGGGACGCAAATCTACTCGCGAACAAGTTATCGTTACCTACCTACCTACCTTGGTTTCATAGCATGATGCGGATTCACCTTATTGAGAAGCCTGTTCCAGCAATAACTACGGCCATTACAGGACTCACTAGTACTACTAGTACGCAGTACACTTCTATTTCCTAGTAGACAGACTCAACAAAGACTCTCCTACCCCGCTTAAAGAAATGCCGTCATTCTCCTCCATTCAGATCATTGTATGAGGAATCTACCCTAAGAAGCTGCCTTTTGCCTACACATGTTAAATAGCAGGTACTTTTCCCCCTCCAATATCCTCCTCCGTTCGTCTACCTTGCAACCAACCCAGATCAACCCCACGCAGGCCAGATCAACGCTTCCCAAGCAGCAACACCCACGGGATATCGGACCACCAATGCAGATCTTCGATATCATTATCCCTGCGCAGCGACCTCTCAACTTCCAAGGTGGAACGGACGGTGTCTGACGGCCTACTATACCCCCATACTCCCAAAGCGCCTGTACCTGGTACGAAGCATCGTCGTTCTCGCATAGTAGTTCCCCCTGCAACCTGAGAGTATTATCCTACAACTAGCGACACTGGATCGACTGTCTTGGCCCATGCGCTAGTAAGCCAAAGGACGACGATATCCCCAATACAGCCCAGCGAAGTGTGGTTAAACCTTGTCGAGAAACAAGACCTTATTGCATCGCTCCAAACCGTGAGATAGTCCGAACAGCAAGTGGTATCCGTTGAGGCTAGCTAAGAACAATTTGCTAATTGATTAAAAATCAACCTGTAGAACAGCTTTTGACCCAAGGCCTGCTCCCAACTCCAAGAAATCCACGCTCGGACGCTATAAAACTCCAAAAGCACATTTGTATCCAAGAACCCAGGCGATATATACGGACAAAAGAAAATGTCAACGGTTTCCATTACCCGCGACTTGGAGCCATATCTGGCTTCCCTTCGAATGTACCTAGCAACAGATGGCCCTACTGCCCCATCAGGAACGAGGACCGACAATCTCCCCGTGGAGGAGGCCCAACAACAGCCCATGGCACCCAGCACTAACGACGTGACAAAAAAAATTGCTGGCGTTGATGTCCACCCTCGCAGCAGGGAAACCCATCCACCCTGCTCTCGGTAGATTAGCGGGCTTCGATTTCTCATCCTAGAAACACTGGACATATCAATTAGCCTGTCGTCTCGCATCAACACTATAAGAAAACCATACCTTCCCAGCCCCATTCTTGCATCACATGTACCCAATGCGACTTTCCTCGAACTGTCTTGTCAAACTCAATATTTTCCAAAGGCGATACCGCGGAGCTTCGTCGTGAGGAAGCCATCGGATTACGACCGGTGTAGAATACTCTACCTCTTCCAAAAGCTTGTCCAACAGTACTGCGCGAACGGGTATCTCCTTGGAGTTGCAGCTTGTGCTTTTCTGCCTCGCTTACATCTCGGCGAGCCCAAACCTCGCGGACCACCTCAATACACCGGTCGATAGAGCCCAGCATCAGTCGGGATTGAATGGCACTCCATCTGTTGAGCACCCAATCCCGATCTTCCTCCTGCTCCGCCTCACACCCAGCAACCAACAGCGGAAACATCTGGATGATCGTTGTACGAGAGCTAGGTGGAACTGTGGCTAGGAGAATCAAAACTCGCTTGGCCAGCTCTGATGCTGGCTCTGAAGGCATCTCGGGAACAGCCTGGTGAAGATATAACATAGTGGCCCAACGGTAAGCGTGAGCCGTCTGGATACTATGCTGGACCTCTGAAGTGGGATCCTCCGGAGGTTCAAACCAATCAGGTGGCTCCCACTGCTCAACCAATTGCTTCAGCTCAATCGCCTGGGAAATGAGGGATATCGAATTGGTCTCAGTTCTGCGGACTCTCTGGACCAGTCGGGCCACTTGATTAATGAGTGGAAAGAGGGTGGCAGCGCACCCCATCAATGGATCAATTTCGTGCACCGTATTCTCAGGAAACTGGAAAGAAGGAACATCCGCCTCTTGATCTCCGTGCTCCCCAAGTGATGTCAGACGAGCTATGACATCCATGTACAGCCAAGTGTTATACAAGAACCGAACCCTACGAAGGTCAGTCCCACATGCCCCGTCCTGCAGCCCAGAACCTACAACTTGAGATACCAACGCCTTTGCTCCCCGAAGATGTTGTATACAAGAGCGGGTGTGTTGGTCCCAAGTATCGGCAAAAGCAAGGGCCAGGCTTGTGGCCAGCGCAGCATCCGTCCTCATACATTGGATATCCTGCACCATGCACGTAATACTCTGGCGCATATGATCCACTCCGTGGACTCTCAACGATGGATTGTCTTTGCTCGCATGGAATGCGGCTAGCGCAAAGATTGCATGATACAAGGCTGGAGTGTCCTTGGCCAAAGGCCACACCAAGGTCCGCCAAGGGTTCTCGTGAATGCCATCCTTGACGGAGAGAATCCCACAGGTAGACCTGTCAAAGTGCAGGACAAGCATTTCTGGGTTCGCGAGGCTAAAGGCTGGCTCGCTGAGCAAACTTGAGGGCATGATGCTTGACTCACTCTGTTGGGAGGCATACGAACCTGTGAGATCGAGGTTTCTGATTCGTGTACCTCGGTTAGGCAGCCGTATGATTTCTTCGATCTCGTCACCGTCTCCTTCAAGGAGGGCTTCGAAGCTAAATTCATCATTTCCTCGAGAGCCTTGCAGCAGTGCTTCGGTGAGGCCATGCTCTGGATCGAGGCCAGAAGAGAGCAGCATTTGTGATAGCCATGGAGACTGCTCTGGAGGCGTAATTTCTGCTAGTGGGGATGCAAAGACGTCGTCATTGAAGCTCCCTGGATTTGAGTAGCTAAAGAGCTCCTCTAATGGGAACGTGGGATCCTTCTTCCCCAGTGATTGACTTGGATTCTTGGGATAAATGTCTTTGGGTGAACTTTTCTGAGAAAGAGATGAGCCCGCCTCTATACCGTGGGCCTGGCTTTCAGCCGACCTCCGGCTGTATGGGACTGCATTACCAGCGGGCGGCGACGAACTCCCTGTGTCAGATGATAAATCCTATCAGTTTATTCTCAGTGGAGACCTGTTGGGTGTTTTATATGAACCTTTTTTAACTCTTGGAGCAGCACTTCTTCCAGGAACATTGCCTTCTCCGAACGAACGCCATTTGAAGTCTTTCTTGTACCCTCCACATTCCACACTGCGCTTCTTACACTGCAGACATGTTGGCTTTGACTCGTCGCATTTCAACCGTTTCGCCTTGCAGGTGATACAACCTGGATGATGATAATAGGGAGAAGGTTAGCGCACTGCGCACTGAATTTATCATGCCTTGCTTCTTGATATCCTTCTCTTTCAAGTCATTACTTTTGCTTTTCTCTTGAACGGTTGTAAAGAACTGGTAATACCGTACCATTACGGCTCTTTGACTGCTTGGGCTTGTTAGTAGTCACGGATGTAGCGGTCTGCACCTGCGCTGCATTTTGAGTGGATACAGGAGCTTTGGAACGTCCAGCAGAGGAAGCGGCAGGGACAGGGTCTAGAATAGCCGACGGTGAGGGGATTCTAATCTTTTCCATGCCAGTAACGGAGATTATATCGAATTCACCACGAATGATAAGGGGATAACGAAGAGATTAGGGAAGAGAACTGAAGGTAAGGGAACAGAGTGACGTTTGTGGAAGAGTCGATTTGTATAGCAGGTGAGAAATGAGATAGCAGTGATGATCTGCGAAAAAGGTTGGGAGGGGTTGGGGTTATCCGACGTAATGTAGCAGTTCACAGATAAGGCTGTTGCTTAGCTGTCGACGACAAAGGATAGATAGGCAGAGAATTGGGGGAACAAAAGATAAAGTCGAAACCCCCAAATCGCCCCGAGACGTGAGGAGAAAACTGTCATCATCTTGATAAGGGTTGGCACTAGAGCGACAGAGTGCGGAGACTTTGGAGCGAGTTGCGAATCGCCGATGTGCCGATCCAACTCCCAAGGCCGAAGTTGTAGCTTGGACTTTGGCTTGAATTCTATTGGGGCCTGAATGACCCAGGTTCGATGAGATAGAGGGCAATCTATTCTTCATGCAGGGTTTAGTCATGTAAACGAAGGGTGGATGAGGGGAAGTGCTTCCTACTGACCAGCTGCTGGTTGATGCCTGCCGCATCGACCCCAGACCGAAGAACGGGCATCTCTCAAAAAAAGCCAGCATGATCAGAATTGAGAAAACATTGAAAGCAAATGCAACATATTCTGGATGAGCATTGGAGCTGATAGGATGGAAAACGCCACTTGAACCGGGGAGATCCTGGGGATGACGAGAAAGTTGGGAGGTGGTCAAGGCGACAGTTGGCTTGCAGGAACCCGTGACCCCTTAACTTTGTCACTTCGCATCAGCAACTGGGAAACCTTGGATGAGGACTGCTTGACGGTCAGACATCAATCATCTCGAGTTTCACCAGTTCTTCGTATAGACCCCCACATTGTAACACAGGTAGGGACGGCTGAAACACCGCGTGCGTGCATGGTTTATCTCGAGATATGCCATGGATGTCAAACATGAGCCTTACTGTTACCTACATTCCATGACTCTCCGCTACTTCACCGGGAGCTGTGGCGTAATCTAGACTGCTTCCAATTCGTGTTCTTCTGTGACTGGGTCAGCCTGAGTGCGAGTGATCTGAGATGCCTCGCGCTCCAGTCCAGCTAGTAAAGAAGTGGACGAACCCCCTATGGACTTTCTTTGGAAAAATAGCTAGGTACTAGGAGCTAGGTAGGCACTAGCTAAACTCTAGAATCGTTACTTAGTGTCAGTGTAGCATAAGGATAAAAGGATAATTCGTTTGGAAATTTCACTCGTATATTCCAACTTTAGTCCAATGATCTCAATCTATACACTGGACATGAAGTTGCTTTGTCCTAAACCCACAATGTCCTTGTCGACATGAAACGACGAAGATGATTCTCACCCCACGCTATCCAGCTCTTGGTATCAAATGAGCCGCCGTTTCCCCATATTCCATGTCGGTGGCGCACATGTCTCCCTGTATACTCTGCACCTGAAGCTTGACCATGATATATGTACGTTGCACGCCCACGAGGCGATATGGCGATATTATTCCTGTTACGTGAAGTTTTCAAAAATTAGACCTGTTTCTTCAGACTGACGATCGATACCAAAACTTGTCATTCTGCCTCCTCTTGTCTCCAGGGCGAAGGGACAAAGTTACACAGCATCTCAAGACATGCCGAGTTCCGGAGTTCGAGTCACTTGCCAGGGTATCGAGCCGGTGTGTCCCAAGAAGTGAGGTGCAAGCGATGGTAGGTGACTTCTAGCCTGGAGTACGGCTATAGTTCCGGGGCCCTGATCAGCCTCTCTTTTCTCTGTTTGTAGCGGGTCTGTCGCTGTTTTGACCCCAAACCTTTGTGACAGAACCACAAGTTGAGCGACAAAGAGCGAGCTTCGAAAGCACCTCTGATCGCCTTCCTGGAAGCCTTTCACAATGTGCTCTCGTAGTTGATGCCAGTCCACGAATCCCAAATTATTGACATTCTCCTCTGTGAGTAGATTCCTCACGACCTGATACAAAGGTCCATTCTCTCTGTAGGTTGAGGGGCCCAGGTAAGCTAGCTTCGTGCGGTTCATAATCTCATCGGTGACAAATGGCTTCATCGCCTCGCGGAGTATGTATTTCTCACGCAGGACCTTGTGGACCGGGTCGTACCGAATCTTCAGACTAGGAGGAATCTGGTTTGCGAATTCTGTAACATGGTGGTCAAGGAAGGGCGGCCGCGTTTCAATTTGGTGGACCATATCAGCGCCGTCCCCAATGTAGCGGAGAATATAATTCACCAGAATGGACTTGGTCCACTGATAGCTTGCCGAATGTAGAGGGTGCCATCTGTCCGAGATGTTCGAGAGAACCTGAGCTCCGAAGTGTTCTGCAAAGGCCGTCTCAGGATTTTCTGTTGCAAACTTCTGCGTCCATGAGGCGAAAGGCATGTTGTAAAATGAATTTACGCGAGCAAACACCGACGAGTTATTGAGCATTCTTTTCGTTGAATCAGGAGATTGAACTGGTGGTGGTATGGCCTCCCTCCCTGCCTCAAAGAGCTGGGAGCTTTCAGGGATTTCAAATGGAGGTGGTGGCCATGAGAGGTCGGGCTCGAGAAACACCTTGGACAGCATATCGGGGTAGCCTCCAAAATGCTCGTCCGATCCCTCGCCTAAGCCTGTCAATGAAGTATTCTAGGTGGATGGATAAATGCTACCACTTACCCGTGAGAATGACCTTCTTTCCGTGGGAATGAGCCAACTCTCCTACAGCAATTCGGCCCATACCGTTGACATCAGGGATGGGTGCCTCAGTAAACCAGACAGTGTCCTCAAATCTGGCAGCGATCTCTTCTTCACTCATTGTCACCGAGTGGAGGTCAACTCCAATCCAGTCTGCCGTTCGCTGTGCAATATCTAAGTTGGGTCAGTATATTGTGGTCAAGAAATAAGGGGGAGGGGAGGGGGGGAACAGTTAATACCTGACTCGTCCACTCCACTATCTTTTCCAAAACGAATGGTATAGCAGCTCATTTTGGAGATATCTCCACTAGAATCATTCCCTAAGAGCTCCCCCTGTTTGATAAGGTGCGCAGTCATTCCTGCAATGGCGGAGGAATCTAGACCGCCACTGAGGTAGATGCCGACTTCTACGTCAGCACGGAGCCGCAATTTTACCGACTCGAGCAAAAGCTCTCTGAGCTTGAGTATAATCTCCTCTTCGGTCTGAGGGACAGGGGTTTTCTGCTTTGCGTAAGCCACGGCATACATCTGAGTCCGTTCGTTGTCACTCACTTTATCGGGATAGTTCAGATCCCAATAGGTCTTCACTTCCGGAGCTTTGAAGTCTATACTGACCATATACTGGCCCGGCTCGAGCTATGCAAACAATGGGTTAGAAACAGACTGACGAGGTGGCGTGTTCGAATTTACCCGGTGCACTCCTTCAAAGTACATTTGTGTATCCCACAACCATCCCTTTTCCAGGAGATTGCCGACGGACCATTCCGGCCGCCATCCAAATGGCAAGAAGGATTTCATTTCAGTAGCCACCAGCAGTTTGTTGTTGACCACCGTATAGTAGAGAGACTTGATCCCATAGCGATCCCGAGCGGCAAAGAAGAGCTTCCTTTTTGCATCCCAAAGGACAAGGGCGAACTCTCCTCTCAACTTGGAGACGAAAGAGATCCCATAATGACGATATAGAGCAACCACAATCTCACAGTCGCTGTTGCTCTTGAAATCATATTCGTGGGCGAGCTCTGCTCGGTATTTCTCGTAGTCATATAGTTCTCCATTGACGACTGCATGGACGGTATCTTCATTGTCGTGGAAAGGCTGGTTGCCAGCAGGGCTAAGATCGATGATCGAAAAGCGGGCATGTCCGAGACCTAGGCAGACAAGGTAAGATCAGACACTATCACAACTGAAAGCCATTCCCACGAAGTCTACTCACCCACACGATAATCAGGGCTGAACCACTGGCCTCTAGCATCAGGGCCACGATGCCGGACCAAGTCCAAGCTTTCGTCCATTTGACGATGCAAAGCCTGTGGACTGGTCTTATTGTCACATTGAGGGCAACTGACCGGTCCGTTGAGACTGAGGACTGCTGTAAGTCCGCACATTGTTGCTTTCAGATGAGAAGGACAAGATTCTGGGAACACCTATGGCGTAAATACGTTCTTTGAACTGACTGTAACAACAATTTTAGCGAGCTGAGGGAGCCGGGTCTCGCCATCGATTAATAATTCCTAAGGGGCCGATATATCGACAGTCCACGATCGCCCCATCAGACATTGGGAGTGTCGATCGACTTCTTTGACTGAACGTATGTACGGAATCATCGTGCCTCTGGAGTACCCACGATGGCCTTTTGAGCCGGGCTAACATGTTGGTTGTTTGGATGATTGGAGGTGAGAAGTTGGAAGATCTCCAGCTGCTTAGATCCACCTCAAAGCCGAACTTCGGCTCTTTTCCCAGTGACCTTCTCGACGGATCCCTGCCCCTAACTTCAACAAACCCCTCCTTCTCCAACGAGCAAGCCGTCCCAACTGCTTTTCCAGAGCTGGAATAGTACTTGACAAGAACGGAAGATGCTTGGGTTCCTGACTCTTCAATATTTTTAGGACAGAGCACAAGCTAGCCTTCAGCGACGGACAGAATCACGTTTCCAACGGACTGATGCGCTACCGAAAGATGCATTGCATGCGGGAATAGCCAGCCTTACCGCGGATCTCGTGCATCTAAAACCGTTTCTCGACAGGGATTGCGGGCGTTCTGAGCCATCAGGTTCAAAGAAAAAGACGAGCGGTGTGGAGTCCACTAACAAGTTTGCTGACGTGGTGTCACAAAATACGTGAGCATTCGAGCTAACACTGCACGGTGATTAAACTTTCTTTCAAGATACTGTTTTGTTGGATAAGAACTGCTGTCGCTGGGATATCTTATCCTTGATCCCTTTCAGGATTATTATTATTAGACGCGGCTGATAAACAAACAAGAACATGGATTTGATCCAATCCCCAAGTCCAGTCACAGACCTGTTGTGGGGTGATTCAGATCCCAAACCTGATCTTTGATTTCCCACTACAGATCGTGGTGGACTTGACCCTTAGATTTGTCGAGTAAAGACATGATAAATCGATAGTATCATACTCTTAAGGTTCCATGTCGAGCAATGACAACGAAGTATCGCCGATGACAAACACCGCCCGCTTCAACGAACCTCGATCCTGGTTGTCTCAGACTCTGTAAATTGACTTTAGTTAGTGCCTGTTCGTGGTACTTCCAGTCTTTCAGATCTTGAAAGTTGGAAGCGGATAGGATCTTAGGATCCCTGATTCATCGAACGTTGAACGAGGATCCAGTCATGAATCGCGCCGAGTCTCCCTATTCAATGATGGTCTCCGTTCCCTGGCATCGGTTCGACATCGATCATCGAGCAGATTCCTTTCTCCAGCGAGGTACTTTTCTATCCTCCGCATGGTAGATCCAAGACCCCCAAACAATCGGTTATATGGCAGTTATCTTCTTTATCGATGGACAGCCAGTCACTCGCAACAACATATGTGGACTAGTTGGGGTCGTTGCCTGCCTCGACAACGCTGCGGTATCACACATTGGACGAATCAGGCAAATCAACAATGTTCAGGCTCTTTAATATTTACCGGATAGTAGCACTGATTGCGATTTTTTTCCCGGAATTATGGCGCTCTTTGACCTCACGTCTTACGTCTAAGCACAAGAGGATGAGCTGGGTAAGTTAAGTCATCTATCCCAAGATTCCCAACACTTCCGATCGGCTTGATTCGACCGCCGGCAATTGTTCATCCGAAGCGGTCATCATAGGTATCAGCCAAGCCGACACTCAATAACCCCAATTCTGGAAATGCTGGCCGCCGTTGGCCCCTGGGGAAAGTTCAACGACTGGGGAAGACGACAAGGGGCCGATGGATCGAGATTTGGGGGCGGAGGTGCCACAGCCTCCTTCAGATCGCGTCAAATGATTCCCAAATCGGGCCGTACTCCAGGCCCTTCGCAGCCTGTTGAAGGCTTGGTATTCACAGGCCTTGTTGAAATGAGGTGATTGGTACCTGAATCCTGAAGCTAAACCGATCCCGGTACAATCTCGCGCCGCTAGCCAGCATCCGGATTGACAACTGTGTGGTCAAGACTTCCACCAAGACTTTGCGGATATTATACTCTCATAGCTTCGGAGAACTGTGCATTCTGATCATAGAAGCTGCCGTATACGATGTTTGCTCCCAAACATCAAATCTGCCCTGCGGTACAGCTCGGGTATATAAAGCCTCTTGACAGTCACGATGGGATCAATCTCAACAACCCATCATCTTTCTTTCCTCAAGTTCACTATCCTCCATCATGCTCGCAACAAAACTGCTCCTCGGCCTCTCAATAGCCACTCAATGGGCTACAGCCTGCGACCCACCAGAGTCCGACCCTACTGGCGGGGTCTTCCAGATTGGCGAGGATGGACCAGCCCCTCCAGAAACACAAGGCTACTTCATCAACCACGTCGGTCTACTCACCACCAACCTCGACGCTCTGAAGCACTTCTACGGCGACATCCTCGGCATGCGCCTCATCTTCGACGTCCAGCTCACCCCTGAATTCACCATCACCTACATGGCCCACGGACAGGGCGGGCGAAACGGAACAGGCTTCCAAACAGGCGCCGAGCTCAACCGCGACAAGAACAACCTCGCTGGTCTCCTCGAGATTGTCCAGTTCAACGTCTCCGATGATACCCTGCTGGGATCATTGAATCGCACCAATACCTTTGGACACATTGGGATGATAGTCCCGGATATCGTCAAGACACAGGACTATCTGGATAGCAAGGGCGTTGAAATCGTCAAGCGGTATGGAGAGCCTATCAAGACGTTCACGGGCCCGGTTAACAATGCGTTCGGCATTGGCGAGTACGCGGGTGTGCATCTTGCCGCGAAGCAGGCCCTCATGGATGCCCAGCAAATCATTGGGTTGCCGCTGCTTCTGATGATTAGTGATCCTGACGGAAATTTGGTGGAGATTCAGCAACAGGAGCAACCGGCAGGTGTGCTATAGGCATGGCGGGTAATATCGAAGTCAGGCTGTTGAATGTGATCTAGAAGCTATGGAAGGGTGTATAACTAGCAAGGTGTATATAGCTGAGGGTGGTTTGATCAGATGATAGAAGCTGGAGTTATCAGGCTTTCTTCGAGGCTCTGTTGGAGGAGGGAGGATGGATAATTATTAATGATTTCTTAGCCAACTGTACCTCTTTGATCCAACTCCGTAGAAAATAGAAACGCATAGTAAAGATGGCCGGCTAATCGGACCTTTCGAAGCTCCCTGGATAAGCGAGCCGCGGGGAAACGGCAACCCCAGACTTTAGACCGAGGTCGCTCATCCTCCTCCCTTAAACCATCATCTCTCCACGGGATTTCCCTCTTGTTCATCAGGGGTACCCGACACGATTATTTTTTCAATGATGCTACGATCAGTTCCTCGTCGACTTCCTCGACGCTTTCCTCCCCTTTCCTGGACCGCAGGCGGTCCCTCTCGTCTCGCCCTGCGCCCTTTTACCTGCGGTTATCTGCGGATGTTGCCGTCATCGCTCCCTCCCGTCCAACCCCCCGTCTCAACAATCTTGCCTGGCGATTCCTATCAACTCTTGTCGAATGCAGATAAAGCCGGAGCGGCGGAGGATGCTCTGTACGAGCAGCAGATCAAAGATGTCGAGGCGTGGTGGAGTTCCCCCCGCTACGAGGGAATCAAGCGTCCTTACTCCGCGGCCGATGTCGTCAGCAAACGAGGGACGTTGCAGCAGTCGTATCCCAGTTCCTTGATGGCAAGGAAGTTGTTCAATCTGTTGAATGAGAGAGCGGCGGAGAACAAACCGGTCCATACGAGTATGTCGCTTCCGCTACGGAAATTGTAATTCGCAATGCTAATCGGGGCTTTTGGTAGTGGGTGCAATTGATCCTGTACAGATGACGCAACAAGCTCCGAACCAGGAGGTTCTTTATATCTCTGGATGGGCGTGCTCTTCGGTGTTGACCTCGACGAACGAAGTTTCGCCGGATTTTGGAGATTATCCGTACAACACGGTCCCGAACCAGGTTCAGAGACTGTTCAAAGCTCAGCAATTGCACGATCGGAAACAATGGGATGCGAGGAGGAAACTGACTCCGGAGCAGCGAAAGTCTACTTCTTACACTGATTACATGCGACCGATTATCGCTGATGGCGATACAGGGTACGTGCGGTTATCGAGCTTACAAGAATTGCGAATTAACGTATTCGTAGACACGGTGGTTTAACCGCTGTCCTAAAGCTGGCTAAGCTTTTTGCTGAGAATGGTGCTGCGGCTGTTCACTTTGAAGACCAACTTCACGGCGGGAAGAAATGCGGTCATCTGGCAGGCAAAGTTCTGGTTCCGATAGGAGAGCACATCAACCGACTTGTTGCGGCTCGTTTCCAGTGGGATATGATGGGTGTTGAGAACCTGGTTATTGCTCGCACTGACTCCGAGAGCGGAAAGCTACTCAGCAGCGCTATCGATGTACGAGACCACGAATTCATTCTCGGAGTCACGGAAGAATCCGAGCCTCTCGCGGAGACTTTGCAGGCCATGGAGAGAGAGGGCGCAGCCCCGTCGGAGATTGATGCATTTGAACTGGGCTGGGTCAAGCAGCACAAACTTGTGACTTTCGATGAGGGTATGTATGCCTTTGAACTGAGTGGTTCTCTTGCTAAAACGGGACAGCTGTCGACGCCCACCTCGAGGCCGAAGGCGCCTATCAATCCGCTCGCGATGCATACAAAAAGCATGTCAAGGAACACCCAGACCTATCCATCTCACGCCGACGCGTCTTAGCCAACGATTACACCAAGGCCCCGGTGGTCTGGTCCTGCGACACCCCTCGCACCAGGGAAGGATTCTACCATTACCGTGCAGGCTTCCCCGCCGCAACCAAGCGAGCAAAGGAGTTCGGTCCCTATGCCGATCTCCTCTGGGTCGAAACCGGTGACCCAGACGTCGCCAAAGCTGGAAAGCTCGCGGGAGAAGTCCGAACCGCCCACCCCGGGAAGAAACTCGTCTACAACCTCAGCCCGTCATTCAACTGGATGGGTCAAGGTTTCGATGAGGCTTCCCTCAAGTCATTCATCTGGGACCTTGCACAGCACGGGTACGCCCCTCCCCCTTCTTTTTTTTAATCCGAAGGGCATAATTAACAACCCGTAGATTCATCTTACAATTAATCTCCCTCGCCGGCATCCACTCCGGCGCCACCATCACCGCTGAACTCTCCCGCGCCTTCAAGGACGAGGGCATGCTCGCGTATGTCCGCCTTGTCCAATCTCGCGAAAAAGAACTCGGCGTCGATGTCCTCACACACCAGAAATGGAGCGGGGCGACGTACATGGATGGGATTGTAGGTGCGATCCAGAGTGGTAGTAGCAGTAATAAGAGTATGGGAGATGGGAATACGGAGAAAGGTGAGTTCCTTTCCTACGCTTGCTTTCTGTAGATGATACTAGTACTAGCACGGTGCTAATAACTCGGTGTATATATAGGCTTTTAGATTAGATTTGGCGTGGGAAATGTAGCAACTAGAGAGGCGAAAATGGACTACGTAATGTCTGTGTAGTGTAAATGCTTAGCAGCTTGGATTTCATTGAGCAATAGAATACGTTTCTTCCTTGAGATTTATACCTGATGTACTAGGTACTACCCAGGTGCCCCGTGTAGATAGACATTAGAAACTGCATGCAAAGATTAGTACTAGTAGTACATCAAATCAAATAGTATAGTACCCTGCTAATAATACTTACTCTGTAGTGCATGTAAGCCAAGGTATTCCTGCTAGTTATTAATAACCTTCCAATTTACTACGTACTACTAACCATGGGTCATTGTATTCAAGATTACTGGTTTTCATTTTCATTTCCATTTTCTAGTTCCAGGTTTGTCTTGGTCTTTCGGTTTGGGTATTACTGTATATGATAAGTAACTATAGTAAGGTAAAGTAAAGGATAGTATAGTATAGTATAGTATATTAAGTATTGCTCACCAACCACAGCTACATGAGGATGGTATTCTTCTGTTCACTAGTGGTACTTCACGAAACTTAAGTAGATATACACAAGCTCAGTATTCCTCTAGTAAACTAAGTCATTAAATACATTATTACCAATATGCTGCTCGTTCTTATACTGGAGATGCTATACAGAATACAGCCACTTGGGGATGTACCCGCACCGAGTCCAATGTGCCAGGTGACGCTATCGTGAGTACCAGTCATGCCTGTGGCTAGAGCGGTCGCATTGATGATCAGGAGAGGATCCTCGCCGCCTTCTGGATAAGTTTGACTGTCTAGGGCGCCGTCGGCGGGAAAATGACCGGTGTTAGCAAAGCCCCCCTGCATTAACGTTTGTGCGGTTCTCTGCGGGATCCCAGATATCTAAGCCGTAGGAGAAGACAAAGCCAAAGGGCCAGAGGGCGGCGGGGTTGCGAATGGCAAAGACTACGGGGAAAGGATAGACGGAGTGGTAGGATTCGTTGCGGTACGGGCCTCTGCCCTATACTATCGGGTTAAGTACAATCTGCTGGGATTGAATTCCTGAACATGACCTCTTGCAAACAACCATGGAGCAGCAGCGCAGTTTGTAATACAAATGGTCTCGGGCAATGTCCCTGTTTGACCTCGGCTGTACTGTGCCAAGGGCAACCGGCTGTGACGTAGATTAACACTAGAGCCGCGGCGACAGAGAGACGGGAGGTGGTGTTGGGATAAGGGGAGATATCAGCAGAAATGGGAAAACAGGCCCTAATCAAGACTTTCTTTCTTTCCTAGGGTTATCCTTTGTCTCTCTCTCTCTCCCCCCTCTCTCTGGTATGTATTATCTTTCTGTGATGGCTTTGGGCAGGGAAAAAGGCTTTCAAGGCCCTAACAAAATAGTACAGATATAGCAAAGGGGTTATCAGCAGCAGTTACCTTGATAGAAAAAGAAGAAGCATCATCTTCATCATCAGGTAGTCTCTTTAGGGGCTCGAACTGACAATAGTGTTCCCTATAGAACTGAAGAATATGTTCTTACTGATATTGGCGCTTATCTTTTGGCCAGTCATCTTCATGGAATGGATTCATGTATTCAAGTTGGATCTAGGACTGATGCCGCAGCGTAGTAAATACTATACTTATTATCAGTCTGTGAGTAATACTTTGACAGGTTCCCTTTTGCAGAACATAATGCAAAACTGACGAGGTTCATTCCATGACTGTTCTTGCTCAGCTTCTTCACAACAAGTCTCAAGATGTTGAAAGAGTCTGTTGTAGATAGGTCAAGCTCGATGGATGACAATACCATGGGAAATTGAGAGGGATTGTGTATATTGCCACAATGGAATAGAATATCAATGATGTAACGAATCCGGTTCCATTTATTCTTAGTGAGCTCGAGTACTTGTAGTTGTAATAGAAGGAGGGCTAAATCAGTAGAGAAATAAGAATGGTATTTGATGCTTAATCAAAGACTCTGTAGATATAGAAACTGAAGCTTCAGTCTTCCCTTCACCTGGGGGAAGCCATATATATATGACAGACAGGAAGAAGCAATATCGTGACAAATCATACATCGACATCATCCGTCATTAGATCGGCGCTGCAGCAGGATAGATAGGGAATTTTGTTACAGTGACATGTGTGGTCACGCTCAGTAGATCATCCGTTTGGAGCCTGTTGGAGTTGGGTAAGGAAGTCCGCGTCTAAGTCCTCAGCGTAGAAACCTAGATTCTGTGCAAACGGTGGTTCGAGCCTGCTTGTGATTAGCAACTAAATAGAGATATCAAAGCGGAAATGAAGAGGTAAGACCTTGTACTAGGAATTGAGGTCACCAGTTCCTCAAACAAAGCATCGAACCCGTCTGTATCCCCAAGCATGGCGGGGGATCGGTGTATCGAGACGGCAGGGTTATCCGGATCGAGGACATTTGGAACGTTCGAGACTGGAGTTGGATACGGACCATGTGTGGCACTTAAACTGGCTGTTTGCGAATAGCGGTTCATTCCTATAGGGTGTGTTGGGACGATGGTAGGGTTGGGTGCCGTCGATTCATTGAATTCCATGCTACCTACTGAGTAGACACGCGGCTGGCGATTGTCGGAGTCCATTAGGTCAGGTCTTTTGGACACTGAGTCATTTAGATAAAATTTTTGCAAGTATCCCGCAAGACGACTTCTCAGCGTAGGCAGACCAGGGCAGTCTTCACTAGGGATAGTATGTTCAAGGCAGTGCTGGGACTGGAGAGCGAAGTAGCGAAGCGGAGGGGATACTGTAACTGCTTGCGTCATGTTCGCATAGTCGCCCAGCAGACCTAGCATGCTACGCGAAGCCACGACCGTCAGCTCTCTGGCAGTTGAGTCAACAAGCCTGAAGCGGCGAATCCCCGATAGAACTACAAAGGAGGATGTCAAATGCAATGTGAGAAGCGGAGGCATAGAAGATTCGAAGCCAGAATATGGGTAATGTTCGAGAAGTATCCTTTGCTTCTCCTGAATATCAAGTAGAAGATTATGGGCACTTGGTAGATCGGCTGGGGAGTATAGTATGCGGGCCAAAAGCTGCGTGAGCTTCTGAAGTCCATTGAGGGTGCTCAGCGCGCGCAATGCCCCTCTTGGCCCAATTCCAGGCCCCGCGCGCGGACTTGGTTGGGTTATTGTCCAGTTATCCCACTCTTCCACATCATCCCCATCTACTGGACCATAGGTCTGCTGCTCTTCCATGGACAAACATGGCGCCCTATGCAGCAGAGCCGACGTCACGATGTCCAGAAAGTTGCACCCGTGAAATGTGTTTCTAAATCGTGCATGTCTGGAAGACTCTGGCAGTATGGACACCATCCGAGTAGCCTGCCCTATAGGGAGCCACGCCGAATGGATGTCTCTCATACGAGCAGGTCCTGCCAGCGGCGCGGCATATCTTGCACACAGGAAAAAGACTCTGGGAATCATCGCCTCAGTTTCACTCCGCCGACGATTTGTGGATTTTGACAGTGTTTCGACAGGAGGCTAATCTGTCTCCTCACGAGTATATTGCGACGCACGGCCTGGCGCAATATCGCAAGGTTGAGGAAGAGCTGTCGCAAGATTTGCTCAGAAAATACCGGACGGGCAGTGTCATTGTAGGCTTAGGAGGAGTCGCCAGTCGACAACAGCAAGTCCTGCTACAACACTTTGCGCGCGACCATCCTGTGGTATATGTGCGGCGAGCTGAAGCGGACCTGCGCCAGTTTGTCACTGCCAGTCAAGATAAATTCGACCGGTTTTATCGAGTGGGAAATGTCTTCTTCGAAAGCTGCTCGAATTTCGAATTATTCAACATCACACATGGGGATGCTCGTCTTCCCGAGCGCCAACTTCCGTCGAGTCTCAAGCTAAAAGAGACAGAGCGTCTGTTTGTGCGGTTTTCTGTATCATATTTTCGGCAATGCAGAGCGCTCACTTCTCTCATCCGACGCCTTCTCTCCCTCGCACACGCTCGCACTACAGGGCCGTATGGCACGCTATATAGCCACCATCAGAATGCACACCCGCCTTCCGATTGTGGTGGATGTTGGCTTCTCAACCCATACGGACCCGGATTTCTATACCAAGGTTTTGGATCTGCTTCCTCGACTGGCCTCGGACGCTATAACATGCTCCATGGACCGTGACATTGAAGTTATTCGCAGACTAAATGCTACAAAAGGCCACACCAAAGTAATTGCTACCTACCATCAAACAACACCATTGAGATAGAGAAATCAATTCCCCGAAGTATATACTCTGCCGATCAAAGCCCAAGAGCTCGGTTTCGAATCCATTCGCATGACGGGCGAATCAATTTCATCGGAAGATAGCCTTTCCTGGATTGCATTGCGGCAGAGTCTGATACCCAAGTCCAATATCTCAATCATCATGTACAATACGGGGATCCTCGGGCGAACATCTGTCTGCCTGAATCCGGTACTGTCCCCTGTTGTCCTCCCTGAAAGTGGATGCATAGGGGTCACAGTACCAGAGGTACAAAAGGCACTTACTGCGTGTTTCCTCAGCCCGAGAAAACTTTTCACAATTGTCGGTCAATTAGTAGAACACAGTCTGTCTCCGGTAATGCACAACGCAGCCTTCGCTACCTGCGGTCTACCACACGTGTACCGTACCTTGGCAGCAGGCACACTGTCTCATATTCAGCCCCTTCTCGACGACGAAAATCACGGCGGCATCGCGGTCTCACTTCCATATAAAACGGCCATATTACCATTCCTTGACGAAATCAGCCGTGACGCGCGAGACATCAACGCTGTGAACACCGTTGTCCTTGAACGGCGCTACCAGTCGGATGGAAGTGAGGTGACGCCCCGAAGAGGCTATAATACAGACTATATTGGGGTCAGAAATTGTATCCGCAAACATCTATCCCCGGCTAATGCCATTCGAGATGGGACAACGGCTCTAGTTATAGGAGCAGGAGGAATGGCCCGCGCCGCGATTTATGCTTGCTACAAACTCGGAATTAGGCGTATATGCATCTACAACCGCACTTCTGAGAACGCCACAAGACTCGCTGATTACTATCGTGAATGGGCAGCGACTAAGCATGACACTAACTTCCAGCTTCAGGTGCTGAAATGCGTCAGCGACCCGTGGCCTGCTGATTTTTCCCTCCCCACAATCGTTGTATCCTGTCTTCCCGGTCAAGAAGTTGGTAGCGAGGTGCTGATCGAGCTTCAAATATCGGACCCATGGCTTCGAAGCAAGACCGGCGGCGTTTTCCTTGAGGTAGTGTTTTCAGTCTCTTGCCACGAGATTTCTCGCTAACTAACTAGGATAGGTCGCGTACGGTCCAGTGAAACAACCTTTGCTGGAACAGATGCTCCAACGTACATCAAGAGGCTGGGTTATAGTAGATGGACTGACTCTATTGGTTGAGCAAGGAATTGCTCAGTACGAGCTCTTCACCGGACGGCCGGCGCTGGTCCATGTTATGCGGAGGGTGATACATGAGGACGCCGTGAAAGACGGATTTTTCCATCTACAGATAATTACGTGTATCACCCAACAGTTACTCGGATATACGGAGTTTCCCTCAGGGTTGGCATCGGTTAAGACCAATGCCGAAGTACGTCATGGATTGACAAAACATTTAACTATCTATCAATTATTATCCCTTCCCATCATCTGTTATGCCGAAAAGTCCAATCCAAAATGACCTACCAACCCGCCATAATGAGCGCCTCCCTGGGCCGCGCCTGGGTCCACGACCTCCCTCACAAAATCACCCAGGCCGCACGCGCCGGCTTTAAAGGCATAGAGATCTTCTACGAAGACCTCAACTACGCTGCCCGCAAACTCTCTAATTCCTCTACACCAAGCCCAGATCGCCTCCTCCAAGCCGCAGACCATATACACTCACTCTGCACCTCCAACGGCCTGGCAATCATCGGTCTCCAGCCCTTCCTCTTTGACGAGGGGTTGAAAGACCGAGACCAACATGCCGCGTTGATCGCGAAGATGAGGCTCTGGTTACGCCTTGTGAAGCGGTTAAGGACGGACACGATTCAGATTCCGGCGAATTTCTTGCCGGCGGATCAGTTAACTGGGGACCTGGATGTGATTGTTCAGGATTTGCAGGAAATGGCTGATATGGGCGCTGCTGAGAATCCGGGTGTGCGGTTCGCGTATGAGAACCTGTGCTGGAGTACGCATGTGGATAGTGTTGAGAGATTGTGGGAGGTTGTTAGGCGCGTCGATAGGCCGAATTTCGGGGTTTGTTTGGATACGTTTAATATTGCCGGGGGGGGTTTGGGCAGATCCGGCTTCAATTACGGGGAAGACACCGAACGCGGATGCTGACCTGAAGAAGACGATTGAGTGGATGGTGAGGGAGATTGATGTGGCGAAGGTATTTTATATCCAGGTTGTTGACGCGGAGAAGATGGCGAGTCCGTTGGTGGACGGGCATCCGTTTCATGTTGATGGGCAGCCGGCGAGGATGAGTTGGTCGAGAATGGCGAGGACGTTTATCTATGAGGAGGAACGGGGGGCGTATTTGCCCGTTGCGGAAGTGGCGAGGGCGATTATCTCTGGGTTGGGGTATAGGGGGTTTGTGTCGATGGAGTTGTTTTCGAGGACGATGGCGGAGGAGGGGGAGAATGTTCCTGTTGACCATGCGAAGAGGGGAATTACAGCGTGGAAGAAGCTACAGGAGAGGTTGCAGTTGGAGTGATAGCTATACATCAATCGCCTTCCCATCTAACCATTCCTTAGCCAATCTATACAACAAATCATGCTTCGCCAAACTCTCAGTCCCAACATGCCTCCTGTGCCCGGGCATATCCCTCAACACCGCCACCCCCCATCGTCAACTCCTGACAATAAGCAAGACACTTGTACCCCTCCGGATAGCCATTCAGCTTCTCCTCATCAATATCGGGGGATTTTCCAGGGATAACCGGAAGCAACTTATCCTTCCATACCAGTGCCGTACAAGCTGCGCCCCCCATCGCCCATCGACTTTCTCAAAGAAGAAACAGAACCGGCAGTCCGCCTCCGCATCGACTTCCACCCCGTCGATCTTGAACCGCTGCGTGATGGTTGCTTTCATCTTCGCCACGGCTCGGACGGCGTCAGGTGTGATGTCGGTTGTTACGCCGTGGCAGCGGTGCATGATGAAGGCGCCTTTGTCCATGCCGGCTTGAGACGCCGCGATGAAATCCTTGTGGTGCACGCGGCCGGACCAGGTGGTGTAGACGTGGGCGTTTGGGTGGAAGATCGATTCAAAGTTTGACCACTCGCAGGCATCACTGGTTTTTTTAGTATCAGGTAGTGACATTATACTGGGGGGAGGGGTACGGACCGGTAGCACGGCCATCCCTCGACAAGTTCTCGGAGTTTTGCGCGCTCGAGGACGAGATTGTCAGGCCGTTGTTGCGGATGGCGTGGTTTGGGCGAGTGCCCGCTGGGAGAGAATGTAGATCTGGCATATTGTTTGGGTTTGTTTGGGTTGTTATGGGCATATTGAATATTGGATGTTGGATGTGGAGAGGTGTAACCACTATATATCGAGAGGGCCCTCGGCTAAGTCCATTGCCGATGGTTCCATGACTACTATGGGCAGTTGTGCTTATTGTATAGACTAGTTAATCGCCGTACTCTCCTCCGCAGCCTTCAACAGCACATTCCATACCCCCTCCCCATCCAAATTCCGTACCTTCTCCTCCCCGGCCCAGAGACGCCACTGCTCCTCAATCTGATATCCGACAACATGCGTCCCCTCCACAGTTGGCCACCCCAATGTTTCAGCCAGTTTAATCATCCTCGTGCGCCGCGGCTTGAAACACATATCCAACAAGACACCCTTCTTCCCTTGAGACAGGAACCACTGAAGCACAGCCGCCACGGCCTTCTCAGCGTCCATCTACGGCTCAAAATCAGGAACCGTTCCCACGATGTAGTACGGGCTGGATAGCTTTTTTGCCTGGTCGATTGTCTTGACGTGGATGATCGCAGGTACAGCTCGCAGATTCTGCGCATCACGGACGAGATTGCGAACTTCCCCCTCGTCGCGGTTCAAGATGTAGCATGTGCGGCAGTGGAGATGTTCTGAGAGCGCATACACCGCGGCGCGACTAGCCCCTCCTGCGCCTACGATCAACGCTGAACCGGGGTTTGTGGCGGTTGGTCGGTCGGCCGCGTTGCCTTTTTCCCGGAGACAGCCGTTGATACATGCGCCAATCATTGTTGCTAGCTCGTCCAGCCTGTCGAGGTGTTCCATGATTGCGTTCTTGTACGGCATGGTCACGACCAGTCCGGCGGTTGTGGGGTCCTTGGCTAGAGCAAGGACATCGTCGATCGTAGGGTATTCGGTTGAATAGAACGTCCAGGGGAGGGAAAGTGATGCGGCAATGTGGTTGTGCATTCCTGGGGCGATGGAATGGGTGACGCCGAATGGAGGGTCTTCTTTGGAGATGCGGATTGAGACATGTTGAATTTGGTTGTTTTCAAAACATTGATCGTGACTTTGCAATCTTTTCATACCGGGGGTCGAGTCACTCGCTGTCTTCATGAATGTAGTAGTAACCTGATCGGTTATATTCTTTGCCTAAACTCAGTTCCCTCCATAGCTGTACTGCTCTTAACAACAGTCCGCCAGTCAGCCCAGACCACAGTCTGTAGACTCTTCACCCTACCCTAATATCCCTTGCAATGAGGGAAAAGAAACACTTCTACATCTTCGGCAGCGGCATCTCTTTCAGCATCTCCCCCACAATCCACAACACCGCTTTCCACTACCACAACCTTCCCTACGCATACTCAATTAGGGAGTCACCATCCATTGATGATGTCCGCCACTTAATCGCCTCCACCAAGTTCGGCGCAGCCAGCGTCACATTGCCACACAAGCTCCAAGCACATAAAATCTGCACCTCCCAGACCGAGACAGCCCGCGCCATCGGCGCAATCAATACCCTGACCGTGCAAAGCACCGGTATAGAGAGAAGGATCATCGGAGATAATACAGACTGGTCTGGTTTACACGCCATCATAACAACGTACAGCGTGCAAACAGCGCACCAGCCAAGCGCCGGCCTCGTCATCGGCGCCGGGGGCGCGTCACGGGCTGCGGTTTTTGCGATGCATAAATCCGGTGTGCGGGATATATACCTCGTCAACAGGACTTCCCGCACAGCGGAAAAGGTCAGAGATGACTTTCAGGCGTTGTTTGAGGTTACTGTCGTCCCGGGGTTGGCAGACTTACCGCGCGCTCCGGAGGTGATTATCAGTACTGTTCCTGCGGAGACGACGACGGAGGAGCAATTCGCTTTTCTGTTTTCAGGGTCGGGGTTTGTGTATTGATATGTCATATAAACCGAGACAGACGCCGCTGTTGACTGTGGCGCAGGGGCGTGAGGGTTGGACGACGGTTTCCGGGGTTGAGGTTTTGCTGGCGCAGGCGTTTGATCAGTTTCGGCTTTGGACGGGCTTGGAGCCCCCGAAGGAGAAGATGATGAAGGCTGTTTTGGAGAAGGACATGCGTGTTGGGATGCTTTAAGGAGCGAAGGTAAGGACCATAAGGTATGGAGAGTTAGGGTCTCTATTTACTTTGGCAAATTTGAGTTCCAATCAGACAGCTGAGCCTGAGTATTGACCGAGCTTCGTAGTAGATTCTTGTTGAATCGCTCAGCGTTTTGTTATTAATACTTATCTGCAACAAGGCGAGCTTGCTTAGAATACATGTCAAGGAATCAATATGCGCTTCCGGCTGCAGACCAGAGTCTATAATGATAGGCCCCAGGCTTGAAATGTATTCTCGAAGAAGGCGCTCTCTCTCGGGCGTACAAAATGGTCGAGTCTGGGATAGATACCATGTTAAGATTGTCGGATAACCGGAGCCATTTGCAGCTATCCTTGCAGGTACCACTCAAGAATACTGTTCAATCTCTGTCTAATTATCTGTCTATAGACAGTACACAGTACTTATTACAACTAGAATGTGAGGACCTGCTAAATCAATGCCGAAAATGACTGCTATTGAGACTGTTTACGGCTGCATTTCCATCCGTAGCTCTCAGCGGTAGGCTTCACCACCTCGACGTGTCCAAGGTAGGATGCTATATCTAATGGTGTTTTGCCATGAATGTTTCGAGCCCCTATATGATCTGCGCTCTTCTCGAGAAGTGAATCAACAACATCGAGACAATCATCCTCTGAGGCTAGATCCAAGGATGTTGATCGATCTAGCTTCACTGTACGAACTCTTTGGTCGTCGGGTGCAAGGTGCAACGACTCCCATGGAGCTTGGTCCATAGCCTTCACACCCCCTTCGCTATAGAGGGGATACTTCATGGCATCCACTGTATCATGCAGTGTCCACACGAAGGACCCTACGAGCATTGGTTGCGCTAACTGGCAATGTGGAGGATTTTTCAGCGTCCAGCTATTCCTTCTGGATCCGTCCAGGGTTTGTCACACATCCATGGGTGAGAGAGGCAATCTGGTGCCGACAAGCGTCTCGCCGTATCTACAGTCAGCATTCTATCGATGAGATCCAGAGCAGGATCTCCCACAGGATCCCAATAAGGGGATGGGTAGTCAAATCTACCCATCTTAATCTGCTGCGAGAGGTTATACGGGGAATCCTTGCTGTAAAGCTCGTCGGAAAATGGAGGAAAACCGCACAGACAGATGTACAAGACAACGCCGCTAGACCATATGTCCACTCCAAATCCGTACCGACGTTTCTGACTATGCTGGATTATCTCCGGGGCCACATCTGAATCAAGTCAGCAATTTACCTCAAAAAGTGTCAAGGGACTAGGAATATGTACAGCTTGGAGTTCCACACAAAGTCGTCGTCAACTCATCTAATCCCGACTCTGTGTGAATCTGTTTTGCTAGCCCAAAGTCACCTAGCTGGATTGTCAGGTTCTTGTCCAAAACAAAAATATTCTCAGGCTTGATGTCCCGGTGGACCCATCCACGGTCGTGCTATTTTGCATCAGCCTTTGACCCAGTGTGGGCCAGGGCAGAAAAAGGAGAGGGCTTACCAAAAATTGGATAGCAGATAGTAATTGATTGAATATGATCCGTGTTTCGGCCTCGGTGAACTTTCCTTTCGCGATAATAGCGTTGAAGAGCTCCCCTTCCCGCGCGAGGCTCATAACGAAGCAGATCCCATTCTTCTCAAAGTCTGCGAATAAATCTACCATACGAATGAGGTTCGGATGGTGATGCTTTTGAAGCTCGCATAGCAATTGGATCTCATTGCGCAAGCCCTGAAAACCTGATGATGCAAGGGGCTTATGTGTCTTGAAAATCTTGACCGCGAACACCACCCCTGTCACTTTGCTGGAGCAGAGATACACAGTGGCAAAATGACCCTTCCCGAGTAGCTTCATTATCTTGTATCGCTGATAGAAGCCTGTCTTTATATCATATTGCTCCATAAGCTCTCCAAAAGAGACCTCGTCACTTGCTTGGGCGTCTGTTTGGGAATCAAACGGTCTTTCCCATGGTGTTTCTTCAAGACTCTCAGGTAGTCCGCTCATGATTTGAGACGATTGTCGCTGTAAGGGCTTCCCGGCAACTGCCTCATAATCAATTGTCAAACGTCGCACTAAGCGTTGTAGTCCTCTCCGGGAGGCAATGATGAAGGCACGACGCCCCGCCACTCCGCGCGGCAGAACAGCACCATGATCTACGAGAAATCCCGCGATAGCTTCTTGTCCACTTCGCACGGCCATACTCAAAGCAGAATCCGCCCATTCTGTCTCTGTCATCAACTCTGCACCAGCTTCAACAAGCATGCGAACGGCGTCGATATTCCCGCTGGATACAGCAGACATGAGCGGAGTCCAATTGCCGGATGCTTTGTTGTTTTCGTCTGCGCCTCCATCTATCAACACACGGATAACGCTTCCATGTCCGTTTCGGGCAGCCTTTTGCAGAGCTGTTTCATCCATGTAGTCCTTAGCGTTCACCGCAGCTCCTAGGTGCAGAAGAACTCGTACATTCTCTGCATGGCCAAATGCCGCAGCCCGGATAAGGGCGGTCTCGTTGTCGGTCCCACTACCTTCAATTTCGTGGCCGTCCGCGACCATTTGTCGAAGTATCACCGGAATCTCAAAGGCCGCAGCGAGGACGAGAGCTGGGCACTCGCGGGGAAATTCCTGACTCCAGCTGGGATTCCGAGCACTTGAAAGACTCCACGCTTGACTAGTCATTTCAATCACCGTTGGGTTAGACAGAAGTCGTTTGAGGTCCGGCAAAATCTCGCCTGCATCAAAGATATTCATATCGGAGCCCCAATGTTTGGCAGCATAGTCGAGAAAAGGACATTCTGTCAGACGCTGTAGCATCTCCGTATCACTTGTACAGAAGCCAGATGAGAAATTTGGGAGCGCCAAATATGTCAAGCAAACTTTGGTGAGACTCATTCTCGCAGCCATCAGTTTCTGGCCAAGAGTCCGTTCGAAGTATTGTTGAACAGTGTAGTGAATGACGTGAATGGTTTGTGACTCGCTGTCAACGGTGATGAGACCTCCGCAAGCCCCAGTCAAAATTTCTCCATCTGGCAGATCGTCATCTTCGAGAGCCACCTCGCCCGTTAGCTCTTGCGTGGCATACATATGCTGTAGCTGCATGATTGTCAGGCTTTGACGGGCACAAACGACCCAGAGCAGTACTATCTCTGCCAGCTCTACAGTATCAGCGGGCTGGTCATAAATTCTTTGAAGGGCTTCCGAGTATGTGTCATCTAGAGTTGTTGGGAGAGTACGTAGGGCCAACCGCACTGCCTTTCGATTGATCTTGGGGGAGAGAGTCTCGAGGTGCAGCTTGGCGAGAAGAAACCTGTTAATCATGTTTTAGCCTGGATAGCCCCTCAATGTGGCGCTAATCGCATACATTCCCTGACATTCCCCAGTGATGAAAGCAATTATCTCCTCTTTCAAGTCTGGGTCAGCTCTGACGTGCTTGGAGAGCCTGGGTTGTTGGTCTATCTCCGAGTTTAAAAACAGTTTAATGTCCTCGTCCCGAGCAAATATCCCTACTTTCTTAGTCGAAGCGAAGTACGCCTCGAAAGTAGTGGAGAAGCGCGAGCTACACAAAATCACAACGTTCGAACCAAGAGAACGAACGGTGGACAGAAACAGGAGAGCGTCTTCCTCGGACTCGGCACACTCGTCCAGAGCATCGACCACGACAAAAACTGTCTCATATGCTGAAGTCAGTTTGGCTAGTATGCCTATCAACTGTTTCAATGTGGGGCGCGTGCTGTATTTCTTGTGCGAATCGTAGAGCGACAATACTTCAGATGGGACTGTCTCGCTTGTGGAGAGTTGAAGTACCTGCAGAAGCAGACTAGATAGAAGAGCAGCAGGTGTCTGCTCCTTTCGGCGAGCATAGTTACAGTAGATATACGTGTGAAGAGTGTTCTTCGAGGTCGGCTCATGCTCAAGAGTATCAATAACGATAGACCTGGCATGATGCATTAGCTATTGCTCCAACTTCCCAAAGGCATAGCCGAAAAAGTTTACTGACATGAGTCGCGTTTTTCCGGCGCCAGCTAAGAGACAGTAGTTAGCATCGATAGAGTGGGGAGATGTGAAATCTCACGGAGGCCTGGGCACCAGAGCATGCTGATCTTGCCCTCGAGCCAGTTGTGAATAGTCTCATGGTTGATAAACCAGCGACCGGTCCCTGCCTGTACACTTTCCAGGATCGCAACATGTTGCTCGCGGAACGGAAGGGTGCTGAGCCAGAGAAAGATCCTCTGGTTCTGATCCTCTTGATGTCTCAAGTGAGAGTCGTCAACCTTTTGCTTCATATCTATTATTTTCCCGTGGGATGACTGCGCAATCCGATGTGAGGACTGTGCAAGCTGCCTAATCTCACGCGGTTAATATGTAATAAAGCATTAATCGGAGTTGGGGAGGGATATGGGACAAGAGCCCGTACAAAAGGTCAGTCTGCATGACAAGACTGAAATGACTCTTTAAGCGTTCCAA
The DNA here is from genome assembly GCA_027569065.1 of Aspergillus cavernicola. NCBI lineage: Eukaryota > Fungi > Ascomycota > Eurotiomycetes > Eurotiales > Aspergillaceae > Aspergillus > Aspergillus cavernicola. The sequence continues at coordinate 244,161 of JAPDEK010000028.1, forward strand.
GCAAGCAAGCTTCTCCGCGATATCCTTTTTTGTAAAGGGCCATGCCAGAGGTAACGATAGATGACGCAGCTTATGTTGCGGGCCTAGCTGTGTGATGATATCCTCCAGCATGCGCTGAAAAAGAATGAGTGGGTTATCTGGGCCAGCAAGAGACTTGACCAACATAGGCTTTTTTGAGCCTAACGTCGCCATCGCGTCCTCGGCATCCTTAATGCGGTCCCTGAGTATCTCGAGCAGGTAGGTGGTGTTTCGCAGCTCATCCCGAAGCTTGACTCGATCCGCGGCTCCATTCTTTATGCCTCTCAGATGGTCAGTCACGGTGGCTGCTAGTTGTAGTACGGCTATCACGCTCGCGGCAACACTCAGAGGGTCGCTCATTGTGCGTGGGAAATACGAGCTTTGGGGGGGGCGGATGTGAACGAGGGGTCGAAAACGGTCTGCTGCTTTGCTGGAAGCGAAGGGAAGCTCTTCTGGCAACGGGAACAATAGACTTTCCGTGACTACAAACTTGAGTTGAGGACTAAAAGTCGGTCAATGACACCTTAAAGAACCCAAATGAGTAGAGCCCGAAAATGTTTTGGGCATCCTCATGATCATGTGCGGGGCTCTGATATGGACCAAGAGACCAACCGGATCGGCTCGACCCGCTGTGGCGGTCCAGTCTGTCTCAATATCACATGGCGTAAGTGGAGTCCACTGAAATAGCTTTTATGCCGGTCCTTGGAGCGATTTACTCGCCGAAGGACGATCCGTCACAAATAGTGTTCCCATGGGCTGGCCTGCATGTACCATCTTAAGAAACAAGAGTCTCAGTTACAGGAGCTACGCAAACATCTTAGTCAAGCCATATATTATACAGTCATCCCTGAGCTACGGAGGTCAAGTTAGTTAATTAAGCAAAGATAAGGACCTTAGGGCAACAAAGATAAGGCACTCACATAGGTTAAGAGTTTGGAGATCCTCAAGGGTAATTCCACTAAGGTTTTGTGGTCAGTAGTATAAAATGTGAGGCAGATAGTTCTAGACATACAAACAAAGGGCTATAGTATTGCACTGAATGGCCAAGTCAGCACCTGTTAGGTCAAAGAAACGGTGGATTCAGGGGAAACGTACTGTATCACCATATTCAACTTTGTAAAATCGACCACAGCCTGGGGTGGTACTAGTCTGAGTTGGTTGCGTGGGGAAAGCTAGGAGACCCGTTAGCAAGTGCTCTGCAACGGATTATCGGGCATTGTGTACCCATTGTATAGTATTCGCCTGGCCCGGTTGGCGCTGAAATAATCCCAGATGGCTTATATTATCCTTCAGGTGGACTATAAGGGTAGATTGACGTTAGCACTGTAACCCTCGCGAAAAATGGACCCTGATACTTGCCCTTTGCAAAACCTTTGGGCAATGTTCAAACGGCTGCAAGGGCCCGGCAAGTTGTCGCTGTCGATGCTGCCTGTAGCGTCGAAATTGTCCTTTTCAAGCTCAGGAAACGTATCTGAAAGGGAAAGATCACTGATAAGCAAGAAAGGTAACAAGACGTGTAGATCTAAACGAACCTTCATCGGATGGTTGGTTGGACGATGCTCTCCATGTCGGGATTGCTGAGCGCCCTAACTGATGATGCAGTTATATTTGCCATGGTCAACGTGCTGTGCTGCTATACCCCCGATGGGCGGCAGGATGGACTTGATCTCGCCGTAGGCGGCGCGGAGAGAGTCGATGTCTGCAATGTTAACGGCCATGGGTCGCACGGTGGCTCCCCTGCGCGACAGGTACTCGAGCACACTGGGTTTCACGTTGGGGTTTCGACTGGTCAGGACTATGTTCCCAGCACCCTGGTTTACCATCCACAGGCACACCGAGATGCCCAAGTCGCCTGTCATGCCGCAGAGAAGATATGTCTTTTCGGGGGCAAACAGCCCCCGGTGCTCGAGAGGACTGACCAAGGCGTTGACCGTACCGGCAGTTCTCCAGTCAACCACGGCTGCAGGCCCCAGTTCCTTGGTTGTCACGGTTGACACTTTTTCGATGGCAACAGCCTCGGCAGGGCGTTCTGCGGGATGAAGATGCCTCAATTGTTTGTTGGCAGAGCTACGGAGGTTGGGCACGCTCAATCCGACGGCCAGATCCTCAACCTTCTTGTCCACAATGGTTGAGGCCAGTGAAGAAGTACGAACCAACGCAGACAATGTCCCGTGTTGCGGGCGTGCGAGGTTAACAAAGCTCTCAAGGCTCTTCGGGCAAATAACTTGCACATCTCCCTCGTTCGCGTATGGATGGATGAAATTGGCGCTGTCCGACGAAGCCATATCCGACGTGGTCTGAAACACGGTAACGCCCTTCTCGCGGGCAGCCACGTCAATGACCTCGCGGAGGTCATCCGGTGCGCCGTGGATCCAAGTAGACCCTGTCAGACCGTCGAGCAGCTGTTCCGCAAGAGCCTGTGCCAGGAAGAGGTGCAGCTGTGTTGTATCATCTTCTTCGGCGTTGTCGTGCTGCCAGCGATACAAGACGTGGTCGTCGGCAGTTGTGATCAGGGACCTGTTTACATTGGAAAGAAGGAGGATCTTGTCTCCTGATGCCAGGTCGCGACCTATGCACACATAGACTGGTCCGTACCCGTCGCAGGTCAGAGTGTGAAGAGAAGAAGCCATGATGTGCACGCGCATCGCATCTTTTCTGACCTTGTCAAGAACGGGAACAGCCTGCAGCTCAAATGCTCCATGGCGCTGCTCATTGAGCACCACGGCTGTGCCTTTGGACCCAAGTCTGGTCGCCTGCGTGACTTGCCGGTGCCTTGCGGCGGATCGACGGTTGACAGTGTCTAGAGATTGTACCCTGGGTATGTAGAGGGCGCCCCCCCCTCAGCGCCAGCTCGGGCTCCGTAGTCCATAGCAGGTGATCGGTCTGGGATGGATCTAGGAAGGCAAGACGAAGAAGCATATTTGCCAGCATGGCCGGCTCAAGAGACGCCGGGTCGTCGTCGTCAACTTCAAGGAATTGAAGCCTGAGGTCCATGCGCTCAGCCCGCAACGTGCTCGACAGTCCTAGAGTGATGCTGGCGTCAGGATCCCTGCCTCGCTCTGCACCCGAGGTTACCCATAGGACCACCTCCGCTGTCTCCATGATGTCCTGCAATCCTTTGAATCTCTTCGGGTTCATGTCGCGGAAAATAGGGCTGTCTAAATCACCAAGGCAGAGCACAACTGCTCCCTTGGGGACCTGGATCCCTTCCAGTCCAGGAAGTACGGTGACAGCAGTCTTGGAGGGAACAGCAGCCCGCAAGATTTCCTCGCTCTGGAATGCTAGTCTGGAACTGGCACCGCCACGAGCGTCGCTGATGATGAGGATGTCGCCTAGTGGCGGCAGCGCCGCTGGAGCGACAGCAAGCGGCTCACGGAGTAGTCGTACCGTCTTATCGACTGCCTGCACCACAATGACGGAACAGAAGGAAGGTGTCGAACTTACGTTGACCCCGGAGAACCCGTTGGCCTTGAGCAGCTCGTCCCATCGCTCGATGCTGACGGTGGGTGCCCAGACTCGCCCGTCCTCTACGCCTAGGAACCAACCGGGGAGCGTCGACATGACCAGCTGCGTAGACAGAAAGTCTCGAGTGATCTCCAGCAAAACCAAGCGGCCACCAGGTCGGAGAAGCTGTCGGCAATGGCGCAGCGTCTCCTCCAGACTCCGAGTCGCGTGCAAACAGTTCGAGGAAATGACCATGTCGAATGTCCCTGGGGTGAATCCCTGGTCCGCCGGGCTGTGTTCAATGTTGAGCGTCTTGAAAGCGAGCTTACTGCCTTGCTGACTGAACACAGTGCGGGGGTTCTCAAAGAAGCCAGTTGATATGTCTGTGTATGTGTAGGACGCATAATGAGTTCCTAGGGCATCTAGAACTGCCCGTGTAGTGCCGCCCGTGCCAGCTCCCACTTCCACGATCCGCATGCGCGGATGCTGATGGGCAAGCTGTTGTACCATGGCAGCAAGATCAATGTTACCATCCCGAGCCCCCAGTCCCTCCACGTACAGCCGGTCAAGCATGCCATCCTGCGTAAGCACCCTGAGCGGAGGAGTGATCCCACGTACAATGCCGACCAGGTTCTTTCCCATCGCGTGGAGGATGTTCATATCGTTGTTATCTGGCGGCTGGCTGGCACGCCATTGCTGCACCATGTCGAGCGTGTCATCCCTCCACTCGGGCCGAATGTCCGGATGCTCCCCGGCCTCGATCTGCGGGAGAAGATGCTCAAGCACCCAGGTCATCATGTGCTTCCGGTACTTGCCCATCAGCATCAGTTCCTGGGGTAGGATCTTCCTACGGAGCTGGCGCAAGTAGAAGTACGCCGTGCGAGAGAGCTGCTCGTAAAGCACCCGCTCTGTCTCCGAAAGAGTTGCCCTGCGACCGGGCTCAATCCCGTAATCGGCGCCTCTGGACCACGTTATACCTGCGTAGAGCCAGGGGTCCCGGCGTTGCCCTACGGCGACCAGGTGGGCCCCACGGATCTGCACTTGAATCTGTGCATTCGCTGCGTCGAATAGGTCCACGTCGCCAGTCAGGGTAGTTCTACCCGTCGAGGTCACTCTGGCGTCGCCTGTGAGGACAGGCTCCTCAGAGGGGGACATCATGCTGATCCTGACACATTCAACCCGCGTCGGCAGATAGATGCTTCCGACTCGGCCATCACCTGGGAATGAAAAGCCAGCCAACAGACCTTGGAAGGCAGTATCGATGGGTGCAGGATGCATGCACGCACGTAGCGAAGAGGGTTCGGGAGGTGAGGATACGGTTACCACGGCATGGTTAAGCCGCCGAAGCATCGCCTTGGCCTGGAAAGGCTTGGTGTAGTTGAAACCTTCCTGAGCTAGACTTGAGTAGAGATGCCCCATATCCAAGTTGTCCATGGGGAGGAGAGGCTTGGCCCGTCGAGGCAAAGCCTCCTTGTCGGGGTGGCCTAGCCAGAGCCGCACCCCGCCGGTGAAGTGGGCTGTGAGTCCGGCTTGAGGGCCATCCAAGGGCTGAGCAGAGTCGACAGCACCGCTGTAGCAGGCAACCTCGGCGGCAATGCAGTCATCCGACTGGCTAGTAACGCGGACAGTGAAGACTACTTCAAGGCCCGAAGAGTCTTCTTCAAGTCGCATGGCACGCAAAATATCGATATTGTGCAGTTCTACGAGACGCAGTGGCTGCTGGCCTTGGTTAACAAGGCGAGTGGCGCCCTCATATGTCATCGACAGGTAGCCAGACGCCGGAAATAGAACCTCACCCTGGATCCTGTGGCCGGCTAACCATGGGAGCTCGGTCAGCTTCAGAAGCTGCTTCCGATGCACCTCGCGCTTGTCACGCTCGCCGTGCGTGACAGAATGGCCCAGAAGCTCATGGCGTGGTTGGCTCTGGGCACGGAAGATACGGGACGATCTCGACTCCTTCCAGATGAGGCTAGGATGGTCCCACGAGTAAGCTGGGAGACCTTTCAGAATGGGAATCTGCTTTTTCTGCGCATCGCCACAGGGGAAGGCCCGACGTAGTCCAGCAAAGGTGATCAGGGGGCGCGCCGACGGGAAAGACGTCCACAGGAGCCCTAGTGCATCAGCAAAAGAGGCCACTGCGTTCTGCCCACGTTTCAAAACCCCTGAGTACGGCAAAGAAAGACCCGCCAGCATCTTGATAATCTCGGAGCTGGGCCCTTTTAGAGCCGGGTGCGGCCCAATTTCGAGAGCAAAGTCAAAGCATTGGTCTTCGTTCAACGCTCTCGCAAGTGCCTGGCTGAAGAGCACTGGCTGCGTCATATTGTCGACCCAATACTGGCCCTCGAGAAGCAGGAAATCGGCGGCCTGGTCGAATGACCGACTGCGGCCATTCGGTCCCCAAACACTTGAGTACCAACGGCACTGCTGTTTGCGGCCCCTGTGCTGCACTTTAACCCGACACTGCTTCATTGACTCGATGTGCCGCATGGATTCATGTGATGGGAATGATACGCCATGTCAACCTGCAGCACACGGGCAAAGGTGCCATTCCCCTGCAGACGGGCGTGGGCATCGTCAATAGCTTCAGCATCACCTGCCAGCGTGCAGCTCGTCTGGGAGTTGCTGGCAGCCACAGCAAGCGCGCCGCCAAACTCGCTGCGGAAGGCAATCGCTTTGTTCAAGGACATTCCGACTGCCATCATCTTGCCGCATTTTCCTTGGGGCCCTTGCGCGAGGTTGGTGTGGACGCCTCTGTAGTATGCTACTCAGATCGCGTCAGTGGCGCTGATTTCACCAGACGAGTGTCCAACAACGGCGGAGAACTCGACGCCGGCGGCACGTAGGACGTCAACCAGAGCGACTTGCAGGGCAGTGCAAAGGGGCTGCGAAACAGCGGCTGCGCCGACGCGGGAAGACTCTGCTGGCGCGTCCAGTTGGTCGACCAGGGACCAGTACGGGCGGTCTTGCGGGGGTAGCGAATCCAAACTGTGCTGCATCTGGTCTATAGCGCTACGAAACAGGGCCGAGGCGCCATAGAGCCCCTTGCCCATGGTAGCCCACTGCGCACCCTGGCCGGTAAAGATGCCCAAAATTCGGGGCGGCAGCGCCTTGGGGATTGTTACGGTGCGCGAGCTGCTCTTGAGAGAATCCCTGCCCGTCTCGAGCTTGTTGGCGAGTTCCTCCACAGATGTGGCAGAGAAGGCGGCTCGGAAGGGGAAGTCTGTCCTGCGGAACAGAGTGTAGGCAAGTCGATCGAGATCCGTGTCAGGATGTGCGCGAAGATAGCTGGCCAGCGCTCCAGCACTTGCCGCCAAAGCTGGGGCTGAGTTGGCAGACAGGACAAAGGGCCCAGCGCCGCCGTTGAAGTTGCCATTGGTGTTGCCGTTTAGGTGACCATTTAGGTGACCATTCAGATGACCATTGAGCTCGCCAGGGCCGTCCCAGCTCTCAATGATAGCGTGGGCATTAGTACCACCAAAGCCGAAGCTGTTGACACTGACACGACGCGGGGACCCCTGCGGCACGGCAGGCCAGGGAATTGTCTCCGTCGGAACTTGCAGATTGGTGTAATAAGGTCGGATCTTAGGGTTGAGCTTATTGAAATGAAGGTTGGCCGGAATTTGGCCGTGTTGAACTGCCAGCGACGCTTTGAGAACCCCAGCGACCCCCGCAGTGCCCTCGGTGTGTCCGATGACAGACTTGATGCTGCCAACCATGAGTTGGCCGTCCGTGCCGTCGGGAAAAAAAACGCTCTGGATGGCCCGGGCCTCAATAGCTAGTCGACGTTAGGATGAGTCGCGTGGAATGCAACCGGCATGACGACTTACGGTCACCCGCTTGCGTATCCGTGCCATGGGCCTCGAAGTACTGTGGGCGGTCGGATCCACGAGCTGGGTTGAGCCCACATCTGGCGTACGTGTCGCGGATCAGTCGTGCCTGCGACTCGGAGCTTGGCATGGTGATGCCTGGATTTTGCTCAGCGTGTCGTATGAAAAGCTGAGGAAAGTCAAGGAGGACGGACCTGGAGTCTTGCCGTCCGAATTTACGCCCGTCTCACGAATAATGCATTCAATATGGTCACCGTCAGCGATGGCCTGGCTGAGGGTCTTGAGGAAGAGGGCGGAAAAGCCCTCTCCCCTGGTGTATCCATCCGCAGCAGCATCCCACATAAAGGACCGTCCATTGGGTGATAGCATGTTGAGCTTGGATTCGCTCACGAATGGCTCAGGTCCAATGATGAGATTTGAGCCTGCTGCAACCGCCATTTGGGCCTCTCCGTTCCGGAGGGCGGAAACTGCCTGGTGCAGAGCGACCAGACTGGACGAACAGGCTGTATCAATGGCCACCGAGGGACCTTTCCAGTCATAAAAATAGGAGATGCGGTTGGCCAAGATTGACGCGGCAGTGTCGGTTCCGTGGTACTGGGGCAGGCTGTCGATCCCCCGGATGGCCGTGAACTGGTAATCGAAGCTCATGCATCCAACGAACACGGCGGTGGACGACCCCCGAAGCTGTTGCATCGAGTAACCGGTCGATTCAATGCCCTCGTACACTGTCTCAAGAAGCAGGCGTTGCTGGGGGTCCATGGCCTCGGCCTCCTTTGGGTTGATGGAGAAGAAGTCCCGGTCAAAGGCTCGGGGGTCCTCATCGAGAAGGTAGGCGTACTTGACGTTCGTGCTCTGTCTCCAATGAGTTAAATGCATATGAGTCAATACCAGACGTGGGACGTGATCTCACTCCATGGTGCTGGCTATTGGGATGGTGGAATGCCTTGGTGTTGAAACGACTGGCTGGGATTTCTTGCAAGACGTCTCGAGGTCTCTCTAGAAGCTCCCACAGCTTGGGAGGAGAAGTGGCGCCCCCGGGGAAGCGACAGCTGCTGCCCACTATTGCAACGGGTTCGCGTGCGAAGGAGAGCGAGTTGCCCTCGGTCCCTAGGCTGCCCATTGTAAAGACTCGAGATTGGTACTCGATTTGTGTGAAAACTCGGAATCGAAGACAGCACGCTTTCCAATACTTCCTGGCAATACATATTGGAATTACAAGCCACCAGTTCCATTCCGAGTCGGGCTCGATATCGGTACCGGTGGTGATCCTCGGCCTCCGGTCTACCGACTGAACCGATGCACCGATGCACCATTATACTTGCTATACTTAGGGTTAGGTTGGAAATCCAGAAGAACGGAAAGAAGTTCCGAAAGGTCTCATACCCTCGTTACATGCCAATACCCTCCTCAGTCATGAAGGCTCTTGTTGGCGCCGCATCGGGCGGCTACCGTCTTGTAGAAGACGTCAACATCCCCGTCCCGCATCGAGGCTCAATCCTCGTCCGCGTGCACGCAGTCGCTCTCAACCCATGGGACGCAAAACTTGTCAATTATTCCAGCGCCCCCGGGTCGCTAGGTGGCTGTGACTTTGCCGGGACCGTCGCAAAGGTGGGCGAGGGCGTTACCCGGTTCAAGGAGGGTGACCGCGTTCTTGCCGTCACCTTTGGCTCGAACGCATTAGACAAAATAAAGGACGCCTTTGCTGAGTTTGCTCTGGCAGAGGAAGACATCAGCTGCCGCATTCCGGAGGCTTTCTCCTTCACGCAGGCATGTTCGATTGGGCTTTCCATGGCGACGGCCGGGTTGGCTCTCTTTCAGCGCCCGGGGCTGGAGCTGGTTATGCAAGGGGAGGGGGCTACTGGTGAAACCGTGCTTGTCTCGGGAGGTGCGACGGCGACAGGCACTATGGCAACGCAGCTACTGAAGCTGTGAGTGTACCTTGCTTCTCAGAGAGTGCACACTGACAGATTTTTTTCTTCCGCACCGCAGGGCCGGGTATACACCCACCGTCACCTGCTCGCCTGCCAACAACGCGCTTTGCGAATTCTACGGCGCGGCAGCCTGCTTCGACTATCACTCTCCCGCCTGTGGTGCTGATATCCGTGTGCACACTGCCGACAGTCTGCGGTACGTCCTGGACTGCGTCACCGACGCCGCCACCATGAAGATGTGCTACGGGGCCATGGGGTCTTCCGGTGGCAGCTACATCGCACTCGAGACAATCGCCACCACTGTCAAGTATACGCGGAGGGATGTTCTTGCGGACTGGTTTCTGGCCGACGCTATTATGGGGAATGGAGTCTCTATGGCGGGGACATATGGCCGCACGCCCTCGCCCGAGCATAGACAGTTCGGTAAGCGGTTGTTTGCCTTGGCTGAGGGCTGGTTGTGCGATGGGAGTATCAGGCATCATCCTCTGGAAATCCAGGATGGCGGGTTGGCAAACGTGGCCAAGGCTCTGGACGAGGTGAAGCTTGGCAAGGTGCACGGCAAGAAACTTGTAATGCCATTGCTGGTAGATGACCAAACTGCATAGGTATTTGGCAATGAAACTACGGCATGACCGCGATTGTAATCCTGATTTCGTTTCTGATCTTGGTATTGATACTGTGACTTTATTATTCAACCTGGAGGGCGCAGTCTCCGCGGAGGAGACATCCTCTTGCCCCTGTAACTTCGAGAAGACATATCTTGCCATAATTGTGCTTCCCGCTACCATCTACTTGTGTCTTGGTCAACGGTTACCTTGGTTATGGAGGGTTGCGTGCATGCATCCGACAATATCAGCCACTATCAGAATTGGACGCCGGAACACCGGTGTAAGCCGTCGGGTAAGCACCGACTTAGGGCTGACCGACTTCCGACTCCGAGTCGCGAGTCTAAGATGTATAATACATGATCATTATAGGGTACTCCGGACGCCTACTAGACATTCGAGATTCTGTACAACCACACGGCTCATTTTCTCTCTCTCTCTAACTCTCGTTTTCAGTCCCTCTCTCCCATCCAACCATTTACGCAAGACCACAGCCCGCAAAGCACAATGACAGCCCCCCGCCAAGATTTCGAGTTCAAGACCCTCGACGGTCTTACCCTGCGTGGCTGGCTGTTTCCCGCCTCGAAGCGCGGCCCAGGCATGATCATGTCCCCAGGTGTACGTGCCCGTGCCCGTGCCCTAAGCCAGGAGCCCAGTAACTAACTGACATCCATGTACACGGGTAGTTCAACATGCCCAAAGATGTCATCCTGCCGGACATCGCAAAGTGGTTCCAAGAGCACGGCATCACCTGTCTCCTCTACGATCCGCGCGGCATCGGCGCCAGCGACGGAGAGCCACGGAATGATGTCAGTTAGCACCCACTTCCTTACTTACCTACATCCATAGCAAAAGTAAGTACCCCCTAAATGATGTGCAGATAGACGCAAGACAGCAGGCCGAACACCTCCACGACGCGGTGACCTGGTTCAAAGAAAACCCACTCGTCGACGACACCAAGATCGCGCTCTGGGGCCTTTATTTCGGCGGCAATGTCACCCTTGCCGCTGCAGCTTTTGAGTACATTATACTACCCTACACTTCCTTTTACCCACCCTCCCTGTCCTGTCCTGGACTGTCTAACCCACACTTATTACTACTAGCAAGCGCGTCTCCGCCGCAATCTCCGTCGCACCCCTAATCGACTCAACAGGCAACCCCGCTCGCCGCCAACCGATCCTCGAACTGGCCATGCACGACCGCGCCACTCGCCTAACCCACGATCCCAGCGAAGAAGAAGAAGAAGAAGAAGAAGAAGAAGACCCCATGTACCTCCCCTACGTCAATGAAGACGGCAGCATCCCCAACGGGCTGCAGCTGGCCGCGGAGATGATGCCGGCCCTCGAGCGGCTGGGCATCCCCGTGGAGAACCGCATCTCCGTGCAGACATACTACCGCAGTCTCTCGTGGAACGTGCTGAATGTGATACCGTATATTTCGCCGACGCCGGCGATGATGGTCACGCCGGAATTGGATGTGAGTTGTCCCGCGGAGGACCAGCTGAAGTGTTTTCAGGGGATGGGGGAGCCGAAGGAGTTGGATATCTTGGAAGGAAAAGGTCACCTAGATTGGATTTTTGGGGATGTGGAGAGTATTTTGAGTAGGCAGTTGGGGTTTTTGAGGAAGTGGTTGAGGTTTTAGATACGACACAGGTACCTACCTTAGTGAGAAGGAATTTGATCGTCTTGAAGGTGCGCGTAATTTAGATATCTCTTTGCTTTGAAGTACCTGATCTTTTTTCCATCAGGCCTTGGTATTGGTTATTACTCAAGCCTAGGACGTTTGTGTAATTAGTTGTTTTTGAGAGTAAGATATGATTTTGTTTTTCTATACTTGTATGAGACCATGACATGACAAAAACGACTATTTAGGAGCTTATATAGCGATTCGTTTATCCCGAGAACTCCTACTTAGCGGAAGAGATAGGCAATGATTCCACGTACCGACGACGTACTTCTGTCGCCACAGCAGACTACTTGTATAGCCCCTCTTCCCAGCCCATCAGCTCCGCCTCGCCCTCATAAGCGCTCGAGTAATGGTCCAAGACCTCCCCCCTCGTGCGCCCCTCCCTCAATCTAAGCACGACATCAAAGTCCTTCGGATGCAGCGCAATATCCGGCACAAAGCCCGTCTCGAGACTCAAATCAATCTCTTTGCCCTTCGGCGGCAGGACGTCAAACGCCCAAAGGACCTTGGCCAGGCCCAAGAGCAGGTTGTGCTTGGCGGAGTGCATTCCAGGACAGATTCTGCGCCCGGCGCCAAAGTCGTAGGTCACGCGGGCGCTCGCGGACTCGAGATGAGCTGCGTCGTGCGCTTGGTCCCGGGCGCACCCCGAACGGGTGGCGCAGGAACCGCTCTGGGATGAATTCGTCGGGCTCGTCGTAGTCCTCGAGGGAGTGACGGATGTGCCACACGTTCATGATCACGGTGGTGCCCTTGGAGATACGGTGGCCGCTGTAGACGTCGTCTTGGGAGGGGGCGTGGGCAACTGCTTGCGGGGCCACGGGGCGCCAGCGGTGGACCTGCTGCTTCCTCAGTAGATACCCAGTACGTAGGTAAGATGTCAATGTTCCTGCAGGAAAATGGTACCTCGTTCCAAAATGCCTCGGTATACTTCAAGCTGGGCAGATCGGCTGCCTTGGGCGTTGCGCCGCCTGATACCTCCAGCACCTCGTTCCGGACACGATCCTGGACATCAGGGTGCTTTGCCAGAATCATCAACATGATCGAGAATACCGACAGCGATGTGTTCATCGCCGCCGCAACAATGTGGCACGCGGTGTTGCCCATGTCCATGATGGTGAACATGTCATCGTCCTTGTCACGCTGCTCCCTCAACATCTTGGCCAGCATGCTCTCCCACCCAATGGTCGTCTTGCCTGTATCCAGCGCCGCGCGCTGTTCTTCCGCGGCGCTCAAAAACTGCGTGCCCATCTGGATAATAGCCTTTCTGGCAGCACGAGCCCGTTCTTTCCACGCCGCCATCCCGAGGAACTCCGGCAAATAACGCAGGACAGGAAACAGGTCCCGCGCGGTGGGCGCAACCACGGCAGCGTACTCGTCAGTGTAGTGCTTAAACTGCTTGACACTAAACCCGTGATTGTCCATGCTGTCTGGCCGTCTCCCACACACCCCCAGGCACGGCACGCTCATCATCCAGCACAGGAAAATGGCTTCCAGATCCGCGCTGCTGCTGCTGCTTTGCCCCACTGTGACCTCGAGCAGCTTGACCAGCAGCCTAGCAGTCTCAGCCTCGTAGACGGGGCGGAACCTCGTGACGGCCGCTGCGCCAAAATGGTTGTTGAACTCCCTGCGCCATTTGGTCAGCCAGGGGGAGCTATTCTCAAAAATAGCCTCGCGCATATCGTCGTTGTAGACCCAGGTGTGGTTCATGAACTGCCAAGGCCGGTCGCTGTACAGGGCGCCGCGGCGCTCAAAGAGCTCGCGGACGAGGCGGGCGCTGTTGAGGACGACGACGTTGGAGGCCACCCTTTTTACGCCGAGTGGGGTGTCCTTGCCATAGGTTTTGGCCCAGGTGCCATAGGTGAGGAAGGGGAAGGTTTTGTTGATCTGGAGGAGGTTACCAAGGCCGGGTAGCCCGCGTGGGCCCGGGGGGAAGGCTTTTGGGCGGAGGGTATTGAGGAAGAAGGCTACGGCGTTGCCGATGAGGAAGAGGAGGGGAGGGTAGAGGAGGAGGAGGAGGGCTGGGGTGATTGCCATGGTGTCGAGCCGCGAAGGACAGAAACTAAGCTGAAGAATATCATCAGATAGCTGCAACACCAGACGAGGGCACCTCTAATTCGAACCGCAGGTATGCAGGAGAACCAAGCATAAGCTGTGCACTCGTGATATAGTTCAGCTCATGCAGTCAATCAACGTCTTCGGACTCGAGTCGGAGTCCAGTCGGGGCGGTCGGAGGCCGGTCGGAGAGTACGGAGTAACACTGTGTAATCGGAGAGACAATACAATCAGGGACTCTGGCATCAGAATGAGCCTCATCCACATCGGTAAGGGAGGTCTCCCCGATCTCCGGCCAGCCCGTCCATGCCCACTAACAACGCAGTTCTCTTCAGCTTCAAGCCCTCCGTCTCTCAAGCCCACAAAGACGCATTCGTGAGGGAGGTCAGGAAGTTCAAGAGCCTGTCCTGCGTCAAAGATGGCCGCCTCATCGTGGCCGGCCCCTCCTTGACAGATTCCATTGCCTTGACACAGGGGTTTGAGTTCGCGCTCGTATGCTATCACGAGGACCTCACCGCGCTGCAGGAATACCAGGACAGCAAGGAGCATCACCGGTATGAGAGACCCTTAAGCAAGGCACAGCTAAGGTCTACTTTCTAATATCTATAAAAGTGTCACGTCGACGTACATGTTTCCGTTTGATCAGGACCTGTGCCGGTTTGATTTCGAGGTCGAGTCGGAGGACGAATATATCTGTGGCTTTCCCAAAGCACGGAGCTGGAGGAATGAATATGATTTGGAGTATATGAAGATTAGCTGTGAAGATCTAACTGATGAGTTGTTGAGGTTGAGTCTTCCTGATATAGAAATTACAGAGAAAGTAATGAACCCAAATAGGTAATAGAATAAAAAGCAAAAATTAAAAAAAAAAAATTTAAAAAAGAAGAAAAGAGAGAAAGAGAGAGAGTCAGAAACACCGAGATGTAATAATAAGAAAGGAACTCTTAAGGCACAAATAAATAAATGAGAAAAGCCGAAAAATAAGAAAAAGAGAGAAAGAAAAGCTTCATCTTTCTCTACTCAAATCTACCTACTCAAGCAAACCCAACAGCCTCCGTCGACCCATGCAGTCTTCTCCAAGGGCTAAACACTGCCAGCAGAGTTGCAAGCCCAACCGTGCCAACTGAAATGGCAAATGTGGCTTTAATGCCTGCCATGTACGCCTGGAGAATCCCGTCTATCTGGTCGGAAAACACATCGCGGAACTGCGTGGCGCCTGTTGCGACCACGACCATCGGATCGATGTCTGGGGCCGTCGTTGCCAGTTTCTTGATCATCGTGTTGACAAAGGCTGACTGCGCGGCGGAAATGCAGAATGCTCCTCCAAGGGTTTGGAACACTAGAGGCAGGAATTGTTAGTACTCTCCCTGCAAGATAGATCTGGATCTGAGGGCCTCGATCTTCCAAGGCTAAATGACTTACAGAAAAGGGTCGCGGTGACTGTGGACATATCCCGGGCCTCGGCGTTGGCTTGGGCAATGTTCATAGGAACCAGATATGGGATCACGAAGCCGAACGCCGTGAGAATCTGATACCCGATCCATTTCCCTGTTGGAGTGTCAACGTCCCAAGTGTAAATCAAGCCAGTTCCAATCGTTACAGTAGCAGCGCCGACAAGCATGGTTTGCGTGGCCAGGCCCGTGCGCTGAATGAACGCGCCGGCAAGAATCGCTGCAATGCTAAAGGTAATCACCATGGGCAGGTTGCGCACGCCGGACCCAATGGGACTGGTCCCGTGGATGCTCTGGAAGTAGATGGGGAGGTAGTAGAGGAGGATAAAGTACGAGCCGGCAAGGAAGAAAATGTATGTGGCGGGAGCCCAGAGGGCTCGGTTCTTGAACAGGCGCCACACAAACATGGCGCGCTCGCCTTGGTAGTACTCGTAGACGATCAGGGTGGTGAGAACAGCAACAAATCCGACGAGGAGGCCGATGACAACGCTGGAATCCCATGCTCTGCTCTGCCCGCCGTACTCAAGGGCGAGGATAAAGCAGATGATGAGGCACATTGTCAAGACCACACCAACAAAGTCGATATTCAGGAGCCGTTCTCTCCAGGACGCTTTGATGGTCTTAGCTGCCGGGGGCGAGTGGAAGAAGAACAGAATGATCGCGGCTGCGAAGCCTCCCACGGGCAGGTTGACGTAGAAGCACCACCTCCAGGATACCTTGTCTGAGAATGCGCCGCCAATGAGCGGTCCCGATACGGCAGACAGGCCGTAGGCAGAGCCGACCAGGCCTGTGAAGAGTGGCCGTCGCTTGGGCTCGGAAGAGAAAGCGATAATGGTGAACCCGCCCGTTGCCATGCCTGCACCGCCGACGCCAGCAATCGCCCGGCCGACAATCAGCGTGGTGGGATTCGGTGCCACGCCACATATGAGGCTGCCGAGCTCAAAGATGAAGAGGGAAACAAGGAATGTCATCTTCAGGTCAAAGTACCTGTAGATTTTTCCTAGCGATGGCTGGAAGCCGCCAAAGGTCATGAAGTATGCCGAGCCGTACCATGATACCTTATCCAGACCGCCGAATTCGTCTGTGATTTTGGGGATTGCGGTGCCAACAATGGTCTGGTGAAGTCAGTATAGAGAAGTTTGGGGGGGTACAGGTAAAGGTGGGTACTTGATCGAGAGATATCAGGAATATGGCGAGAACGACGGCCACCACAATAAAGAATAGACTTATACCATGAGGATATTCGTCTTCACCTGCTTCCCCAGCCTCTTGCTTCTCAGTCTCGGTTTCGACCCCATTTGCCTTTTCGGTTGATGGAGAATCAGAGACAGACAACTGGTTTTGGGGTTCTGCCATTGTGAATTACACGCGGATTGGGGCTGAGCTTGTTATTCAACTCCCAAATACTCTATCCTAGACTGTATTTATATCAACATACTCTCAGCAAACAGAGTGCTGACTGTCAGGTTTGAGTTGCTTACAGATCCAGGGGTTTCGGTTTGTAATAATAAACCAGAATTGCTCTTTGTTCTCTCTCCCTCATTTGGGGGGGGGGGGGTTGTCGGGAAGCCAATTGCACCGACTCCGATGCGACTGCGAGACTACAGCATAGTAAAAGCACTATAAATCATGTCCTGTATAAATCATATCCAGTATAGAATTCGTTGCCTGGCCGGACCTTTGAAAAGAAGAGCACCCAAGAAGAAATGGGGCCCATAGAACTCGAGGAAAGCCTGTACTTGTTCGAGCCTGACGAGGAAGAACGCGCCAGGTAGGTGCCTTAGTATTGCTTTGGTACTTAATATTTAATTCCCTCCCTCCCTAACCGACGACTCTCCTACCAGGCTCAACAATCAACACCGCGTTTTAATCCGCCTCATCGAGAACAGAATCCTCCACGCGCCTATCGATCCGTCGGCCATCGCCACGGTTGCAGACGTCGGAACAGGCACAGGGTGAGTCTTACTCTCAAACCCCCTTGAACGAACGTACTAGAAGAGATACTGATGACAATGACAATGTACAGTATCTGGCTCGATGCTCTAGCCACCCATCTAGACCCCATCCCCATCCTCACCCCAGCGGCAACCGACCAAGTCCAACGCCAATATGATGGCCTGGACATGACCCCCGCCAACTTCCCTGCTGCCCAATCGCACCCAGACAACTTCCACTACGATGTCTACAATATTCTACAGCCTGTCCCAGAGGAACGGAAGGGGAAATATGACTTGGTGCACGTAAGATTGCTGGCCGCTGCGTTCTCAAAGGGGCAAGTGGATATCGCGGTGGACAATTTTGTTCAACTTCTTCGTGAGTGATCTATACCCAGCCAAGCTCTAGTATAAGAAACTGCAAAGAAAGCAAAGCTGACGGGAGACTTTGCGAGGGAAGGGCCTGGAGGATGGATCCAGTGGGAAGAGCTAGACGGGGACTCTTGGGCTGGACGGGTCCCGAGCCCCCATGTGAGGGAAATGAGCGAGCTTGGCAGAAAGCACATGGAAGCCAAGGAGTGGGAGCTGCAGTGAGTTGAGAGTCTTTTTATGCCTTTACTTTCCCTTCGTCTCACTCGACACTTATACTAGTCTATTTCCACAAAGTGTCCCCGCTGCGTTCCTCAAAGCAGCAAAAGCCCATCCGAGCCTTCAGAACGTCTCCGAGAAGATCTACAATACAGTCACGCATGGATATGAGATCAAGGACGCTATCAATTCGACGTGGCTATGGTCATGCACTAGATCGGCCAAGATGATTCTCCTGGCGAGCGGGAAGTCGAATGTGGAGGAGGAAATGCAGAGGCTGGAACAGGGTGCCAGGCGTGATATTGAACGGGGCGGATTGTTCTGGGACTCGGATGAGCATGTTTTGCTTGCGCAGAGGAAGTGGCAGATCAATACTTAGGTATTTTCTAGTACTTGGGGGGGGGGAGTAAGTCGTAAGACGCTCTCTGTTCATGATAGTCTACCTAGGGCTGGTTCTTCTGGTCTATAAATGAAATGTCGCCAATTCCGGCGCTTTCGCCGTGTCAGCGAAAATCTACGTGCTCCATCTCCGTCTGTAACTTCTGAATGACCTGTCTGAGCTTCTCGTGCTCGTTGGGTATGGTCCCCACAATCTCCTGCACAAGGACTAGAAGGCCACCAGGCGGCGATTGGCCGTCGGTCGCTGTCTCGGACTGGAGGGGGTCGTAATGATGGTGACTGGCCGAGCCGGGGATATGCCCATCGCCATGGTCGCCTCTTGGTAGCCCGGCGCCGTGCCACATCGACGATGGGTTGTTTTGTTTCTGGGAGGCGACGAGACTCCTGTCCATGCGATTGATCAGGCGAATGAGCAGCTGAAGGACCATGATGAATTTGGCGACGGAGGACGGCCCTATTTCGCTGCTGTATTGATGGTTCCGATGCTCTTCCCTGCACTGCAGGCACCGATGTATGGCGTCGCAGATGGCCCGGAACAGAGCGAAAAGATGCTGGTGGCAGGCAAGGACAGAAAATGCCAGCCCGTAATCCGTGGTGTTTGAATTGATGCCGATGGTAATGTTCACGTCGTCGCAATCTGGAATGGGCGCGCTGATGTTATCCATGATGCGTATGAGGGTGTTTGTATCCTCCAGTGCATCGTTGACCTCGGGCGATGACACAGTCAGGGGCGTCTGTCCCGGACGGACAATATGGCGTATAGCCCGCCTAGCCCATTGGCTCAAGGATGTTAGCTGCGAGGACAGTGTGGTTGAGGGATCCCTGTCGTTGTCGTCGTCATCGTCGTCGTCATCGTCAATAACACCTTCGCTGCTATCTTGACGGCTGCTGGTTGTGAACAGAGCAGCGGAAGTCCGGGTGGTAATAGGGGCTACGTCTGGTGCTGCTGACAAGCAGTTGAAGAAAGTTGCTGGTGTCAATAATGACTGGAGGCTTGCATCCCAGCCATTAACGTGATTGAAGGCAGCCCCGTTCTCATCAAGGCCGGGGAACTGAGTCGGAGTGACTTTGCTGGCAAAGTTGGTCCCGGTTAAGCTTTGCTCAAACCATGATGTGTCGTCCAGGCTATGGCTATGACCATGACCATTTTTGGGCCCGCGGTTGGTCTCTTTTCGAACTGATGTTTGGGCAGTGTGACGGGTGGATTGTTGTTTCACTATGCAGGAGTGAGTGACACACACGAAAAACCCGTTTAGAGGAGCACATACAGCTGTAAACACAATCCACATCTGCTTCGAAGCTCGGTCTGGGAATGGAGACCCCCGTTGAGCCTGAGCCTCATCTCGAAGGCATCTCACCTTTTGTTGGCGACAGCGGTCACACGACTGCCGGAGCGACATTATCTATGCACAACTAGGGAAATACTTTTCCTGTCAAACCGCTGCTCTACTCTGACGGGTCTCTTATATGTAAGCAATATCCTCTCTTTCTCCTCGGTTTTGAGGGTGAGACGCCTCGTCTGGCATTCTGATCCTTTACTATGCGGGGCCGTGAAACCACAGGAGCCCCTGCTGCTTGCTATCCAGGAGGGTTGGAAGGAGGATTGATAGAAGGGTTGTTGGGATGCTGTTTCCTCGCATCACGCAAGCCTCCAGGCAAGAATCCTAATAAGGTAGATACATATTTCGAAAACCAATCCGAAGGGCCATTTCTGGTTATCGGTCAGCAATCCTGACTTGAAAATCCCGACTTTAGAGAGGGGGTACGTGGCATTGATATTGAAACCGGGTTCTGCCACCCGCAAGTTAGCTGACTGCGTGGAATTTGACCCCTGGCATGTAAAATATCTAAATACCCGTAAATTCTTTGAAT
This sequence comes from Aspergillus cavernicola, assembly GCA_027569065.1. Taxonomy (NCBI): domain Eukaryota; kingdom Fungi; phylum Ascomycota; class Eurotiomycetes; order Eurotiales; family Aspergillaceae; genus Aspergillus; species Aspergillus cavernicola. The sequence goes on from JAPDEK010000028.1 coordinate 263,968, forward strand.
TTCACCATTGGATTTCATCTTCTTTTTCCCCTGGTTTCAAAATACCAGTTCCCAAAGTACTTAAAATGGATCTTGAGGATCCCAGTTTTTTTTTTGACAAGATAATCTCTTCCAATCAATTGAACATGGAATGGGTGAGTCATCACACAAGGTATGTTAGTTATTCAAAATAACTATAAGCTAGTTGTCGATCGCTTGCTCTCTCTGTCCCAGATCTGGCCTAACCCACGGGCCGTGGACGGATGTTCCCGCGTCCGGTCTGGGGTTTTGACCAGTCGGGGTGCTGATTGGGCGAGTGGGCGGTTGGGACCCACCCGGCCAACCGCGGTCGGGTTGGAACGGCAGACTTCAGGGGCGTGGTTGTTCAAGAACGACGACTGGGCCTGTGGCTGAAAGTAAGACATCGAATCAAGCTGCAATGGGTTGTCGGATGACGATTTCGATGGGAGGTTGCCTGGTAGGTATACAGCCACCATCTCCTGCAGGTATTTAGGGGCAGAGAATACCAGGTTTCTTACCTGCTTGGCATATCTATTCATCCCAACTATCTATCTATTGCAACTGATTGTAAATATGGAGAACCAGTTATTCCATCAGATCCCCAGTCTACAGGTAAGTATCTGCTGCCACTGCAAGCATGGTGCTCGACCAGCCGAACCCGAGCAGCATTTAAAGCAGAAACTCCAGCTTACACATGCAGATTCCCATGCCATTGCCCATGCAATCCAGCAATGGGATGATATCGAGCAGGATTCACAGGCGATCTAGATCCCGACCATGCTAGATGAGCCACTCCCAGTCCCGGCATGTAACCCCAATGGCTTGCGCTGCACCCAGTGGCTTGATCCCCCGTGCCAGTATCTGGTTCCCGGACGGACGGCCCGAGCCACCACAGTTGAAATATGGCGTCCAGAGCAGGTAGTCCAGGTGCTGCAGGAAACCATGGCCCAACTAGTATAAAAGAGCCAACCGATTATATAGTACTATGGGCACGCCATCTAGATCAAGGCCGTCCACGCTAAGACCAGCCAGACACTATACCACCTACTAATAGCATATATGAGCCCAGACCAGATCCAGAAGCACATCCAGCCATGGCAGCAGATACTTGGGTTCATCGCCCGTACGCAGATAGACCGGCCGTGGAAAGCCAAGAGGCCCGAATACGGGATGACCGCGCGGCAGCGGTGCTTCTGGCAGTGGTTGTGGACATTGGCCCAGCAGCAGGCCAACGAGCGGGCCAGCCCCGATCCCATGGCGTCATAAACATGGTTCTGGAGCTGTTGGACGATGATCACACACATTCAGTACGTTCGTTTTTCTCCTCTTGAGAGCGATGGCATGTTTTTAACACAACGTTCCATAGGATGTCCACTAATCGAGCACCCCTCTTACCGATGACTGCTACCGAGATGTCCGACCAAGTACTAGACGTGAACAAGATCGGCACTTGAAAGGAAGGTTAAGGATAAAGTTGGAAGGAGTCTTACATTGGATGCTGATATTGCCATTATTGAAGTGCTACAAAGTGTAACTTCGCTTGTAACGCCTGCTCTACTGCTGAAGGTACATGGAGGAGCCGGTGCCGTCTAAATTCACGACAAGTCTGCTGATCTCATTGACCAAGTGAGGACTGGACCTGACGAACCGCAAAACTTTCAGATTATTTTCCTCAAGGAAGGCCAGAATTGTCGCTTCTACGGACGTCCCATCGTTTGGTTTTTCAGAGTTCCCGAATAGGTAGTCGCCAGTGTTCTACGGACATATCATCTTTATATCCAGGGGATCATTGGTGTTTCGCAGAAAAGGAATTATGTCGTGGTCTTGTGTCTCTCGGGCATCCGACAAGTTGAGGAAGGTGACAAATTCAGAGGTTTCAAAGTGTACTATCTTGAGTGAGCCACATCTGACAAGGGATCGATACTAAGGGAAAATACTGATATACTCAGCAGGAACAACCATGTTATCTCTGATACTTTCGGGTGAAAGTTAGCTTGCTTCTGAAGCTGTCCGGACATTCCCATTATCGGGTTTCGATATCAGAAACGAATTTGTCGTTTTCTTGAGTATTACCTTGTTAAACATGGTCTTGGGGATCAAATTCTTTGCGCAAGGCTAGAGCAACTTCTCTTTGTCTGTTGTTTTTGGGTATTGAGTTCCACCATTACTGAAGTTTGCCGATCCAAATTGCATTTAAAGAGGCCAATTTCGTTAGGGGAGGATGTGACATGCATAGCATATATAAATCGATGTCAAATTTTTCATACATTTCTCTAATTTCTTTTTGTGCAGCACCCCTTCGAACTCGGGTCGTCAAAAATAAATCAGCAGCGCTGGGATATTTCCGTAATAGCGCATTATTTCATTTTAAATAGAGAAGGTGTGGTCTGTATTTCAGGCCATGATACCTCCGTAGTTTGTCACTCAGGGGGGAAACAAGGGAAGCAAATTCGCTCTCAGGAGGTCTGATCTGAGCCATATGTACTGCGAGTATTCACACCTGGGTTGGACGGTTAAGGCTCATTATATGAAGAACAGGCAAATGGGAAAATGGGAAAGATGTGGGCTGTCCTATTATTTTTTGTTGGCCGCAGCCCTGCTTCATTGATGAGCAGCTCCAGGAGGGCAGGATCAAATGATAACCTCATTTTTTATTGTTTCTTACAGCCACCCTGGGCTAGATTTGTTAAGGCAGATGTTCATGATTATTGTCAGTTAAGTCATGGTCAATGATTTCCTCGTGTCACAATTGACTGGTCCAATCAAGCTCTGCAATTTGCTTTGTCTGGACCAAATGAAAATGCCATCCTGCATAAACTCCTAGAACATGCCAAATCTGAAAATGATCTCTTCTGCACCTCAGGGTACTTTTTGAGGAGTTCTTCTGTTATTTGCTGTAGTACCCCCGTCGTAATCCTGTCAACAACCATCTCAGCGGGACCTGGCAGCTAATTGAGCAGATTAGCAATGGTCAATGCCAATTATTCAGTGCACTTCATCCCTGATCCAAAGCTATCACAATATTCAAAGCAACAGCAGCACGTTGTCTCTATCAGCTAGTCAGAAAAACAAAACCGAGTAATCTTCCTGCTGAATAGCAAGTCCTTGTTGGTCATGTTCGTGATGCAGAGCCTGCAACAGCCAAATGGTTGAATATCCACTGTAGCCCAATTTACCAATTACCTGATACCTTGATTGAAATACCTCGCCAATTTTCATGGGATAAAAGTCATCAGGCGAGTACTATGACAGTGTCTCTTCCTCGAGCTTCTCAGTTGAATCAAGGAGAGGGAGGTTCGACTGAGAGACTTGCGTGCTGGTGATGCAGGATGTAGAAACAAGGAATGCCGGGAAAAAGATTGCCTAGAAAGTCGGGACGGCAAGCGGAATATTGAGGCCATGGTGAGAAGGTTGTTTGGAAATACTTCCAGGCGAAGGATAACGCAGCCTTAGGGCCCCGCTCTCTTATCCGGCCAAGGGGAATATACAGGTGGAATAAAGCAAGGTCTGGCATTGGTTGGTCCCTGCGGTATGTTTAGAGCATTACAAGAGAAACAGGAAATAGAGTCAGGGAAGAATAAAGGGTAGTTTGTGACTGCGATGTCTTTGTCGGGGTTTAGTTGAATAGCTAAAAAAATAACTATTATTGGCTGAAATCCTCAAGTTTTCTCCTTGCGGAGGCCAGTAATTGGTTCTATCTACTAATACAACTTACCTTCCTATCACATTATATCATGCTTTCTAAATTCTGCCCATATATTGCCGGTTAGTTACTCTTTCTGGAACTTCTTGAACTCCTGTGGTGGCAGCTAGCAACTATATGCTTGAGTTTTGTAGAATAGTGTACTTGAAGGCCTCCTGAACTCCTGTCCTGGAAGTGTTGCGCAATTTCCTCCTAATCCATATTCCCTGTGGCTTTCAGTTTGACAAAGACAGCTTCCTCTGTGGATGAATAAGGCTTCTTTTTCACAGATTTCCTAGGACCGCTAGCAGCAGACGCACACGCAAGGCTGACAGGCGGGGTCAGCTCCCTGTGGGAAAAAAAAATGGTAGCGATAGCGTGTCGAGCTGACTGGGAAAAATGGGGGTGAATGAGAAAAAAATATTCCGGTTGTGGTCCATGGGAGTCAATAGTAAGGATAGCTCGCCCAACAACGCCTCGAGTGCCGCAGTAGTCTGCCGGTGACAGACGTCGTAAAACTGGCGATGACGGTGTAGGGCGAGTTGGAGACCTGGGGGAATTCTGAGAAAGTACTGGCATCAGGTGTCCATAACATGTATCACGTGATTCTATCTCATCCGTCAGCTCATGTCCCAATTATTGAGTCTTCGGCGTCAGCTCCTCTTGTTAGCAGAGAATGATTTCGGTGAAGGCACCCATTGGCTGATCTTCACTATCCTCGCACTGGCTTGGTGAGAACGGTATGATGGCTCACAAGGGAGCCCCTGGAAGTTCCTACCACTGAGCTGACCGATCGACGGGCCGGGATTACCGCAGCAATAGAAGGTGGTCGGTCGATCGAGCCTGGTTTTTGCTCGAGGACGATGTACACGGCCGGGCAATGGGGTTAACCTAGGCTGCTCCTCATGGCGGAATCACTGGTTTGAGCTAGAGAGTCGTGGAGCACAGTTATCCTCGTAGTCCGTACTAGGCTCTCGGGAAAGAATGATTACATATCATAGCTTGTAAACAGTTCAGAAGGCAAATACAGTATCTCTGCTCCTACTAGATATTAATCTGTTTTTTTTTTTGCTGAGTATTGTACTCTAGTACACCTGAATTATGCCTGGGCTTCTCCCTGGATATTGCTCCAAAGTAACTTCGTTAACTCTGCCTAATACTACTCTAGGTATGTTACTACTAGTAGTAGTAGAGTGGTACTAGTGGTACTCGTACTAGTAGTACTAGTAGTACTAGGTGGGTTGTAAACAATGACAGCTTTGACCAAAGTCCTAAAGTATGTCTACTACTACTAGGAGAACCGGTCAGCCTGTGACTATGGTCCGTATATATATGGAAAGAAGAGTCGATAACTATTGCAATAGATCTGTCCTCCTCTCTGCCATGTCGTCTAGAATAAAGCATGCAGGATATACTACTGCTAGTAAGTAGTAGTAGATAGCTTTGATTGAAATCAGTCTTTTCATAAACCACAATCGAGCAAGAAAACAAAAACAAAACAGATGAACTGGACTGATTGAATAACCACAGAAAGATACTCACATTCTTGGACCCGCTGACATGGCAAAATACGGTAGATTTACAACCTGAAAAATACGGAGATGAAAGAAAAGTCGGACATCAAGAGAGAGAAAAAGAGAAAGTGTCATGAAGAAGAGAAATAGATCCAACATGCAAAGCAGACTTGTTCGTGTCGAGGTACGAACCCTTCGAGGTTGCCTCGCCTGGGACCCTAGGTAATGCAGAAAGACAGGGCTCTATTGAGCCAGGCCAAGAAATTATAGTAGGAAGGTAAAGTTGTCATATAGAAGAAGAATAAGGTAATCAGTCAAATTTACCCCCATAAAACAACCAGAGCTCGCTCGAAAAGGACAAAACAGTAAATTCGTGGCGGATCAGTTGACGCGGAAGGCATCGAAGATGACTATGCATTGGTTAGTACACGAGCCACACGTAGTCTTCGAGGGGTACTGACTTTCTTGGCCTCTGCGGCAGCCGCTAGAGATCCACATCAATGTGTTGAGGAAAGTATAGCGCTCATCACCAGTCTCCATGGTGAGGTTCACGCGGTACTTGTATGAGTTCGGGTTGATCCCGTCCGCCATTGAGGCGTCGCCGAGCTTGTCCAGCACGTCTCTAGCGCCCGTCAGCCATCCAGAAGTCTTGACAACGATGAATGCCGGGGGGTCGTCTGTCGTTTGGAGTAAGAAGTTCGCTCGAAGGCTTGTGGACTCCTTGGTCATGACCTGAGAGTCTTGTCCACCGGGCTAATAGCGATTAGTAGACGTCAAATGCAACATGTGCGAGCAAACATACCACAACAACCCCTTTACCCCATCTACCAGCCCACTGGCCACCAACAAACGTCACCCAGTCCCTTTGACCCCAGATGCTTTGGCCCACTCCGACCTTTGGGTTTATCTTGAGGCTTAAACGGAAATCTAACTCAAGGCTAGGCGCAGGAATCTGCAGGGAACGGGCGACTTCCCCTTCGGGGAATGTGTGGAGGAGGTTGTTTGCAGGGATGGAGTCCTTCATGACGCTAAGGTAAGTAGGGCATTCCAGAAGGTGCTGACGCTGTCGGCTAGTATTCTTTGCGCGAACTTGTTGGCAGTAGATGCATTGCACAGAGAGACACTATTCCTCATCAGGACAGGTTCTAATTGGGTCCATGAAGCCATTCGAGCTTACCTTATCTTCCTCCTTCGCACGGAATTCGACGAACGCAGCGTGGACATCATCAAGCGGAGGAGCGGGGAGGCTTGAAGTCGAACTCTTCGATTTCGCCTTCGGGGTGGTGCGCATGGGCTGCTGCGGTGCCGGAGCAGAGGGACCTGCGACGGGCGCGGAAGCCGGCAGCGAGGGACGCCCGGACATGCTTTGGAGGGGTGTCTGCATGGGAGTTGTGTGAGTACCAACGCCGTTGGTCATCATGGCCCCTCCTGGGGTCGAGAGAGGGCCATGTGCAGGGCCCGGTGCAGCTGCACCTGCGGTGGTGGGATTCGGTGGGTAGCCATTAGGAGCGCCGATGCTATTTGGTGCAGGCTGAGGGGGTTGGGTTTGAGCCTGAGCCTGGGCGCCGCGAAGACCGGGACACTCGAGCAGATGCTGCTTCTGGCGCGAGGTGTTCTTTGCGCGAATCTGCTGGCAGTAGATACACTGGACGGAGAGACACTGTTGGGGAAAAGACGGTTGTTTTGTCAGTGACGTGCAAGCGGGTTTGGTAAAATATTACAGGAAATACACAAGTCACGCACCTTATCGTCTTCCTTGGCACGGAACTCGACAAACGCCGCGTGAACCTCCTGGTCGACCGTGCGACCCATGTTCACGACTAAGGGGGCGATGAAATCGATGGTGAAGGACTTTACGGAGAACCCTGACTTGAAAAGAGATGTGAATGTCTCTGCAGACGAAGAGACGGGATAGAAGACGAGGGGCGCTGGACTGGACACGCAGCCTGAGACTCGGGGGAGGAGGAAAGAAAAGAAGGAAAGACGAGACGAGACGAGAACAGTGGCGGTTAACTTACGCGAGCCGTCACAACAAGACCTTACTGTATTTCCCCCACCCCTCCATTACCGCAGCACTTCAAGTTGTAGGAGAGATATTACTTAAATATTTCTCGATCTTCTTCCTTTTGTATATTGATTCTTTAATAAATCACCAATTTTATTTATACCCCCTGTGAGTCCTAATTGAGCAAAGAGAGAGCGTAACGCGGCTGGTCCACCAGTAAGCAGATTCCTTCGTCTTGCTATCACTGCGTGGGCGTTCCCCATCCATCCATTCCCTCGTTGCTATTCTAGGATACACCAATAGATGGGTCGTCAGGCATCCATAGGAGGGGAAATATAGGATGTCTACTCGAGAATAACATGAATCAATCCAGCCTTACAGTGCATATTTCTTAAGATATGCGCTCAGGTTATATAGTTCTAGCTCAGCAATACACCATTGTACAGATGTATGGCGTACGAGTACAGAACAGTCGGCACATTTACAATCGAATCGCCGATGATTTGGTATTTCAGGCAACCAGAACAGAACTTCAAGTTGAAGTTTTCTAGGTAACTTCAAACTGAGTTCAGCCTTGCCAGTTGCGACTTCAACAGAGCTGACTGGCAAAACACTCACCCGTGGCAGAAAGACACAGCCACAGCCACATCAACAACGCGAATCTCCCGTGTCGGTCGACCGCATAAGGGAAATTGGGCTGGTAAAATAAAGAGTGGGATGTGTTGCTTTTCGTCTTGGGGGTGGAGGGGCAATTATAGTAGGCTCCAACAACAGATTACACAATATAAGAGATCATCTATAGATGAGCTTCAACTTGAATGCTGTATAGTGAAGTATCAGAAAAATTGGTATTTCGCGACGCGTTATTCAACCTTACATACTGTATGTACCTTGCGACCGTACTGGTACTATCCAAACCAAACCAGCCTTGTACAAGAACAATAAACAGGCTATAACTAGTACTACCCCTAGAGACATCTTGGAAACTCATTATGACTAGTAGTTGTCTTATTATGTTGCCATTGTATACATTTGACGTTGCTCGATGCATATTTCAAGTTCTCCCTGGATACATCATACTACCAGTAGCATAGGTATGCTCAGAACTAAATATGCATTCAGGCATAATCCTCCAAGTCGAGTAATAGTAATAGTAATAAATAAATAGCAACAACTTCCATGCGATAGTACTACTACAGAGAAACCCCAACACAAACAGCATTTCCAACCCATAGCGACTCACAATTCAAACCAACAGCCGGGTGCCACTCATAAAGCTGCGCAAACATGATCCCGAACTCCGCCAAAATCGCAGAGCATGAGCCCTCATCAGGGACAGTATACCAGGCGTTGCAGTTGGATACGATCTCCCCATCTGAGTGGGATCCGGTGGCCCAGCCGAGGTCGTTTGTCGTTGTTGTTGTCATTGCAGTGAATGTAGATGTAGATGATGATGATGATGACGATGAGGCAGCACTCCCTCCACACAGCATGCGTATCCGAGCCAGAGGTTCTCACAATTGGTTCCGACTAGAGATTGGTTGTTAGAAACATAGCACTAATGAAGGGTGTGTGGGAATAGGAAGCATACTAGAGGGATTCCATTCATGTAGTAAGGTTGGGCCAAAGTGATTCCGAACTCGGTCTCAACTGTGGAACAGCTATCTCCTGACTGGATGGTGTAGAGCTGCTGACAGCCCACCACAATGCTGGTCTGGGTTGGCGCATAGACGATGTCATGATAGATATATCCCACGCCAATGCATACTCCGCGGGAATCATAGTAAGTGAGATTAGCATAAAGCACCGTGTCACAATCGCTTGCCAACCATGGATTCCACGTGGTGAGTTGGGTTAGTGTTAAACCAAAGCCTTCTTCAATTTCTTCACATCCATAATCACCACTTTATACCCAAAACGACTTTTGTGAAGCAATTACAGTTGGATACTGTCCCGGGCTCGATAGTATCACGTCCAGGCAGTTGTCGAGGCTGACATTCACAGACACTATTGTTGCTTTCAGCCGTTTTTATTCTTTTCGGGTTCCATTCCAGTAGTTGATCAGTAGGTAGTTAACTCGTAAAGCCGTCCAATGATAGTGCATCTATTGAGACCCGCCAAGTCACTGTAATTTCGGTACCAATAGCACCCTCAAGAGTGCCCGGTGCGGTTGGCAGATATACCGGAATATAAATGTAACCAGGATCACCAGTGCTCGTTGGGGGTGGCGGTGTTGGCAACGGGAAAAGAGGCTGTGGGACCAAGACTCAAGAGGCCGGAAGATTTATATCACTGCAGGACTAGGTGCCTAGACCGAAGCCTTTTTTGCATTAACTACTCTTGGTCCAGTTCATCTCCTGCAAGGGATCAGAGTCATCAGACTAACTAGCCTAAGGGAGCTTTTTAGTATAAATCCTCTGACTGGTATCCTGGCCTCTGGGGCAATCGCCCCTCTTGCTCCATTTCCCGCTGCCTTCTGGCGAAATTATAAGTATTCCGAGCCCAAAAAGTAGTACCTGAATGCAGTATTGATATCACTGAGAGTGTCGTGGGTGAGCACCCGATCCCTGTTCTACCTGGATAGCAGTTTGAGCCCATTGTTTGAAACGATCACGTATGGTGGAGGTTGTTGCGCCATCAAAAGTGAACTGGTCCTCCAAGACCGTGAAGGGTAGACTTTCCATCAAGTCGAGCCCGTGGTAAATTTCTAAGGTCTTCTTGGCCTCGAAATGCAAGCGGCGCATGAATTTATCCCAGTCAGCATCGCCTTTGTAGGTACTGCGGTACTACAGTGTAGACTGGGGCCACTCACGGAGTTGAAAAAAGAAATTAGAAATATAAATTCAATTTTTCTAGCGAAGAACAATCCATAAATATGTAAATAATTTGACTCAGACAGTGAACAAGATAAAAACCAGATATGACGAAAAAAACATAGTAAAATTAGAACTTCTGCCTCCTGGAGAGTACACTAGAAAAGAAAACATAGATATTAGTACTCCTCAAACGCCCGGAAAACAATGCAAGAAAAAGAGAATAGTAAAAACCATGCTGCATAATGGGAATATATCAATTCCGTGAGCCCGTTCGGAACACCTGGTAGTAGAAGCCTAAACCTCAACCAGACGAAGGAAAATCTCGCCATACTCGTATTTCACGCCGCGCTCCTCACTGCTTTGGTCTATATATGCACTCTGGCGGACCGAGAGAAACCCCTTCGTAGCGAGCGCAAGAGTATGCATGAGGCCATGTGTCGCGACAGCGCGAGAAGTCCTCTCCGGAGGCAAGAGTGTTGAGAAGGTAATCCTATTATTACTAGCTGACGAAGTATCAGCGTCCTCCGCTGACTTGGCTAAGTTGATCTTCGCAGCGACGAAGTCTAGGAAGTTCAGACCCTCCTGGTCCATGACTGATTCCGAAAGACTGTTCTGAAGCGCAAGTTGGCTTCTATAGCTTGGGCCTGCCTCTGCGTTCGAGTTGGTGTCACCTATAGCGTCGGCTTCGAGGTACTGGCTTAGGTCAAAGCCCTCTAGGTCGTCCTCATCGTGACCCGGGATTGAGAGGCCGTTGAGTCTGTCTAGGTCATAGGGAAACCCGCGTCCGGCAAGAGGGCTTGCGCTGGTTAAACGGTTGCGTGCCCGGCCGATTGCTGAGCTGCCAGCGGGCTCGGGGATACCGCAGGATGAGAAGTCGTTGACGCTTCCGAAACCGCGGAATAAGTTGGCTGCGGATGATCCGTGGCGGGAGCTTTTCACCGAGGCAGTGATGTTCCAGGGCATCTGTGAAGAGTTGTCGTCAAGAGGTGGCGAGGCTTGACGGCCGAGTTCAACGTCCTGGGAGTGTTAGGGCCACGATTTACCAAAGCTGAAGAGTAAAGTCTGTATGTACCTGATTCCAGAAATTATTGTCATCAACAAGCTCTATCGTGCCCATGTGGTCATCGTCTTCCTCTCTCGCGCGTACACGTCGAGCATTGGCCTCCGGATCATCTTCTAAACGGCGTTTGTTACCTGCACTGGTAGGAGCAAGGCAATCATACAACTCATTGCCAGAGAAGAAATGCAATGGGTGAATAACGCGAGAAGTTCCCACGCCGGCACCTACAGAGCCGATCCCAACGCCAAAGACCCAGTAAGCTGCCTTCTTTTTCGCCTGTGTTGGTATCTTGTTCTGCCGCTTGTGCTTGGCAGCCACGGCCATGTTATGCATGTATTCATCATTCATCTCAGCCAGTTCAACATTGCGTAGAGCTGTGTGTGCATCTGAAAGGAGAATCTTCGGGGGCCTGTGTCTCTGGTGCATTGTTACCTCGTTGTGGTCTTCTGTTTCTGCCGGTTCCTGGCCTGGGGAACCTTCTACTCCGGATGGCAGGGCTCGGCAGGTTAGTCTAGCTGGTTCGTTTGTTATTGCCATCTCAATATCCTCATCGGCGAGAATAGGCTGAGAAGATATCGATTAGACCATGTCCGTTGTACAAGAAAGGATCCGGCTCACCTGATCGTCGAAGGTAAAATCATTCATCTCGTTCGCTCTCACCTCGTTACCATACTGAGCCGCTCTCACTTCACTCTGATGTCGAACTCCAAGCTCTATTATATTCCCGTCCTCATCAAACTCAAAGTCAGGCTGGAGAAGTACGCCTCCATCCTCGTTCAAAGTTGACCGCATCAATCCACCAAAGTCAAGACCACCATTAACAGAGCTGGCCATATCAGCTTCAGAGCTGAATCCACCCATATCTCTTAGAAGATTCTCATCAGAAGGGAGATTCAACCGCAAACTTGAGTTGCTCGAAAGCGCAGATTGGCTGATGTCCGGAGTTCGAGGCAATAAAACGCTGGATTGCTGGCTTGGATCCGCCTCAAGCAGTCTGTACAGTTTTGAAACGTCTAGGACTAGTCCAGGGAGGTTATTCTCCGGTAGGAACGAGGGATCATATGGCAGGACGAGTTGGTCGGGCCTAGTAATCACATCTATGTAAGCTTTCACTTTCCACTTCAAGCGATCACAAAGCGAACCTGGCTTTTCCAGCAGAAGGATCCAATCCTCCAGCCGGAGTAGATCTCAACACTGCCCTCATCTTATCGTGCATCGCTTGAACGTCAATCAGTATGTATCCGCATTGCTGGCTATAGACTCTCGAGACCCCGTATCTAAGAGAATTCTCGGTCAACACCGGACACTCTTTCAAGAACATGATGCTCACAGTAGATTGCTTTGCAGTCTCAGCGCCATCGGCGCCACCGGGTCTATGATAACGCCACATGCCTTGGAGACGTCTACATCCTGTATTGCCTTTCGATTCAGCCTTCTGGAGATGGATCTCGCTCCAAGAGTTGCGATGAGCCTGTGCAATATCACCTGGTAAGCATTCCGCGTCTCGAAAGTATAAAGAGGATAGAAGACTAATGAGTAGCATACCAGACTGTAGCCACCCCGTGCTCGGGAGAGGTAAGTACTATAAGGAGAACGAGAATTAGCATGTTTCTTGGGATTGCTTCAGGATGAGAATGGGGCAGGATAGCAGAGGTAAGCTTACTTTCGTGACTGTAGAACATCTCAAGCCCCCCTCTGCTTTAAAACAATGACGAACTCGAAAAGAACCAGGAACCTGTTGATGATGTATCTCATCTCAGCAAGAAGCCTAGATAAGACAAGTCCTCAAAAGAGCTGTCTCAACCCCCCAAGAAACACGGAAAGAAGTCCAGCACACTCACCGAGTCCCAGAGAATAATGGCCACAGAAAGATAGTTGAGCTGACTTGTAGAATGCAACCACTGACCTTTGAAGATGGAATGTAGATTGAAGTGTTAGAGTTTGAAAGGAGACAGGATTTGTAGTTGGGGTGGCAGATGAGAGAAATGAAGACTAGTAGATGGAGGGAAGCCAGAGCTCAATCTACGCGTCCGGTAATGAGAGCATTACAGCACCCTGAGAATCTGCTCGCAGATTGTTGACGCGCCTCGTGACTACCTAGCATGGACACCTTGATCTCGCATTAGAGATAAGTCGGAGAAGTATCTACTTATCAGTAGTAGTATCTCTCTCAACCAAGCTAAAATATGCCATGCAAGAAAAGCGTCAGGCCAGAGTTATCCAGAGAGTATGAACATACGCATTGAGTCCAACAATCAGCCTGGAGAGCCAAAGAAGAATGAACCCCAGGAGAATCTGCTCATCCACGCAACATCGAGACAAGGGAACAATCTATCATAAAGCAACAGTGGCAAGAAAAACACGTTCTATTAAAAAGCAACCAAAGCAGGAAAGTACATTGTCTATACATGTTCAAGACTCATTGAGACTCCCACAGACAATCCCCAAACCCACAGCAACTCTTTCATGCACACAGAGTGTGAGACAAGGAAGAAACAGAGAGAGAGAGAGCCAATACATACCAAGTAGATGATGGATGGGACTAAGAAAGAATTTCCATTCAGAGGCAGACAGACAAATTAACAACTTGAAATCCAGGTTTGAATTATCTCAACATACATACCCCCAGAACTAAACCGGTTTTTATACGACACAGAATAAATCTTTATATCAAACGCTAAATGTCTATTCAAGAGGAATGCCCTCGTATTCGCTGTATCCTAGGGCGAGGTTCATGTTTTCTGTCATCGTCATGTAAGCAATAGGTTACGGTAAATAGAAAAGGTAAAGACATACGCAGGCATTGGGTGGCGGCACCCTTGAGAAGGTTGTCGATGGTGGCGCATACAACGACACGCTTCTCGCTGGAGTGGACGGCAAAGCCGCCGACCTCCACGCCGTGGCGGCCGGCGATGGCCTTGACCAGGGGCGGTTCACCGATGATCTTCACAAGCTTTTCACCAGCATAACGATCCTGGTAAATGTTTCGGATGTCGCGAGAGGACATGGCCTCCTTCAGGGGGATGTTGATTGTGAGCTAAATAAACTGTTAGCCAAACTGATGAGCCGCGACGAAAGTATTTAAAACATACGTGGATGCCCTGGAACCAGACGGCAACATGGGGAGAGAAGGCAATAGGGGTGCCAAGCTGGGAGCTGATCTCACGCTCATGGATGTGATCCGTCAAGCTGTAAGGGATGATGTTGTTCGTGAGGATTTGCACATCGTTCTTGGGGCTGGGCTTGGTACCAGCGCCCGAGTAACCGGAAACACCAAAAACGGTGGGCTGGCCACCGAGGTGGGGAACAATAGGGGAAATGGCGACTTGAGATGCTGTAGCGTAGCATCCAGGGTTGGCAATGCGAGTGGCCTGGGCGATCTTAGAACGGCTGATCAACTCAGGCAGACCATAGGTCCAACTGCTGTCGAAACGGTAGTCGGCGCTCAGGTCGACAATCACGTTTCCGTCTTTGGCACCCTGGTCGACTGCATCCACAAACGGCTTGCAGACACCGTTGGGCAGAGCCATAACCCAGCAATCAACTTCGCCGTTAGCGGACATGCGCTTGACATCATCGGGGCTCAGGTTTTCATAGATGATTTCGCGCTTGTCATAGCCTTGCAACTTCTTGCCAGCCAGCTCGCGAGAAGAAACATGGCGCAGGTCCAAGTGGGGGTGGGAGTTGATAAGGCCGATCAGAGCTTGGCCAGTGTAGCCACGGGCTCCAATGAGGGCGACCTTGGAAGGCTTGGTGTTGGAGTTGTTCTTCTCTCCTAGCGGGGGGTTAGGGTTGGTTGTGGCGTAAGTGCGGACACTCTGCACAGGGATCGCGGGACGTCCGGAACGGGCGGCGCGGAGGGCATTGCTGGTAGTGGAGAAGGTACGCTTCTGGCCAGCGTTACCGATGTTGGTGGCTGCTTGTGCTGCGCGCTGCAATCTCGATTCGAGGTTGATGTCGCCAAACATCTGGCGGCCATGCTGAGTGAACTCTTGAACCAGCACCTTCACCTCATCGCTGCTCTCAACGCCATACCAGAAAAGGACCTCACCCTCGCGGCTCAAGCTACCGTCGGCCTTATCGAAGAACCAAGTGAGGTTCTCGTCGTCCTCCTTGACAGTCCACACAAGCTTGGGGTGGTCCTTCTTGATAGCGGCGAACACGTTGTCGGCAACGTTTGTCAGCCAGCCAGACTTGGTGATAGTGAAAGTAGCCAGGTGAGCGGCGGAGGAACCGGAATCCTTATGAGGCAGAACGACGGCCAGGGCCTCCATAGGCTCATCGAAGTAAGCCTTGAAGTCGCGCTCGTTGAGGCCCTCGACATAACGGTCAACGGTCGCCCTGGCGTCGAGCTGCTCCCGATCACGAATCAACACATCCTTCAACTTAGCCAAGTCCTCAAACTCAGACAAGGAAGTCCTGGTGTGCACCTTGTTGCCTCGTCGGATCAAAGTTCCAGCCCCCGAATCAGTGAAGAGTTCCTTCTGCAGATCTGCAGGGTGAATGATGGCAACGCTAGAGGTACGGGGAAGATCGCTGAGAAGATCCTTCATCTCCTTGATCTTCAGGCGAGTTCCGTGACGCACCCACCATTGTGACATCAAGTGTTCGTACTCTTCATCGAGGTTAATGGCTGAGATCTTCTCACCAGTATCACCGTTGAATAGACCGCCCTTTTCGGCAAGGTAGACTATCTTTAGCGGCTGAAGAGCACGCGCCAACTCTCCGGCAGCGACATCGGCGTTGACATTGAGCACCTGGCCATCAGGAGTCTCCGCCATGGACGTAAGAATTGGAAGGCATCCGGCCTCAATTGCAGACTCAATCGGCTTCTTGTTGACGCCATTGATCTTGCCGACCAAGTTATACTTGTCCTTGTCGAGATAATCGGCCTGGAAGACACCGGCGGTGAGAGGGCGGGCCCTTATACCGATGCGCTCCAATTCCTCAACCAACTTCAAGTTCTCCTCCATGAAAAGCTTCCGGGCCAGGGCCAATGTCTTGCCATCGGTCACTCGGATGCCATCCTCAAATTGTGGCTCAACGCCGGCATCCTCTAACATGCGGTTTAGCTGAGGACCCGCACCGTGGACGACAATAGGGTAAAGTCCGACATGGTTCAGGAAGGCGAGGGCGGAAGAGAGGACATCGAGATGTTCGGTGATAATGGCGCCACCAACCTTGATGACGGCGAATTGCTGAGAGGAGACCGAGGTAAAATGGGAAAGATACTGCTGCACCTCACGCTTGGAGCCGATGTTGCTCAGCAACTGGACAACGGTGGTCCGAGTAGAGGTATGCTGGGAGTCGGAGGCACGGGAGTACTGGCGGCTATGCAGCAATGGCACAGCAGAGGCCCTCAGGGAGGCGCGGGCAGTGGGAGCGCAGAGTCTTGCAGAGACGGAGGAGTGCGGTGCGGAGAGCGCTCGGAGGGGCTTAGTGGTGGAAGCTCTCCGCACAGCGGTGCGAAGGGAGAACATTCTGCCAACCAGCATGCGGCAGCTTCGTCTGGCTAGCTGGGCAAGGGATCTAAATGAGACGAGAGGAGAGTTAAGTATGTAAACAGGACGAGTCGAGTGGAGGAGTCACAATCGGCTGAGGGAAAAAAGGTTGTGCGGAGCTGGTAGCGGGTTCGACCGTAGGAACGAATTCGCCGCCTTCCTCCAAATCGTACTCGAACCCAGGTACCGTTGGTTCTGCAGCGCGATTTTTTCCACCTTTCTTTTTCTTTCCAAGTCTTTTTTCGAGGGGGGAAAAAGCAAAAACAAAATTGGGACGAGCGATTTTGAATGGGGGTTCAGGACTTACTCCGGATTTGATTTTACAAGGTTCAGTTGTCTTAGTGAACCCCAAAATCCCGCAGAGAAAAAAATCGAAACAACCAAGCCGCCAGCTGTGGTTGAGGGATTTACAGGAAGCTCAAAGGAGTTGACAAACCCAACGGTCTTTGTGCAGGAAAAGTAAGAGGGGGGAAGAAGAAAAAGCAGACAGACCGTTCCTTGAAAGAGCCCTGCGAGGATCGGAGCCGACAGACCGCCCGTGAGTCACAACCGAACAATCAGTTAGGGAGTTGATAGTATGACCCGCCTCTTGGGCCTCCTTCAAGCCTTTTATATCTCGAAAGCTACCTACAGAATACGTCAAGTCACGTAACGAGAAAGTGGGATCCCACCAAGGAACAAGATACAGGGTGGATTTTCTTCAGCCATTCGCTTGTTCCGTGGTGTCAAAATATGCCATTCGTTTATGATCAGATTAGATCTGTTACCCCCATCCTACCGGAGTCTCAACGAATAGAGACACCCCCTCGTTCTCGTGTGGATAGAGCCTAAGAGCCCAGATGCAGCTCCCAACTCTGCGGGTCTTTTTTCATTATCTGATCTTTTCAGCTAATAATCTCGCGTTGTGGAATTTTTGTGGCATTGAGTTAGTCAAGCGTGGTGCCTGACTTTCTCGTATGATCCACTGCCTCCAATCATCTCGGTTTTAGGTGTCCTTGCAATGCATGGTGGGAAGCCTTAAGTGGACCAGGGTCGGTTTGACAAAGTTCATTATAGAGGCTAGGACGAAAGGTACAATAGCACATGAGAAAGGAAAGACGGCAATAACACACTCAAAACAAGAAACACCAGAGTATCATTTACATCTTCGCCGTCGACGAGTCGTGTGGCATAGCTCTCCGAGCCAGATCAATTCATCGCGTCCAAGCCCTGTTAAACAAGGCTTTATTCGTGACAACAGCAGGAATTGACGCCCAATAAAAAGCGCACAAAGTATTAAGAGGCTGAAAACAAAAGCTGCAATGGTTTTACCGCAGAGATCCGGGGTGAAATACCTCCACCCTAGAAAACGTGACTCTCGCTGATTTCCGCGGCTTAACGGGTAGTGGTGACAACTGAAAGGGACAGGGACGTTAGTATCTTTTATTGCATCTTTCGAGTAGCGCGGAACTCGGAGTGGGTCTTACCAGCAGGGACGATGATCACAACAAGCAGGAGGATGATACAGATAATCAGACACACGCGCATCTTCATGTCTTTCCACCACATTTGCTTGCGCACGCGGTTGGCGCCTCTGCGGAAACCCTGTGCTGACACAGCTAGGTTGTCGGTCTTATCCTGCAACGAGTCTAGACGTTCACCACGCTCGGAGACCTTGAAGATATTCGAACGCATAGTATCAACGGTTTCTTGGATTTTCTGTTGTGTAGGAGGGGATATTAGCATGTAGCACGATAGAATCGGAAGAAACAATGGAGTTGATATGACAAAAATCGATTGACATGATAGGGTCTCCCCGTAAGCAATATCATCGAAAAATGGGCGCGAAATCCACGGAAAGCCAAAGACTCTCGATTTCCATGTGTTAAATGAGGAAGGACCATATAATGTTCTATATCAGGATATTTTAAGCATCAAGGTCATAAACTCACCCGGTCGATTTCCCGTGTCCGGTTGTCGCCATTTTGCGCAGTGCTGCCGCTAGCGGCGTTGTTGGAGGCAGCGGGGATATAAGGATCGTATGGTTGGTCGGCCATGGTTGCTGTGCGAGATATTTGATGTGAAGGGTGGTGAGGTTGTAGGTAGAGTTGGGTGGATCACAAGACCACGTCGTCGCAAATATCAGAGCTGGCGGTTCGTCTCACGGGGCGTAACAGGAAAAGGGTCGCAGGAAAACGCTTCGAGATCTGGAATGGGGGCAAGATATTCAGAGAACGTAAATCACGGATCGTTGAAAGAGAGCAGGATGACGATAAAAAGCGAAGAGGCGAGAGAGATGGAAGTGGGAGGCTGGCAAAGGTGATGGCTGAAGATGACAAGCGGAGGTTTGGTTTCGGGTCGGTCGGGGTGGCAACACGTGACACTTGGGCCACTGCCACAGCTAGTGAACGTGAAGTTATTCTGGGAATACTAGGCAGCGATCAATAATTCTTCCGTCTGAACCAATCATAGCTGAGCTTATGAATAGGACAAAGCAATGGATTGCGATAATTCAGGATTTCAACTTGACCTCTACGAAAAGGGGCCTGTTCCTTTGTGAGGAAGACATTCTCTGACTTGTGTTAACAGCTTTCAGAGCACATCTCGTGGTTCTTCGCTGAATGAGACTTGAACCAAACCATCTTGGGTATTTACTGCATAACATGTGAGCTTGGTTTGTCATAATCTTGTTCTACTGAACCTCCTAACCAAATCTCTGGTTCAAATTCTTTTCATATTTGGTATGCAACTTTTTGGTTGTATATACACACGACGACCGGAGTGTTGCATTCTCAACTGCAATAGCATCGCCTGCTTTTAAGGAAGGAATGTGTATATAAAATCTAATGAACAGAAATGAAATACGTTTACGAGGAAAATAGGCTAGGTTAGACATACTTCGACAGGAATCCAAGGTAATACTTACCGATTAGGATTGACTGAAAGTTGGTTCAGTTATCGTGAGAGTGCAAGGGCTTCCTTGGTAACAGTAACCATAGAATGGCAATCGTTACAAGAAGGGCGAGGGCAAAGGGCTGCAAGCTCGCAACGCCACGTGGCTGCGCGATAGCACCAGCGAGGAAAGGTAGTCTAGCGAGAAAAGAAAGTAGTCAGAGAGTGGTCTATTACGCAGTTCTATTGTAGGGTAGAGAACGGTTGTGAAAGGGTTTAGTGCAAAGAGACTTACATAGCGCCACCACTCCCTCCAAACGCGGAGACTATACCGATACTTGGGGTGTGCAGATGCTTCGGGAGTAATCTTGTTGCGACGGTGACAGCGGCAGGGAAAAGAGGCCCTGTGAAGAATCCGAGCAAAGAGACCGCCACGGCAGACACGATGAATTGCGGAACAAGCCAGAAGACAAGCTCGAGGGCGATTGATAGCGCCAGGTAAATGATCACGGCAAGTCGCTCGCCGAGTCGCTCATTCACCAGGCCAAGGACGAGTCGGCCCGCTGTGATCCCGGCCCAGAAGCCGGTTGGGATGAGACCTGATTCCACGGCGCCTCCGCCTCGGACTTGCATCATGAACTCGACGATCCAGCCGCCGATTGATACTGTAGGTTGCATCACATTAGCATCGAGTGATATGGTCGGATGAGATACAACGCACCTTCAACACCCATGTAAGCGAAAAGGAAGAAAGCCAGGATCCAGGTAACTCGGTTCTTCACGGCTTCGGTAGTCCGAGAGTCTTTTCTGCCACCTGGCGCTTTGGGGTTGTTGTTGCGGAATCGTTGGGCATTTTCCGGCCAGAACAAAAGGCCACTGCTGACGAGTTCCAGGGCAGAACCACCCACAAGAGTAAAATAGAACGTGGACCACTTCAAGCCGTGGTCGATCATTGCCGTTGCGATAGCTGGACTCACTGTTGCTCTGATCGAACAGACTTGTCAGGAACCCAATACCCACAGCGCAGGGAACATCACATACCCAAGTCCGTAAAATGCGTGCAGGAGCCCCATCAGGGTACTAGAGTTCACCATGTCGCCTATCCATGCGTTCCAGCCAGCATCAATAAGTCCGTTACCAAGGCCGACGAAGGCATAAGCGACCAGCAAAACAGGAAAGCGGGGAACGGCAGCCATGACAATGAACGGAACGAGGTGGCATAGCGGTGCAATAATTGCAATCCCTCGCTGGCCAAAAGTCATATGGATCTTGTTCACTGCAATAGACGCCAATGTATAACCAGCAAATGGCGTCACGAAGATCAGGGAGACCACAGTTGTGGACAAGTTGAATTCTTCGCGTATCTGAAAATGTACAAACATCAGCACGGATCCTCATTCGGAAAGTCTCAGGGCAAGGCGATGGGCATTCGTACGTAGGGAACTAAAGCCTACAGCAATATCAGTGGACCACGTCAACAAACAAGTCTATCCTTGGGTAGATGATACTCACACCATACACACCATCACTGGCACCCACAACTGCAAAGCTGGCAAAGGCCGCCATTATACGCCACTTGTTGATAGAAGGCTCGTTCCATTTCTGCTTGACTCGAGCGATGGGCGCGTCTGGGTTGGGTCCAAACCCTTGCTCAGGCTCCCCTGGCGGACTGCGCAGTTCCTCGCGCGGGGAAAGCTCCACGGTCACAGTCGCCGACATATTTGCAGATAGAGATGTCTGAGGAGAGAAGGGAATAAAGAATCCATAATTGGTTTTGGGCTCTCATAGTGGTTGTTGGAGACGCGGGGAAAATTCGGGGCCAATTGGAGCGGGGTTATGCTGTCAATATTTCCATCCATACAGGCCCATATTATGATATCATTGATTTGGATGGAGAATCGGTGCCAGGTGCAGGTTGATATTGACAAGTGATAGTAGTATATGTAGTCAAAGATAATGCCAGACGGTTGTACAACCAACCTCGAGGTTATCAGCCTGATTCTAGAATGAACCAGCGCTGCCAGGGAGAGGGGCCGAGTAAAGGAACTTTTGTTTCAGTCTGATCGGCCCGTTTATTATTTCATTCGCGAAAGAAGCCTTTCGAACGATCCTGGAACCTGACAGTATCGGTTAGGCACATATAAATAGTTTCGGGCAGTGACAGCCATGCCCAAACTGGCAAAGCTAGAGCATTCTACGGGCCCATAATGCGTGTCCTGGAGTATGATTTCATCTTCAGAAACCACCATAAAATTCAGTCGGTGCCAGTTTGTTCCTTTCTGGCATGATATTCAAGATAAGTTGTTTCCCCTGCCGAAACTGTCGAAGAGCCAGTGACGGCTACACACGTGGCGAGCTCTAGTGCGGCCCTCAGCGAGCACGATATTTTATCTCCAGCTTAAGATTCGGCACAAGTGCGGGTGCTGATCCTGCAAGTTTGAGTGGGATCAGGTCAAGAAGGATAGACAAAGTTTCGCGAGATAGACACACGCTAGCCAATTTGATCTCTAGCAAACTTGAAGACTGAATTGGCTTTCTCTGTCGCGGATATCGAATGTTGACCTGCGCCCATGGATTTCGATCTTAATCCGCCCTAAATATCATCATCCATTTCCGCCGAAATCGATCACGCGCCTGATCCGACGAACAATGGCTGAGGCCGCACCGCCTACCCCGAACAAATTGGAGGTGGCTCTCTTCCTTGCTGCCAGTCAAGGTTACGACACGGTAGTGAGGCTACTATTGAGTACGCCGGGCGTGAATCTGAATTGCACAGACCCAGATAGCAGAACTCCGGTCGCCTGGGCCGCAGAAGAGGGCCATGAGAATGTAGTTCAACTTTTACTGGAAGCGGGGTCCGTTGACCTCAACTTGCAAGAGTCCAAGCATGGCTTATCCGCTCTTTGTTCTGCTGCCAAAAATGGACATACTGGGGTTGTACGCCGATTACTGGACAGCGGCGGGGTGGATACGAATCTCCCGGACTCCAATGGACAAACTCCCCTGTCGTGGGCAGTGGAAAATGGCCACCAAGGGGTGGTCGAGCTGCTGCTGGGGGCTGGCAGTAACCCGAACACGCCCGATCCCAGTGGACAGACACCCTTGTGCTGTGCCGTGGACAAAGGGAACCAGGAGATAGTCAAGCTCTTACTGACGAATGGCGATACTGAATGCAACACCTGTCATCCCAACGGACTCACTCCTCTCTGCAGCGCTCTGAGCAAAGGCCAACTGGATATTGCGAAGCTGCTTTTGGAGCGCAGTGATGTTGACCCCAACCACCCGGATACCGATGGCTACGCCCCGTTGAGCCGGGCAATTGAAAAAAAGTCTAAAGCCTTGGTGCAGTTACTGCTTAGTCGCGATGATGTCGACCCCAACGTTCTGAGTCCCGACGAAGAGACACCGCTGTCGCGTGCTGTGGAGAGAGAACACGATGATTTAGTGAAGATGCTTATAGGACGCCCTGATCTTGACCCCAACACCACAAATTCCAACGGAAAGACACCGTTGTTGTGCGCTGTAGAAATGGCCCATCATGTAATGGTTCAGCTTATTCTGGCGCATAGTAACATTGATCCGGACATCCCAGATGCCAATGAACAAACGCCGTTATCTTGTGCTGTGGAAAGAGAAGAGCCCGAGATAGTAAAGCTCCTGCTGAGAGCGGGGGCAGATCCAAGTGTTATGGATAAGAATGGTAGAATGCCGCTATCCCGCGCCGTCGAGAAGGAAAATCCGGAGATGGCTAGGCTCCTACTGAGAGCTAGGGCGGACCCAGATGCTGCCGATGTGACTGGAAGAATTCCCCTGTCCTACGCCGTGGAGAACGGACACGTGGATATAGTGAGGTTTTTAATCAAGGCCAAAGCTAATCCGGACCTCACAGATGAGGACGGGAGACTGCCCTTGGCTTTTGCCGTGGAAAGAGGGGAGGAGGATATAGTGTTTATGCTGTTGAAAGCTAGGGCTACCCCGGACCTCGCAGACGAAAACGGAAGGACGCCGCTGTCTCTGGCCGCGGAACACGGAAACAAAGAGATAGTGCAGATGTTGCTGAAAGCAAAGGCGAAGCCCGGCATGAAGGACAAGAGAGGACGGACGCCGCTTCTGTGGGCAGCAGACAAAGGACATATGGACGCGGTATGGATAATGCTTGCCACCGGCACAGTCAATGTTGATTCCGCGGATGAGAATGGCTGCTCCCCCCTGTGGTGGGCTGCTCGACACGGCCATTTGCCTGTTGTCCGGTTGCTGACACGAAGCGGCGCGGATAAGGAGTTATATCCAGAAATCGAGGACGAAGCTGGAAGCAGATATGGAAACCCGTTGTTCCAGGCTGGTCGAAAGGGTCATGTGGACGTGGTCAAGTATCTGTTGAAACATGGTGCCGATGTCAACGCGGCAAACGGGGACGAGGAGGCATCGCTGCTGTTATCACTCATTCTCAATGACCGGACCAAGCGGGGACGGGAAGTTATAGGAATGTTGTTGCAGAAAGGAGCAGATGTCAATCTCGCGGATAAGTTGGGACAGACACCTCTCGACCTAGCGACCAAGCAAAACGATGTGGAGCTGATGAAAGCCCTGATCCAGCACGGAGCCGAAGTAGAATCCGCGACAGAGGAGGGTGCAACTCCATTGCACCGGGCGATAATCAACGAGCGTGAAGATATAGTGGAGATATTACTCGAGCATAATGCGGACGCTGAGGCTCAGGATAATCTAGGCGATGCACCCCTCCATTTCGCGGCGGCAAGTGGTCGCCGCAAGATTGTCGAAATGATTCTGGATAAAGACGCTGACATCAACATCACCAACTTCACTGGGGAGACGCCCCTTCACAAGGCCGCCAGCAAGGGCCATCGGAAAATGGTGGAGTTTTTGCTCCAAAGCGAAGCCGACCTGGAGATGCGCGACGACTACCGACAAACGGCATTGCACAAGGCGGTTGGGGCGAAACACCATGTCATGAGGTTATTAGTCAACAAGGATGCCGATGTTCATGCAAAAGACATGTATGGCAAGACGGCGCTCCATCTGGCTGCGGAGGCTGGGCTGAAGGAGGACGTGCACTTTCTGATGGGCCACGGGGCTGTCACGGATGGCAGAGATGGTAATGGACGAACTGCGCAGGATTTGGCTCGGATTGAAGGACATGATGAGGTCGCTGAACTTTTCAACAAGATGGCGTTGGTTCTCGCGGACCAGTCGTCTGAATAGTCGTCAGAGAACACACTAGACTGTACTATTTATGGGCTTGTAGAGAATGGAAAAGCTTGCATTAAGAGCGGTGCTGTCGAAGTGGTGGACTCCTTTTCCAACTGTATACCAGTCTCCTAGTTAATCCATAAATCAGACATGAGCTGTGAATATTTCTGATCATTCAGGCTATGAATACATATAATATAATTACAACATAACACACCCCAGCGCCATACCTATGAACTCCGAGGTTTTCAATCACCTCTCTTATGCGAGGGAATGTTGCTTTTCTCTTCTCTCTGTAGTCTCCGTAGTCTCAAGTCCAAGACTAGTACTGGGACCAGCATGGGTATAAACAGATACAACCTTTAGGGAACCCTAAACGGAGGAACCTACTTCCCCCCCACTAGCTCCTTCCTCATCTCCTCACGTTGTATCCTAGCCTCATCCTTGACCTGGTTGCGTTGTGCCTCCTGCTCTGCACGCTGCTTCTCCTCCATTTCTTTCGCCGCAAACCAAACTGTAATGACACGACTATCAGCCACTGAGACCTATCAGAGGCTTGAACGATGTGAACGTACTCGACTTATCAGACTTGGACCATTGCTTTAATCGGGTAACGTATTCGTCGAACTCCTTTTCGCGTCGATCACCTTCCTCGAGACTGCGCTTTTGAAGGTCAGGGTTGTATCGCTTGAAGAGTTCTTCATCGGAGGGACGGAGATTTTGGACGAGTGCGGGGCCGCCGACGCATATGACGATGCCGCTGGATTATCAAGACTCAGTGTTAGTGGGATAAGTCTGCCCCGAAAGTGGCGATGGAAGTCTTACACTCCCAGCATTTTGAGCCATGTCCCAGCAGCGTTTGACATGTTGCTGATGTACCTGGGTGCTCTCGGGAAGGTTGGAGTGGGACAATGATGTCAGGGAAGAGAAACAGATTGGTTCGGCTCTTCGCTTCAAATTTGATGACTGAGAGAGGGTTTGCGTATAGGTTACTTGGATGATACGCAGATTCAGAATCTCCAACCGTATGTCGATCTCAAGCACTGGCATAGCATCATCCCGTGTGGCTGGGTCCGGAGTGAGGCGGTGCACCAAGTGGCTGTGCGGGTTTGAATGGCCAATTAGGCATTCCCTTTTTGACGGCCGCAAGAATCCCAGGGTGCGGGCTTCCTTTTGTCTTAAATCAGCCAGGATTATGACGAAAAGTTCGCTACGAGAGCTCCATACCCGCTGATATGTGGCGACGCTGCCGAGTAACAGCAGGATTGTAGTTCACCGTCTACGAATAGCACGACCTCGGTTAGATGTGTTATGGAGAAAAGCCTGAGACATGTTTGACAGTCGGAGGAGTCGTTCTACCCTTCTTTCTCCCAATAATCCTCTACGATATGGAAAATCGGATCTCAAGTCACGAGTTGAAGCCGTAAGCAAGCGAGTAGCAAACAAGGATATCCTTTTTTTCTGTCCTGAAATAGTATCTCGGACCGTGATACGAACCACGGCTGGCACACTGTGCAGGGATATGCGACTGTAACCAGGAAGCGCTTCGCCAGTCAATCAGGTAGTCTATGTATAACAAAGATTGTTTGCTTGCGTCGAACTCAAGAAGTGAAGAATGGCATTGATTGACTGGAGGAGGATTTAGTGCCGTAGGGCCAACCCACTATGGGGATCAGATAAAAGGCCAATAAGAGGCAAGTTCTGCTGTCATCCCCTGCGTTTCAAGCGGAAATTGGCCTCGAATCGGAGACTCCCGTGGACCTAATGTAGGTACGAGAGGTAGCCTATCACCAGCATCAGTTCTCATACTCTCACTGTCCGGTGCAGGCATGGTCAAGGCGTGCCAGCGGCAAATTGAGACGTCATATGGGTCCCTGTTCCTCGGGCGACTACTGAGTGGAAAGAAGGCCTTGGGGAGGATCCTAATTTAGAGTCTGAGACCCGCCGAGAAATGCTGTCCCTGACTTGGGCTGACAGGAGCAATCATTAAATGCTTCATCGTATGCCTGTATCCTATTCCTTCAGCAGCCGTTCTCACTGCTCAGACAGCACGCTAGACCGTGGTGATGATTTGTGGCACATTGGAAACCCGGAAGAGGTCAGGATTCAAGAAGAAGAGTACTCCGTGGGTAATGAAGATTCTCGCGTGGGTCAGGGACTCGGGGGAACAAAAGGTCGAACCGTTGACAAGAAAAAGTGGGGAGAGAAGGAGGAGAGAAAGAATGGAATCATTTGTAAAATGAATGCTTCTACGGAGTATGCAACGGACTTAAAACTAAAGGACATATCGGAGGAGACTGTCGATAGTAGATACTACTCAAGTCCTTCAAGTGTGTTGATTTTTGGTGCAGTACGGAATCTCCTGCAGCAGAAAACTCCTCATTTCCCTCACTTTCCCCCAATTTCTCACTACTCACGCTCTTTACTCTATCCTCGGGGAGACTTTCTTCCTTTCTGTCTCTATCTCTGACTTTCTTATTGTTCCTTTGTCTCTCCTTCATTCTTCTCATCCAACATTCTCCCCCCCCCCCTTGGTGCATTCTCCGGGTCATTCGGCTTGGCTCCCAGCGCATCTTCGGCTTCTCCAGTGCTTAATCCGCCCACCAACCACGTCCGCTGACCTTGTCTGTCATTCTTGCTGTCACAAGTGCCTAGCGCTATTATTGCGTACATGATTTCGAATGTGTGTATCATTCTCCCCCCTCTCCTGTTGCCCTGTTGTCCATTCGGGCTATATTCCAGCGGGGAACAGGCGCCCGCACTACCTCCCGCACCTACACTCTTATCCTCTCAGTTTCACTGACGCTTGAGTCTGCGACAATCAGTGAAACAAATTGTCTGGTTGGATTTGTTTTTAACCAACTGCCGACGACCCTCATCCGGCCACGCGACCTGTTTAGCGACAACCGCTGTAATCGACTCGCCCTTTCGTTCCCTCGAACACCTCAACAGTCATGGCCTATCCACAGCAAAGAGCCCCCCCAGTGAGGAACTACGGTCCTCCTCGCGGTGGAGGCCCCTCGCCGAGAGACCCTTCCCATGACCAGGGCTTTAGCGACTATGGTTACGGCAACCGATATCAACAAAATGGAAACGGGGGCTATCCTGATCAGGCGATTCCGAGATCGCAGGGCCCTCCGCGGGGTGCACCGCGACCTTCGCACGGAGGGTATGGCCCCAGGGACGATCGAGGTGCGCCAAATGGTCGGCCTCCCCCAAGAGGTTATGAGGGTCGGCGAGACAGACGCCCGCCTCCGCCACAGGATCGAATGAGACGTGAGTACTACTGAAGCAAATTATTGCGCCATCCACTGACATGTGCCTAGCTCCGCGCAATGGGCCGATGTCGCCTGATAAAATGGCGTTTGATAACCCTTTCCCTTCGTTCCCTCCAAAAAATAAACAAGGACCCAGGGGCATCGAAGGAGACATAGCGGCGATGAGTCTGAATGGACCGATGCCGCCTCGTCCTCACACATCGAATAATAACAGCAGACGGCCTCCAGATATGTCCCGGCCGGCTGGCCGTGGTCGACCGAATATGACTGCCCCTCCTCCGAGGACTGCTAGTGCTGGACGCTCACGGCCGTCTGATTACCAAGATGGCCCATATACCGACCCTCGCGGCCCACCACCAATACTCCCCGTCAGTCGAAGTGCGACCATGCCCATCTCATCGGCCGGGGCATACCCTGGGCAGTCGAACTATCGAGATCCGAGGGAGAGTACCTATGAAGGCTTACTAGACAGTTACTACAACACAGCCCCCGACGACCCGGATATGCCTAACTTCGACGCCATACCGAAATCTGGCAAGGGGATGGACGAAGCTTTGCCAGGTCTAGAACAGCCCAAGCCGAATCCCGAATCTCGTGCTGATTCTGCGCCACCTCAAGGGCAGTATAAAGCCTTCAATCCAGCGGCCCAGGAGCTTCATATTCAAACCACACCAGACAATGGAGCCCCTACTGGGGTGAACCAATTTGCCAATGCGGGATTTCAGTTTGACCTTCCTGGCGAGCCCCATTCGGCTGGTCATCCCCATAGCGCGATGGGCCGTGGATACGAGCCTTACGAGGATCCGATGCAATCACAATATTCACCACAACAAATGGACCGGAGCCAGACAATGACAGGTTACAGCGACGGCAGTGGGGGGTACTTTCCGCACCCAGGTGACAGCGCCAGTCGCGGTAGTGGCGGCCCTCCACAACCATATAGGTCAGGGCAATCCCCTCCAGTTAATGGCCAACCATTGAATGAGCAGGAGGCTTTGGATCTGCAGCAAAACCCCGATTCTCTTCCACATCACCCTGTACCCTTCCGCCCAGGCCACGATTCGGGAGGTAAGCCGGCTCCCATGCGTCAGTACAACAGCCCGACCAATTCACAACCACCGCCTGCGGCCCCGCAGGGCCTTGCAGACGGCCCAATACCCCCGGCCCCAATCACGCATGCTGAATTGGAGCGGCTCCAGCAGCAAGCCAGGGGTAATCCTTCTGACCACAAGCTGCAACTTCTCTTCGCGCAGAAACTAGTTGAGGCCTCAGTCGTCCTTGTCGATAGCAGCCGAATGGACCCAAAGTCCAAGAGCAAAGCCCGAGAGAAATACTGCATAGACGCACACAAAATCATCAAGAAGCTTGTTTCAGCCGGCTACCAGGACGCCCAGTTCTACCTCGCAGACTGCTACGGACAAGGCCTCCTAGGCCTCCAAGCAGACCCTAAAGAAGCTTTCTCACTCTATCACTCAGCAGCCAAACAGGGCCACGCCCAAGCTGCGTATCGTGTCGCCGTCTGCTGCGAAATCGGCCAAGAAGAAGGCGGCGGCACAAAGCGAGACCCCTTCAAAGCTGTCCAGTGGTATAAGCGCGCCGCATCCCTCGGCGATCCACCGGCGATGTACAAGATGGGCATGATCCTCCTCAAAGGCCTCCTCGGTCAAGCTCGCAACCCCCGCGAGGGGATCTCCTGGCTCAAGCGCGCCGCTGAGCGCGCAGACGAACAAAACCCACACGCCCTCCATGAGCTTGCTCTTCTCTACGCCTCCGCCAACGACAACGACGCCATCATCCGCGACGAGGCCTACGCCTGCCAACTCTTCCACCAGGCCGCGGAACTAGGGTACAAATTTTCCCAGTTCCGTCTGGGCATGGCATACGAGTACGGACTCATGGATTGTCCCGTTGACATGAGGCAAAGTATCATGCTCTACAGCGCTGCTGCTGCACAGGGCGAACACCAGAGCGAACTCGCCCTCAGTGGATGGTATCTCACCGGTGCCGAGGGAATCCTCCAACAAAGCGACACAGAAGCATACCTCTGGGCCCGCAAAGCCGCGGCCTCGGGTCTCGCTAAGGCTGAGTATGCCATGGGCTACTTCACCGAAACCGGAATCGGGGCCACTGCTAACCTGGATGATGCGAAGAGGTGGTATTGGCGTGCTGCTGGTAAGACTTCCCTCCTTTCCCTTTCTCTAACTCATCCCATCTCCCTTGTTATTACATCAAACACTAACGGAAATGAAAAACAGCCCAAGGATTCCCTAAGGCCCGTGAGCGCCTCGAAGAACTCAAGCAGGGCGGCGCTCGGATGCAAAAGACCCGTCTTACTCGATCGGCTGTGAACCAGCAGAAACCTAATGATGGGGACTGCGTGGTAATGTGATGATGCTCTTTTTTTCTTTTCTTCTACATCTATTTCTACTTCTACACTTTTGCAATGCTGTACTTGCATACTGTCTTCTTCTTCTCCCCCCCCCCCCCCCCCCTTTTTTGTGTGTTAGTTTACTAGCGATTGCGGTTCCATTTGGTACAAAAAAGAAGTTATCTAATGAGGCCTCGGACGATCTGAATATGTGAAATATGAACATGGCGCAAAGAGGCTGTGTGTGTGTGCTATTGCAATACCTATTTGTCTAGATAGACTCATAATGCTATACTACTTAGCAATCTAAGAATACATCCCCGTCAATTTGTATAGGACGTGTAATGCCCGTGAGGAGTTCAACGTACTGGAGGGGATTTGGGATGCCGAGTGATTTTTCAAGCAGTCCTCGGTCCCCTTTCACTG
This sequence comes from Aspergillus cavernicola, assembly GCA_027569065.1. Classification (NCBI taxonomy): domain Eukaryota; kingdom Fungi; phylum Ascomycota; class Eurotiomycetes; order Eurotiales; family Aspergillaceae; genus Aspergillus; species Aspergillus cavernicola. The sequence continues at coordinate 294,700 of JAPDEK010000028.1, forward strand.
CAGTTAATGCTCGTTTCGTTATCATATACTTTATGATGGACCGCCAGTCCCGATAACGATGGCGTGGGTGTTCTGTGGAATCTATTTCTTCTGCCATGTGCTTGTGGCCGACGATGAGGAGGCCATCCATGGCTCGGCTCATTGCCAGGCACTGCCTTTGCATGTCGGCGACAGATCCCAGGCTCAGCGGGCCTCCGGGCCGGGTTGTTGATAGGATAACCACCTCTTTCTGTCTGCCTTCTATGGATTTGATTCCTCTGATTTCTACCCGACTACCCTCGAGAAGGTGACACAATAGATCACCAAGAGCCCGGCGTTCCTCGGCGTAGTCAGAGAGAATGAGAATCTGTTCCCGCTCGATCCCACCTTTGATGAACTTGTCGACGGTTTCTGCAATAAAGCACACGTACTCGGGATTGAAGATTGAGAGATCGTCCTTTCTTTGCCATACTGAGCATGTGTTGACGGAGGCGAAGTACAGGTTGCTGGGACGGCAGTCGGTTGCAATGGTCATCATTATTTTCCGAAATAGATCTGCAGTTGGGCGGTCACGATCGGGGCCATCATGCATTGCGCCGTTATAGAATCTATTGGAGATGAATCGGTATATCTCAGGTGTGATCCTATATTGGACCTTGAGGCGCACACAGGGGACATGAGTCTTCCTGAATCTTCTCAACAGGGACATGCGCTCTGACTCAAAGTATTCATTACGGAAAAAGGAGGTAAGAGTAGGAGCTTGGGCCAGATCCCCTGTCAGAATAATCTTCTCCACTCCGGCGTAATGTCGTACTATTGTGCTCAAGCAAACGGTCTCAGCCATGAAGCAGGCGTCTTCTATCAGAATCAGCTGCGGCTGCCACCTTGGAAGAACATGGCTGGTGGTGTGGCTTATAGTGCAGAGAATAGCTCTAGCGTGCGAGATGTAGAATCGTTCAAGCGATCCCAGAGCATGTCTGAATCCCAAGATGAGTCTGTCCTTGAGTGGCTGTTCATCCGATCTACAATCCCTGCCCGACGGCTCGTCAAAGACACAACCCTCTCGCATAAGAGCACAATGCCACATAATCACGTCATCTAATAAACAACATTCTGTTTGGGGTTGCATTAGACGCCATTGGAGGTCGCCCTCCCAGTATTCTTCCAGCCGCTCGGTTATATGTCTCCCCATTGAGAAGGCGCTATAGGACGACGTTCTGGCCGCAATCCAAGCCAATAGTGGTCGCAGATTATCAAGTAAGCACGTCGCGATTTTCAGCTCATCGATTATTTGTTGTGGATAGATATTCTCCTCGATAAGGGTGCGAACTCTCTTGGCTCTTGCCATTTGCCGTTCGTGATCTTCTCCCAGTTCTAAATCCAGCCGGTAAACACCTTCCAATGGGATGAGAAGCTCAATCTCAAGAGGCGCCATGATGATTGTCTCTTCTAGAGCATCCAGGCAGGATTCAGATGAGCCGACAATTAGAATGGTCCAGTTCTGGAGGAAACAGAATGCCGATATATGTGCGGAAACCCGTGTCTTCCCTGTACCAGGTTGCCCTATGATCAAGGAGAACAAACTACGATATTTGTCTTGAGGAGTCCGACCAAAACAGAGGGCTAATCGCATGGCCCGTATTTGAGATTCATCCAAGACATCACCTTTGAAGAATCTCACAATATGTTGATCTGCTTTTGGATTTAATACAGCAAACGTGTCTAGGTTGTCCATCGGTGAACACTCATGGGCCAGTAGCAAGTCCTTGAGAGTGTTATCAGAAGAGATAGAGAGACCAGTATCACCGTAAAGTACAGCTCGCAAGGCTGAGGTTGTCTGTTGTAGCAGAAGCATTGGCGGACTAAGAGTTAATTTCCCCGTCACTTCCTGCGAATGATCTGAAACATAATCACCAGAAGCAATGATAATGCAGACTGGATTGACCAATCCACTGAATGCGTCTCTCAACTCCTCTGGCGGCATGATAACAACTCCTTGAAAGGTGCGGTGGGAAATTGTAATCCAAGCAAGTGAACCTAGAGCAGGCGAAGGAAGTTCTAAGTCTGACCCTGGACAAAAGCCGTTTCCGCTTTCTAGAGCCATGTCGATTATGCAGTAAGATGACCCCGAAGGGGCTAAGTCCACAGCCAACGGTTCAAGCCGAAAAGTGTAAGTTTGATTTTGATTTCGGTGACGAACAAGTGTCTGTATGTGATCATGCTCACGTAAAATAGCGATACTTTTCACTACCTCATAATGCCTCTCGTTTATAAAGGTCAACGGTGTTGGGAAGAGTTGACCTATGAACGTTTCCCCCCCAAAATAGCGATGGACCCTAGACCCCAGGCGCATGGCATAATGTGCAACTAGGGTTTCGTTATCAAGAGGTGGTATCCTTAAGATTGAGATTGGCTCCAGTCTCTCATTCAATCTATTATATCGGCAGTCATAGTTGGGAAACGGGGGTGGCGTTGGCCATGGCATTACAGTCATGAATGTCCAATCGAATGCGAACCGACCTCTCTTTTGGGTCACGAGACGGATACCGATGTTCCTTTGAGCCATGCCACGAAACACTTTGAAATTTGAGAACTGCCTGGGAGTGTAGGTTGCGAAATCTTTCGCGGTGAGTCCAAAGTTGTAACAGTACGGCGGCTCCTCAGAATCCCACGAGATGAGCCAGCAAGGCCCCCCGTCTTCACCCAGGCGCTTTGGAAAAGGCGATATATCGAGCTGTGAGGGCTTGACCTTGACATTTTGTAGCCTGTTTGAGAAGGTGTATATGTCAGGTTGCTCGGCCCTTGGACGATCGAATCCCTTCTCACTCCACGCGGTCCAGATCGCTGTGAAAGAAAGATTTTTGCCGGGTTGAGGATGAGTCAAGATCAAGTTCAGTTTGAAGTGGGGGATTTCTGCACCACCGCCCACTGAGAAGGTCAAGATGGTGTCATCACACAAGGCAAGTTCGACATGGACTTGACCGTGGCATACTTGGATGCAGCAGGGTAAAGGGTCCTCTAAGGACCGTAAATAGTGCAGATTCCAAGGTGATGACCAAGGTTGATCTATTGGCTTGAGCCCAGAGTCATCGAAATTGTACCAACCTGGGTCCCGACTCAGAGTCTGTGTGCAATCGATGATATCCGAGGTCATAACTTACGATAGACTGCAGCACAGCTGTATAACCGATGGGGTAATTGGTAAAACAAGATTAGATAAGAATGGACAGTAGCAGCAGTGCGAAAGAGCGTTGAAATGATACCAAAGGTTCATACCATATCCATCCGTGATGACCGAAGTTGGCCATGTGTGGGTGCAGACTTAGAAGGAGCAAAGAAGTCGCAGCTTCCACCAATTCTATATTCTGTACTTGTGCCATCATAGTAGTAGTAGTAGTAGTAGTAACGGCTTGGGTTGCAGCGATGGCTTTCAAGCCAGCGAGAGGGAATGTTGAGACTCAAGAGGACTTGAAGGTAGTAAAAAGATGCCCGCTGTATACATTCTTTCCGCTGTTTCTAGATTCCAGCCGTGGACGAATGGCAGGTTCTGGTTTCCGAACCCCAGCTAAGGCTTCCAGTACTAACCGGTGGTTTGTTCCAAAAATGGGGCACGAGGGACTTCTAGGAGATACTAGATACCTCTTGTGTCAATCGAGAATAGTGAAGTTATGTTTAACTTAGCTATGCAGTGATGACTAATCCGGGGTCATTCCGCGGTGGTTCCTCATGTTCCGTTCTTTGACAAATGAAGCAATTATGAGTTGATGACAATTGATGACAATCTCTTCCTTTCAGATTTGAGATTATACCTACATATAGTTATCTGCTTTCCTTTTCTTTATACTAGCTTCAATGCCCCGTTGAAATATATGTCTTCCTCCACAAACCGACAGCAAAACACCGAGAGACCTTCGATAACCGTCATCTCTCTCTTGACTCTAGCAGTAGTCGCCATCTCGATCGCTCTAGTCTTCGGCTATCCAACCAGTGATCCTGAAGCTGATCGCGCTCCCGCCAATCTGTTCGGACTCAGACGCTTTGCCCCCACGTTTTGGGCTTCGGGATCTCGTCGCGCAGTGCAATCTGTATCTGGACTTGAGCGCGCTCAGAGTACTCAGAAGAGCCGTACAGCGGACGGTCTCAACATGAAGACACCGGTTTACTTTCTGAGCCATGGTGGTGTATGTTGTCAGCTTTTACTCCTCCACCTAATCGGGATACTTGGCTCTGTTAGTATGTGCTGCGCTGACGTCCTTAGCCAAACATCATGTATGACCTTGAGCACCCGGCATACAAGGAGTTGACCAAGATCGGCCGGGAGATTACCACCAAGGTCAAACCGCGTGCCGTGGTAGTATTCTCAGCACACTGGCAAGCAGGCGCCGACACGGTCCAAGTGAACACTGCCGAGATGACCGAGTTGATCTACGAGTACGTAAATACCGAATTCCTCCGCGGATAACTTAACTGAGTTGGGTTTCAGTTTCTATGGCTTCCCGAGCCACTACTATGATGAAAAGTACCCCAACGTGGGTAGCAGGGAGGTCGCGACGAAAGTGCTTGACGCATTCAAACAAGCCGGGATCAAGGCCGAGGGTGTCAAAAGAGGCCTGGATCATGGAGTATGGGCGAGCTTCAAATGCGGTGCGTTGACGTTAAGAGTCCCGTTGGTCCGCCCCGTCTAACATAAACAGCATTTGAACCTGAATCCAACCCTTTGAATGTCCCAATTGTCCAGGTTTCGCTCTTCAATAGCGATGACCCCAAACAGCACTATCGACTTGGTGAAGCCGTCTCAAATCTCCGCGAGGAGAACATTTTGATCATTGTATCCGGAATGGCGGTTCACAACCTGCGCGATTTGCGGTTCACTTTCGGAAATCCCCGGCCCATGCCGTATACTGTTAGCTTTGATGAGGCACTGAAAGACGCGGTCACGACGCCCCCGGCAGAGAGATCGCAAGCCTTGGCTGATCTGTTGAAGCGAGGGGATGCTCGACAGGCGCACCCAACCTTTGACCATCTCCTTCCCATTCACGTGGGAGCTGGTGCTGCCGGGGATGATCTGGCAAAGAGATTGTGGACCTTGAAAGAGGGTAGTATGAGCTGGGCGCAGTATAGATTTGGTGAATTAGCCAGCGGTAACAGCGCACTATAGCGAGCGGAGCGGTAGAGATTAGACATAAATTTTCCTGTATAAATATTATGTGCAAGGTCGGCCATCGAATTCATTCGGATATAGATACAGTGTTGACAACCGGATGCAGTACATAACATATAAGGACACCTCAAAGTCTATGAAGTTGCCTTGACCAGTTGCGTAATCTTTTCCTCAATCTGCTGATCCGACAGACCTATATATGAATTAGCAATTATTCTCCCAGGTATTATCGAGGGTTATCATATCATACCGCTCAGCGCTGCCTCCTGCTCCTTTCCAAGAGCTGGACGTAAAACCATCCAATTAGCATCCTTCATACCACGAAAAGGATTGCGATCAAACGTACCGTATCGAGCGTAGACCCGGGGCAGAGTGCCGGAGGCTTCGCGGACGAGGATCGGGGTGTGCGGGTTGTGCTTCTTCATGGTGGGATAGGCGCGATTCAAGAACGACCTGCAAGAACCGCTAGTCAGCCATCATTCCCCTTACCAATGACTCTACCGTGCCCAATTAGACTCACCTTGTCGCAGCGCTCTGGTCGGAGGTCTGGCAAAAAAGGAACCGCAGCTCCTTGAGACCCTTTGTGAAGACATACTTGGAGGACATTGTGGGGGGCAACAGAAGACAACAAAGACAACAAATAGAGGATATAGTAGCCAGGCAGTAAAGCCACTCAATCGAGTCGTTGCCGTGGCTTGGAAGCTGGAGAAGGTCAAGATGATGGATGGTCGTTTCTGCTTTTTGGTCCAATCTGGTCAAGCGGGATTATGGTATCACACCGCTTACCTCAGCCGGAAATTAGCCTCAACAACCTCGATGGCCGACGTCGGCTCGGAGTCTCTGACTGATAAAGAAGTTTCCCTCCATTGTCACCGTCCACTCTCCTCCCCACTCTTAACACACAATGTCATCTTCTCGCGTCGGTCTTCGCTTCTTCCAGAACTCCCGTGCGGCGTTCCGCGAGGCTTTCCGCCGACCTGGTGCCCAGGGACGCCGCTTCCAGACTTCAGATGCTGCTGCGGCTGGGCAACAGAGCACGTTCCAGCGTCTATGGAATAGTCCTATTGGAGTGAAGACGGTTCATTTCTGGTGTGTATCTCTAGCTTTATTTACAGAAGAGAAAACAGTTACTGACGACGTTTGAATTATAGGGCCCCGGTTATGAAGGTACGATATTGCCACTTTTGATCCCGATCACGAATTGAACGCCTGGCATCGACAGTCAACGATCGAGAAGATAATTCAGGATGAATACAGTCGAATGCTGATAATGGTTGTGTAACAGTGGGCCCTCGTCATCGCTGGTATCTCCGACTTCCAGCGTCCCGCCGAGAAGCTCTCCTTGACCCAGAACGGCGCCCTCACGGCCACCGGTGCCATCTGGACTCGCTGGTGCTTGATCATCACGCCTAAGAACTACCTGTACGTTTATCTCATTCTGAAATAATACCGGTGACTAACCAATTAGCCTCGCTGCCGTCAACTTCTTCCTCGGATGCGTCGGTGTCGTCCAGGTCAGCCGTATTGTCAGCTACCGTCGCAGCGTGGATGGATCTACGAAAGAGGCTGTGAAGGATCTGGAGCATGAGGTTGTCGAGGAGGCGAAGGGTGTCGCTTCGGCAGCTCGCGAGGCTGTGAAGAAGTCTTCTTGAATTATATAGATGCAGTAGCGGTGTGAACGATTGAACAACCCTTTTCTCACAATGTCAATATATTACATAGAAACACACATCAAACGACTGGCTATAACAAACGGATATTCCACGGGAATGATCATCCCATCCTAGCGTACTCCGTAATTTGGGGAATTCTCCGCCATTCGGAAAATCCGTGGACGAAACGAAAGTCGCGAATTCTTCCTCCTATCAGCTCTCGAACAGCAACAGCTAAGCTCCTGCACTTGTCAACAACCCAATCCAAGCTTCCTCCTGGAGCTTAATTCCCCACAGCTTCTACATCTCTGGCTATTTCCCCGGATGAAATGTGTATTCCGGAGTTTGCCTGGCCCTGAGGGATGGATTTCTCCGTAGAGTTGGAGGGAGGGGGGAGCCTGGAGCAGAAGGAAATATAAACCTCATTTCTCCCCGACCCAGTTCTCCGGACGTTGCTGAGACTCCAATTGACAAATCCAGTCCGCAGAGATGAAACTCTCTCATATCCTCACCAACACGGTGACCCTCCTGTCCCTAAGTCTAGGGGTAGAAGGCCACTTCTCGCGCTCTCGAAACGACGCCGTCGGACCTAAACATCCTTTCCGACCTCTCCCTCATAGTCCTCCTCGCAGAAAGCTCTGCCATGTACGCAGTCACGGTGATGGATCCGATGATTCGAAGTTCGTCCTTGCTGCATTGAACAAATGCAACCACGGCGGAAAGGTCGTCTTTGATGCGGACACGGAGTATACTATCGGGACTGCATTGGATTTGACATTCCTAAACAACATCGATCTCGGTATTCCCCCTCTCCTTTATCAACTTCCAACCGAGATAAACTGACAAACAACTATAGAAATCCTCGGCCGACTCACTTTCACCCCAGACACAGACTACTGGCAAGCCAACTCCTTCAAACACACCTTCCAAAACGCCACGACCTTCTTCAATCTCGGCGGTACAGACGTCAATGTCTACGGTGGCGGAACCCTCGACGGAAACGGCCAAGTCTGGTACGATCTCTACGCTGAGGACGCGCTGATCCTACGTCCGATCTTGGTGGGTATTATCGGATTGCATGGCGGGACCATTGGGCCGTTGAAATTACGGTACTCGCCGCAGTGGTATCAGCTTGTTGCGAACTCGAGTGATGTGCTTTTCGATGGGATTGATATTTCTGGGTATAGTGCTAGTGAGAATGAGGCGAAGAATACGGATGGATGGTGCGTATCCCTGATTTATTTTCTAGGTATGGATGAGCTGACAAGTGTGTACTATAGGGATACATACAGATCTCATAACATCGTCATTCAGAACTCGGTGATTAACAATGGTGATGGTACGTCTCCTCCCATATTCTCTTCACAAATCTCGATAAATCACTAATAAATGTTTTGACAGACTGCGTCTCCTTCAAACCAAACAGCACCGACATTCTCGTCCAAAACCTCTACTGCAACGGCTCCCACGGTATCTCCGTTGGTTCTCTCGGCCAGTATCCAGGCGAAGTCGACATCGTGAAGAATGTCCTCGTTTACAACATCTCCATGTACAATGCTTCTGTATGTTTCCGCCCCTATCTCCCTCTTCAACCCACAATTCTAACAATAAGAACAGGACATGGCCCGCATCAAGGTCTGGCCGGGCGTTTCATCCGCCATGTCCGAAGACCTCCAGGGCGGCGGCGGTCTCGGCGCCGTATCAAACATCACATACGACCAGATGTTCATCGAGAACGTGGACTGGGCTATTGAGGTGACGCAGTGTTATGGGCAGGATAATTTGACGCTCTGCAATGAGTTCCCGGTATTCATTCCTCCCTTATCTCACTTTTCCTTGCCCTTACTGCCTACGTACATTGGATAGCAGGGGGTCTTTATAGATATTGTACTGTGCGCTAACAGATCGGGCCTTAATAGAGTGACCTCACAATCTCAGATATCCACATCAGCAATATATACGGGACGACATCTGGCGCGCGGGATCCGAATGTCGGGACGATTGTTTGTTCGAGTCCGGATGTATGTCATCATTCCCTTCCTATATATTTACGTTGATCTCATGGAGAGTATAAGAGACGTAAAGTAAAAAAAAAGAAAAAAAAAAAAAAACACCTGCTAATGAAATCATGCTCATACAGGTATGCTCGGATATCTACGTGGAGAACATCGATGTTCTGAGTCCTAGTGGGACGAATGACTTTGTTTGCACAAATGTAAGATCCTCACTTCACCTCAGGCTTGAATCTTGGATGGTGGTAGCTAACATGTTTCGTATTAACTATAGGTTGATGAGAGTCTTTTGCAGGTCAACTGTACTTCCGGTTAAAGTGATAGCTACGGACCTTGGGGAAGGGGGGGTATTGTGGGAGGTATAGTTGATACGTTTCAAGAATGTATATCTACTTATCTATATCTATACTATAATACAAAGGCCTTCTGGATACACTACATATATTGCTATGATCAAAGTATTGTATTAATATAAACCGGAACTTGGTAAAAGGATATATCGTTATCCGCACTAACAAATGACCCAACCCTACCCACCTTCTAGTTATATCCAGCAAGAATAGAAGAAAGACTCCTAGGGAGTTCTAGAGTCCTCAACTCCCATCCTATCCACCCACCTAACCCAACCCAAAAGATCCAAGAAAAGAAATAAGTAGGTAGGTAAACTCTCACACTCACACTCACAACCTCTCCGCAATCCGATGCCGATGCACCCAACTCCGACACCTCTTCCCATAAACATACATCGGAACCGTCAACACCGTAACCCCAATCGTAATCCCACCAATGGTAAAAAAACAATCCCTCACCCCCTGACTATCAATCCACCCATTAACATAAAACGTCAGCCCAAAGGCAAACAGATTCTTAACGAAGTTCATCGTCGCGAATGCTTCACCTGCCTTTTCGCGGTGGCAGTCGACAACATAGGTTACTACGCCTGTTGTTCCGAGCTGCACGCCGAGGTTGATGAGACCCAGGCAGACTATTACGGGGATTGGCCAGGGGTCGAGGTTGGTGAGAGATTGGCCCCAGGCGAAGAAGCCGGTTGCGGTGAAGAGGAGGTATGTTACCATTATGGGGAGGCGGAATTCGGGTTCTTTATGATTGTTCTTTGGTTAGGTTTTTTTTTTTTTTTTTTTTTTTTTTTGTGCTGATGGGGTAGAGGAAATTGTAAAGGGGACGACGTACCGAAGATTCCTTTGTTGATTTTGGAAAGTCGACTGGCGACTCCGTCGACGAGCGGCCCTGCAATTATAGTGCCAATAAGCGACGCAACAAAGGAAGCGACATTTGTGGCGCCGACAGCGCCAACAGAGAAGCCGTAGGGTGGGGCGGAGAAGATTTGGGATATAGTGAGAGAGATAAGAACGAGCCAGGAGATGCAGGTCGTGAAGAGAATAGTGGCCCAGCAGACAGCCGGAGAGGTAATGAGGTAGAAGGGGCGGATGATAGTGTTCCAGAAGGAGACGTGGTTGACATAGCCGCTGTAGGGGAGGAGTTCGCGCATGTACGTGATGGGCTGTTCTTCGCTGGATGCTGGGAGGGGGGTCCCTGTTCCTTCGAGGTGTTTGGTGCTTGTTTTGCCTTCCAGTGCGCTCTGCATAGGGGGTTTGGCTATTAGCGGCTAATACGGCAAGGGATTTGTATGTGGTAGGGGCCATACCAGGTCATGGCCGGTATCGATATTCAACGCATCTGTTCGTACATATGCGGTCTCGGGCATCCAGAAGAATACCATGATGAGGGCTAAGGCAAATGCACCGCCCATGCCGTTGAGACAGATCTGGTAGTCTCCATATTCGATTACAGCGCCGGCTGCAAGGCATTAGCCTGAAAAATTCTATGGAATGCGTGGATGTTTACCAATTGGAGTCGCAAGATTGATACCCCCTAGCACACCGAGATTGAAAATGGCCGTACGAAAACCACGCTCATGGACGAACCAGACATCTGCGATAGAGGCCGGAACCAACGCTTCGAAAGGACCCATGCAGAGTCCACAGACAACACGCGACGCCACCAGAGAGGCAAAGCTCTTGGCTGCAGCGGCCCAGAAGCAGGCTACCATCATCCCGATTGTCGTGATAAGGTAGACCGGACGTTTGCCATACTTAACTGCGAGAGAGTTGAAGACCAAACTTCCCACAGCAACGGAGGCGATCGTGCTGCCCTGCACACCAGAGACGAATGTGTTCAAAGGGACGCCAAAATCCTCAGCAAGGGGAACAAAGGCTGCTCCTAGAATGGGGCCAACGGCTGGGGGAGAAATGGGTTAGATCTCAATCTGCGACGCGTATCGTGTCATGAGCTCACCTCCAGTGCAACCACATCCCCAGCCGAATGCTATGGTGAAGAGCTCCTTCTTCAATCGCGGCCAGTTGTAGGGGTCATTAGGTGAGTCCGATGGCTGAGGGACAAGGACAATATCACCACTCTCATTATGCTTAAGGAGAGCAGGATCAATGCCTGTGTAGGAACTATCGTTGCCGAGCTCGTTCAGGGGCGCGGTGCCCGGGACGTTTTCGAGCTTGGTGTCTTCAAGGATTCCCAAAGGCATCTTCACGACAAAAGGCTAAGACAGTAAGAGAAAAGAGAGTGTGGACTGCAATGTCCTGGGGTGAAGATGAAGTTGACAGCTGGGGCGGGTGGAGGACTTCATAAAAGTATGATCGACGGGGCAGCTCGGAGTGGGAACGTCAAGGCTTCTCCAAACTGTTTGGCAATTTAGCAATGAGCTAGTAGTCCTATGACACGCATTTCTTGGTACCTTGTTTCAATTGACGTGAAATTTCAGACAAGATGAAGAGTCAGGGCTGCGGAGACCATAGCCGGGGATTCCGATTCCCCACGGGGAGGAGGATTTCCGGGGTGGTGAGTCGGGTGACCGAATTGCTTCACGATTGAACAATAATGAATCAGAGTAGATGCGATTCGCTCGCTTATCTGGATTTGACATTCATCCATTGCCACGTCTGAGTCCTGACTTGCAGGACTCACAGGACTCGAAAACGTGGCTCATGCCAATCCACCGGACCCAAAGTCAAAACTCAACTCCCCGGACTTACTGGAGATTTTTCTTTCCACAGACCCAGAAAAACCATGAAACTAGATAGACTTCGGCTAGAGCCTAGAATGTGGCAGGGAAATCAATCCAGTCAACAGAAGCGAAGCGACTCGTCCGGAAGCTTGCGAAGAGAGTCCACTGGCCCAAACGCCTAGATGCATCCAGTGACCTCACCTCCATCCCAATTCCAATATCGGGATAACCCCATCCCACATCTGGCCAAGCAGAGAGGGGGAGTTCGGAGAATAATGCCCACCCTGTTCGTCTCTGCATGCGTACATAACAAAATACCATCACTACAATCGAACAGTCGACACCCAATTCCAATTCACCACTACCAACTCCGAGTCAAATCAGTATCAGTATCAGATCAATCACAATGTCCAAGCGAAGCTTCATCGTCACCGGTAAGTCACCCTCCTTCTAACCCTAGAAATACATACCATACCTCATCTAACACCAAACCTTTGTTAAGGCGGCGCCTCAGGAATCGGCCTCGGCATCACCCGTCAATTCGCCCCGCAACCAAACACCCACATCACAATCTTCGACATCAACACCACGACGGGCGCGACCGTCCTCGACCAGCTACGCACAGAGTTCCCCTCGACCAGCTTCAGCTTCGAACAATGCGACGTCTCCTCATGGGAGAGCCAGGCCGCGGCATTTGAAAATGTCGTTGCGCAGCAAGGGCGCGTAGACGTGGTCTTTGCCAATGCGGGGATCACGGAGAAGGGTAGCCTCCTACCTGAGAAGGAGGGGAAGCCCGTGAAGCCGGAGTTGGCGACGGTGAATGTCAATTTCGTCGGTGTTATGTATAGTATGTTTTTTTTTCCTAATTACCTGGGTTAATCAAACGCCGTGGGAGGAGATGAGAGATGGACTAACTAACGGATTGTGATTGTGTAGGTGTGAAACTGGCTCTTCACTATATCGCGAAGAATAAGGTCGTCAATGGTTCAAAAGGGAGTGTCATCTGTACTGCGTCGAATGCAGGCCTGTATCCATTCCCGATGGCCCCGGTGTACTCGGCCACGAAGCATGGTATTGTTGGGCTGGTGAGGTCCCTGGCGAGGCTATTGGAGAGAGAGCAAATTCAAATCAACGGGTTGGCGCCTGCGGTTATTGGTGAGTCTTTGACCTAGTCTTCGGTTTATGCTTCATTGGGACTAATCGGGGCAGAAACAAATATTGCACCGAGCTCGGACTTATTCAAGACGATGATTCTCACACCCATGTCAACAGCTCAAAGAGCAGTTGAGCAGTTTGTGAGTGATGCTTCGCTGACAGGGAGAATTGCGGAATTGCATGGCGAGCATGTAACCTTTGCGGCGCCACCCGCTTATGTCGACGAGGATACAGGGAAGAATATTGAAAACTTCTGGTCTTTGGGATATGCTTAGGCCGAGATTAATAAATGAATTGTCACCAGTTCTTAATGTTGTGTTTCGCTAAAACGCCCGATAGTCTATACCCGTACCACCATTTCCTCTATGTGAAAACCCAAAGACCCAAAGCGGAAGCAGCCAGCTCCTTCAGTCAACGAGTCGTAATCATTCATCATTCTCATCCTCTAGCAGAACTTTGAGCTTCTCCAGCTTATCCTCACACCGCACCTCCATCTTCATGACCACATCGACGCTCTCCTTCTTTGTGATCAGGAGATGCGAGACAAGCCAGAAGTTGTATCCATTCTTGTAGAAGCCCATCGAGGCCCACGCGTGACTGGACAAGGTATTGCGGAGCGTCAACCAATGCTCTCGCCATCGCGTCAACGCCATGCGGATGGGAATTAATGTCGAGTCCTCCTGAGCAACTGACTGCCGTCTTTTCCCTGACCCGGAAGACCCAACAGATGGCTTGTTGATGGGGCTGTAGGCTGTCCGCATAAGAGGCGCTAAACAGGTCATATGGGTATTGATGAAAGCGTACAGCACTAAGCAATCAGTCTACTTCTAACGAAGGGGGGCGGTGATATGAGCATACCGTGAATGAGAACAAACATGTCCAACACTGTCAAATGTGCTATTGCGTCCAATGGTGGGGAATTCGGAATGCCTAATCCGCTTGTTTCTTCGAATAAACTACTAAATGCGTCTTCTATGGTAATACCTCGTGATACTTGGAAATCCGGTTCGGCAAATGGATGTTCGGAGGCGAAAACTGAATCGAAACAGGGAAAATCCCACTGCAGCTCTGTGTGAGAGAGTCGACACGGGTAGTTTTGATAAAATGAAAAAGCACAGTCGAGAAGGGAAACAATATTCATGTTACTAAGGTGGTTAGCACATTGAACCAAATGAACTTAAACTGCACCTACCGGATGCGACATTCGTTTTGGATCCATATTATTTCATCGATTCCATCTTCAGGTGTATGTTGGTACCTGACAAGGCCTATTCGACGAGCAACCTAAAGCCTTATCAATACCGATGTCGTTTTAATAATTAAGCTGGCATACCTTGACAACTTCACTGAAACGATTCTCCATGGCGCGACTGCTTGATATTCGGCCTCCGGCCCAATACTGCGCTACTACCATTAGAAAGCCAGCCTGGAAACCCTGGAACTGAATCCAGTCATGGGCCTCCTCGAGATTCCGACCCCCGCAGATTGTCGCCGCTACTTCGTATTCGTAGGAGAATATATCGGTAGAGAAAATATAGAGTTCAGCAAAATCAAGAAGTCGCTTTGCGACATATAACTCTCGCTCATCTTTCGTATACATCGCGCCCATGAACACGATAGACGTTAGAAGGGGCAAAGCAACAGCGTCGGGGTCAAAAGATGGCGCATGGACTATTGCGCAATTCGCATGCCAGTACTTGAAGTAAAGAGCTATGAATTTCTGAATGCGCACTGTCGTAAGGAGAAATGTGAGGTTTGTGGAAATCTCCTCGTGTACCTTGGCATCGAGAGGCACCGACCAAGCTCTCGACAAGATTGCTTGGATCATGGCGGTCGCAAATGGCTTCTCGGGCTCGAAGGGTTGTTGTCCGGATAATGCAAGGTTGGGATGTTGGTCGGTGGGAAGGATCGCCGGGTAGTCCACCATTTGCCCGGGGTACGGATCAACCAGTGATTTGTGTATTTCCCCAAAGGGCCCGTTAAAGAAGTCAAGAAAGGTGTCTTGGAAAAAAGACAAACTCCTGGTAGGATCTACCTCGACGAATCCTGGCGCAAAATTGGTATGACCCCCCTGGGGCTCCAACGCTAGCATCGAGTTGTCCGCCTCTTCTTTCTGTTGATGATACTCAAGCCCGCGTGTCCGATCACTGCGTGGAGGGAGGAGAAAATCCTCGGTGAAACTGTCCGTGCCTCCATTTAGGAGAAACTTGATAGACCCTCGATCCGAAGGTCGGTCGTAGTCTTCTTGTTTCATGGAAGGGGTGTCTACCACAGTGAGATATAATTTGCAAAGCAACGGATGTGGATGTTTACCTGAACTGGCCCCTGGGCTAGCGGTCGGCCTCTTCCGATCTTTGTTGCATTCAAGATTCCTCTTTGCGCAGGAGCCGCAAGGACTTTCTCCATCGCAGCGAAGCTTCATTGACGTACACTGTATAGTGGTAAGCAGGTGAACTCAGAAGGGAAGGATGACTTACTGATTGACACGCATGGCGCCTCCTGCCTCGTTGCCCGGTCTCAGGAATCTCGCGATCGCCACGTTTGACACAGTCTCCGTAGTGATCGCGTAGATTATCACTAAATTCTGTTCAGCAAAAGAGTAAGACTGTGGAAGCGAGTCCATGTAGATAGACGTACCAGCGAGCAAACGATACGTCGCAGAAAACACAAGAGTAAGGCTTCAAGCCGGAGTCTAGCGGGATTGCCTGGGTTAGTATGTGCGAGACCAGAGCAGGAAGCGATCTAAGGCAGCCACATACGACGAAGATGATGGCGTTTCAGATGATCAATGCGTGTGAAACCCCGCTGACAGATTGTACAGCAGAAATGCTTGGTTGGCTTCATGACGAATATTTGAGATGCATCGGGGAGGAGCTTGGGGGAGGGGGAGGAATTCTGGGGTAAAAAGAAGGGGAGGGGAATTAATTAAGAGAGAGCTGAATTCGATCGAGTCTCTGACGGCGGGGGAGGAGAAGAAGCTCTCAGCCTGTTACGGTTGTGTTATCCAGCAGTTCCATGGGACTCTCTATCTCTCTTCCCCCAGGCCAGTGGCGATTCGACTGTCTTCTGGGGATGAAAGGAAAAAAGCCAGACTGCGAGAGGCCCCGAGTCATGAATCGGGAACCTACGTGTATTAGTCATTTAGATGGGAACTTGAGGCGTGGAGGTGGAGTTTCTTAGTGTGGAGAGCTGGCTATATTATGTAATTTGTCCGGTGTCTCCATGGGGTAGCTGTAGCTCGCGACCTCGGAGTAAACCCGCTACCTATTCCTAATGATTCCATGTCGGACTATGGCTTAATACTCTATTCAAACTGGAAAGTCTGCATCCTTATATACACTCGCTAGAAAACTAGAATCTTGATTAGATTCCCACTCCGTTTGTCGCTCCGTTAGTAAGACTCACCTTCGCACTTTCAATGGCCTTCGCAATCACAGCCGTGGGGAAGTCAACTTGATCATCGTCCAGATAGTCCACATTGATGATCTTGTTTCTTTCATCCTCTGCCCATCCATCGCCAATCCAGCCATTGGGGTTGTCATTCACATACTCATACGCGTAATCCTCCCACCGTGGGTACGCAAGAGCTTTCATCGCATGGAGAGAAGAGCCTATTCTCTTGTCAGTGCTACCATCTCGCCTTACTTGAGCAATGTCAACTTACCCGGCCACAATGCCACGATTCTTCCGTCCATTGATCCACCCTTATACCAACTGCGGCATTCCATAGCGAACACTGTCCGAGAGAAGTACTGGTCGCAGTGCCGTCTAAACCGCTCCACGGCCTCCTTTCGTACGTTGATCGTCCGGATGTTGTCTCGTTGCATCTTATCAAGGCAGATTGTGATGTAGTCGATCTCCTTCTCAATCAAGAGCAACAGGTTACCCTCGCCCAACGCCGCATTGGGGCCGAGGCAGATGAAGTAGTTGGGGAATCCATCAACCGCGAGAGAAAGATAGTTCTCCGGTGTCTGTTCCCATCGATCCGCCAAGGACACCCCGTTCTGACCAATGATGGGGAAGCGGGGTGTGAACGTGGTGTTGAAGCCGGTGGCACAGACCACAACATCAGTTGGATGGTGCTTTCCATCGGCCGTAACGACGCCGTCTTCAACGATCTTGACAATAGGATTCGAGATCACGTCGACCTTGTCATCCGTCAAGGCCTCGAGGTAGCCAGGTCCAGGAGTCAGCCGACGGCAAATAGGGGGAAACGCGGGCAGTAGGTCATTAACTAGCTCCGGCTTCTTGCGTAGTCGGCGCTTCATATTCTCGGTGAAAAAATCTGTGGTTCCCAGTTGCTCTGGCGTGCCTACAAGCGTGGCGCCGTGTACAGACTGCAGCTCCTTCTCAATTTCTAAAAAGAATCAGCAGCTGTTCATTTAAACCCGATGACATTTCTTACCTTTGCGGAACGCTTGGTACGTGAAATGGTCTTTCTTGAAAGTCTCAATCTCCTCGGGAGTAAATGAGACTGGACACAGTCAGTACGTATTGCGCAATATGAGCTAAAGAGCTTACAGTTTTCAAGCTCCGAATTGCGCTTATCAATTTGCTCACGCGCAAAAGTGGGTGAGAGCCAGGTTCGGCCTCTGATATAGTGGTCAAGATGCGTCACTTTTGGTAGCATTCCAGGGACAATCTGGATTCCACTGGATCCGTTGCCAATCACGGCGACTCTCTTGCCCTGCACATTGGATTAATATGGCGCATCGTTGAAATCGAGTACAACATACGCTATAGTCATAGCTTTCATCCCAGGAAGCACTGTGCAGCAGCTTTCCCTTAAAGTCATGAAGACCTGGGATGCTAGGCCACTTCCACTCATTCAGCGCACCACTAGCTGACACCACGACATCGCATTGGTCTTCGAAGATCTCGTCGCTGTCAGTGTTTTTCACCTGGATACTACTAGTTAGAGCCATACGCACAACCCATTAACAGCAATCTCACCTGTAATGTCCATTTGCTTCGCATGCTATCCCATGTGGCACCAACCACTTGGTGCTTGAACTTGATGTGATTTTCGCAGCCATATTTGTCTGACACGCGCTTCCAATATTTGTGGATTTCTGGCGCCGCAGCGTAGAACGTTGACCACTCTTTGTTAGGCTCAAACGAAGCCTGGTATGTGTGGGCAGGAATATCTGCGATGCGGGTTAGCCAACCCTGACCGACTAACTACTATCTCCATCATAGGAGGAGCATGAGCCTAAGAATTTATACTTACCGCAAGCGCAACCAGGATACCTGTTTTCTAACCAGGTGCCTCCAATACCCGCGTTCTTCTCATACACGACAAGATCCAACTTGCTAATTCTTTGTCGCAGACGAATCGAAGAAATGATTCCTGAAATTCCGGAGCCGATAACCACAACCCTCATAGGACGGGAGGCATCAATGGAGCGTTCTTCCAAAATCCAAGGTTCAGTCTGTGCTTCATTGTTCACCACACCATTGGTTCCAAAGGTGCCATTGCTCTTAGGGGTGGAAGCCTGCTGAACCTTTGGCTCCGAAGAACCACGACCGAAGGCTCTCGATAAGCGCTTCATTATGTATGGTATGGATATATTGTGGAAATAGCAAAGACACAGCCGACACAACCCTTGACAAGACGAGCACCTGAAGAAAGCGACTTATGTTAAATAACCGAGTTGAAGGGATCAGGGGATGGAAGTTGTGCGGTAGAAACTCCCCCCCGGTGATATACGGCAAGTTCCTTAGTCTCGAAAAGATGACCTGACCAGCGCCCGGCTCAGCTAGCAAACATTGCGGAGACTACTCCGGTTTCACGGTACCTATTATTCAACCGTTCCACATGCTTGAATCTCCTCCCCGCCGCCTTACCAGGACCTCCCCGGGACAAGCTGGGCCCCGGGGATGATACAGAAGGGATTCAAGCTCCATAGCTATTACGCGTGGCTCGTCACTAGGGTCATGATTAAGTGTTTCGACAGACTGAAAAGCCAGGGTTACGCTGGGATGCTTGGGAAAGTGGATCCTCGGTTCCAAATTTGAAGACCCCGAGGTCAGGAAATCCCCCATCGCCTCTATTGCGGGGGAGCAGGAAGCCTGGATTGAGCCGTTACTGGAGAAATAATCCGGGAAATGATTGACTACGAAATATTAATGAAGAGGGGTTACAATCACGCAAACATGCCTAGGTACGCTGCTGTTGTCCTACTACCTAGTACTACTAAACTATCCCAAGGTCCCTATTGGGAAACGATATGCAGAATCTGCATGTCAAATACTCCCAACACGGCTTGCTACATAGGCTTATCAGACGCACAACTTGACAAGGTACAACAGCGAACAACTCCCTTAACATCCATATCAAATGCAAAAAAAGGATATACCGTCGGATTACCAAATCCAGACAATAATAATTGCATCTCTCGATCAAAACCGGGGAATTGCACCGTGTCACGAGATCAACCGGACAAACCCCAGCATAAACTTTGTCCATCCCAACTCTCAATAATTCCCGGACTATTGAAGTCAGCATGAACGATTTCCATTGGCCTCGTCAAATACTCGAGGTCTGTTACATACGTAACTTTAGGACGGTATTTACCCGGGATTCCCCCGTACCTGGGGGCGGCAAGGCGCTAGTTACGGGAAATCCTTTGGAGATGGGATTATGATTATTGCGAATCGATATAGTGCTTACTGCTTACTCTGAGGGGTAACTGAGGGGTAACTGAGGGGTAACTACAGAGTATGGGGAAGTTAGGTCTATTTGTCCACGGAATTACGGAGCTTGGAGTAAGACACGTCGTTCTCCAAGACTTGACGTGAGTCTCGTTTACTATCTTCACTCTGATTGGCTACCGTTGACCAGGTCGAACAGTGGCTCTTGCAGTGGCCTTGCTAAGTTGGTAAGGTATACTCCAGCAAATGCCAGAGCTCAGGATTTCCAATTTCCGCATGATCGTGTGAAATCGGTTGAAATTGAGCCACTTCATGACTATTGAACAACGTGCCCTAGAAGCCATTGATTTGATGACTTCACGGATATACGGATGTCTCTATTGTTTGTACATACTCCGAACTCCCCGATGGGAGGGAACTAGATTGAAGATCAGAAGCACGCGTGGACGAACGGTCGGGGAGCAATTACTTACATGCTTCAAGTTGTTGAGGTCTTGGTTGACTCGTCCGATACCTTGTACCACGCCACAGAGCTCTAAAAATTAATAACTCACCGGAAACCCGTCCTTGCCGCCATTCAAACGAATCCATGAGTAGCATGAAACCTAGACTGTTATTTAACTAATTTTACTCGTGGTGTTGCCGACCCAGAAGTCTAGTGCGCGTAGGTAGATACGGGTAGTACTACATTATTCGAGGGACCAAAAATCCTCAATTTCCAATCCCTGTAGTCATTAATTAGTCCCAAACAGACAATTTCTGCCTACCCGAACCTCCGAAGTTCTCAGGTGG
Organism: Aspergillus cavernicola; assembly: GCA_027569065.1. Taxonomy (NCBI): domain Eukaryota; kingdom Fungi; phylum Ascomycota; class Eurotiomycetes; order Eurotiales; family Aspergillaceae; genus Aspergillus; species Aspergillus cavernicola. The sequence goes on from JAPDEK010000028.1 coordinate 315,145, forward strand.
TACATGTGTATTCCCTCTTTCGAAAATCAAACGGAAATAAAGTATGAAAATCGGATGAGAATAGAATCAGTCAGATCTTAATAATTCATTTCATTTATTTCGGGGGGTTCTCCGGCCCACGACGATCTCCCTACCGTATATCAATAATAATCAGCCTCTTCATATCGTTATCACGACTAAAAAGCTACAACTTCATTTTCAAGCATCTTCACTTTCTTACTTCGATTCTATACGCCTACACCTGCACTATTATTATTATCATGCCCGTCTTCACAGAATACTCCACCTCCTCGCGAGAACTCCGCGTCCTCCCCTCCTTCGCACCCCCTCTCCCCCGCCTTTCCCCCGCTTTCACAAAGCCAACTTCTACAATACGATCCCAAGATGACCCCGAAAAATATGAAGTCGTCATCATCGGCGCCGGCCCCGCGGGCCTAATGCTAAACCTCCTCCTCGCGCGTTACGGCCTCGCAGACTCCTCGCTCCTCTGCGTCGACGCGAAACCCGGCACATTGAAATCCGGCCAAGCAGACGGATTGCAGCCGCGGACACTGGAGGTATTGAAATCGCTGGGGTTGGTTGATGAGATCTTGAATGATGGGTGTCATATGGAGGAAGTAGCGTTTTGGAATCCGACCAAGAAGGACGGGAAGAATGCGGATGGGGACGGGGATGGGGATTTGATTGAGCGGACGTCGATTGTGCCGGATGTTAGTGTGCCTGCGAGGTTTCAGCATGAGGTTACGATTCATCAGGGGCGGATTGAGAGGATTTTGGAGACGGAATTGTTGAGGTATTCGGGGAGGGGGGTGGTGAGGGATACGAGGTTGGTGGATGTGAGGATTGATGAAGAAGGCGGGGGTGGGGAATTTCCTGTTGTTGCAGAGATTGAGACGGGGAAAGCAGATGAAGAGAAAGTGAAGAGGACGATTCGGGCGAAGTATCTTGTTGGTGCGGATGGGGCACACTCTGTTGTTCGGCGGTGCCTGGGTCTAAATCTCGAAGGCGAGTCGCTAGATCATATCTGGGGTGTTGTGGATCTGGTCGTTGATACTGATTTCCCGGATATTCGGCGCCGGTGTGCGATTCACTCGCCTGCTGGGTCGGTGATGGTCATCCCGCGGGAGCGGATTGTGACAGGGGATTACCTGACGAGGTTGTATGTGCAGGTTCCTGAGACTAATATCGAGGCTGGGGATGATCGGGCTGCGAAGGAGGGGGCGAAGGCCCGGAGAGCGCAGGTTGCGCTTGAGGAGATCTTCCAGCATGCAGCGGAGGCGTTCAAGCCGTATTATATCCGGCCGAAGCAGGATGGCGCTGTGGATTGGTGGGCTGCGTATCAGATTGGACAGCGGGTTTCTGGGCAGTTTACGGTGAAAGATTCAAAGGGGGTCAACCGAGTGTTTATTGCGGGTGATGCGTGCCATACGCATAGTCCGAAGGTATGCCCTCCTTCTATGACGAGGGTAGAGTTGTGATGCTGACTTGACAGGCCGGCCAAGGAATGAACGTTTCCATGATGGACTCGTACAACCTCGCCTGGAAACTCATCTACTCCCTCCACGGCCTCACTCCAGGCCCGCTGGAAACTGCAAAACTCGACCCAGTCCTGGACACATACCATCTGGAACGGCACACAATCGCGCAGCAGCTGATCGATTTCGACCGTGCCTTCTCCTCCATGTTTTCCGGAAAGATCGGCTCCGAGGACGGCATCAATCAGTCCCTGACGCACGAGCAATTCCTTGAGGTCTTCAGTAGGGGCAACGGCTTCACCAGCGGCTGCGGCATCGAGTATCCCGAGAACGTGACGGTTGAGAAATCCACACCCAAGAACCCCATCACAGGAACAGATTATCTCCACGGCATTCTATGTCCGGGGAGGAGACTCCTCAATGTCCGAGTGAAGAGATTCGCTGATGGAAACAGACGGGACTTACAAGATGGTAACCCCCCAAACTTCTTTTCCTCAAAGATATCAACAAACTAAAAATACTCAGACTTCCTCTCAACCGGCCGCTTCCGCATCCTCTGCCTAACATCCTCAGATCTCCTAAACCCCCACGGCATCTCCGCAAAGACCCTCAAGACCCTCGGCACCTCCATAATCCCCCAATTCCCGCCCTCCATCATCGAGCAAGTCGTCATCCACCCGCGCCTAGACAAAGACTTCATGTGGAAGGACATACCCAGCGAGCTAAAGGAACGCTCGGAGATGCGATTCTACAGTGGCTACGCGCTAACCGATGACGTATATGCGATTTATGGCGTAGATCCGAGCCAGGGTGCGCTGGCTGTTGTACGGCCAGATGGGTATATTGGGACAGTTGCGGCGCTGGATGATGCGGAGAGGGTTGAGGGGTATTTGCGGAGGTGTATTCGGACTGTTTAGGGAGGTTACTTTAGAGTAGAATGTAGAATGGAGATGGCGGGTTTTTGTCGTCGTTTCCATGTATATATATATACCTGCGTCTTTTATGCATGTATTCTCTAAGCTGGTAGTATTCCGCAAAGTAGTTTTTGGTTACTTGTGACCTTGAGGCTAGTCATAATATAGAGATAGCTGTATACAAAATTAATTCGAGTCCTTGGTGAACTATGACATGGTCATCTCTGCTGCAAATTAGCTTCTTGTACATAACTCTATAGTTACGAACAAGACACGGTCCTCTAACGTAATTAGATCATACACCCACGAGCTTCTCAAACTCTCGAGTCTTGTGCAAGAGCAGTGTAAAAACTGCTCAGCCCTTCGCGCGCGTATATCTTGCGCGCGGCGACTCCCTAGATGCCAGCATGGACGAGGCAGAGGGCCTAGTAACTGGATTAGGCACTAACAAAAAGCTAAGAAGACCCGTTAACTGCCGTGACATCTCCACCTTCTGCATCTCTTCATCAAGAGGTAAGATCGCTTGCAGCTCTGGCACCTCTTCACTTAAACTATAGCATTTAGCAGAACATACTGCGGGTTTAAGGATATCACCTTCGACTTCCTCAGGAGTAGGGATTCCAGATTGGAAAGAGCCGCATAATCTTGGCCATAGACCAAGCCTCATTAAGTAAATAATGAGGGCAATCCTACACGCCCAAGACACCGGGTTTGATCCAGCAAAGCAGCATTGCGGCGGTGGCCCGGAGCTGGTGGCTCGGTGCATGCCTCGCCTAGGAAGTCTTCAGGGGTGTGCATGGCATAGGTATGGCTGGGCGTTGATAAGAGCGCCGGTGGGGACTACTATAGGTAGTTTAGTATGGAGGTGTTGTTGTCTTCTCCGTTGATACTTGCTTACTGAGCCATAAGTCTCCGATTTTAGCAGTAGCATGGTCAGTATTGATGCCGGAAAGTAGGATATTAGCAGGTTTGTAATCTGGGTAATTAGCAGATACTAGCTCTTCAAGGTCACACCTGAGGTACGGTAGTCTACCTGTATTCACATATTTGCGGTCCTCCAGAACAACGCAACTACTAGTTAACGTTGCCCTTAGGATCGTCATGATAAGGTAGTAGATGCGTATGCTAGGCTGGTATTTCACCTCTGCAAAGTAGTATCCAGCCACTCCAAAGCAATGGTACTTTTGTTAATCACATCATACATTTTCCGGAAGCACTCGGCAGAAGCGACACCAGGAAGGTGATAAGCCTGATATTCAAGGTCCAAGTTCTTCATGGTAATTGCATCGCTAGGCAAAGCTACTTTGATAAGAGGCCTAAGAGGCAGAGCTAGCCTTGCTCTGAATATGGTTAATGCAGCATTGGGAGCTTTGGTCTCACAAGGGATGGCCTCTGCTTTGTAGACGGTGGAAATTTGCGTGTTATCCCCCTCGACAGGGTTGAGTATGGCTGTTATACAGCAGCAGAGCAGGTATTGGGAGGCTATGGTATTGCGAGGAAATCACGTGGGACAGAGTTTTGATCTTAACAACTGCTACTAGTAGTACCATTGTTTACAATGATAGCATGAAGGCATAATGCTGAAAAGGCGAGGTCAGTTCTACCTAGCCAACATGAAGTGGTAGGGATTGGTATATCTACCTTTCCACCTGTCTAGAGGACCACGCGGTTCAGATGCGGGCATGCCGAGTTCACTGACTGGATGCAATTGCGGAATAGAAACAAAGTGGTGGTTATAAGGATATGCATATCATCACCACCTACCCAAGGGGGGTGCCCTCTTCCAACAACACGTTTTTGTAGCCTGTTTTAGTAGTACCCCTCATCAAGCGTATGGTTGTTGAGGCTGGATCTTATTGAAACGGAGGAAAGAGTGATCGGGATTATTATCCGACGTCTGCCAGTATCTTGGCTCCGATGCTTGAGAGGGTGAATGTGCACTTCATCTGGACTTAATCCCATATTTAAGCGAGAGAAGACAAACCGGATATCGGCACGGCTTACTGACAGAGCATACTAGTAGTATAGTAGTATCCTGGTGTTTGATGAGGATTCTTGGTCCTCGTATGGAAATAGTCAATACAGCTACACGTGCCTTCACGTGATGTTGTGGTGCCGAAGATCCGATTTGACATAAGCATCTCGGCTTTTCCAAAGTTCCGAACGTCTTTCTAAGTTTGACCATCCAATGATATTGCTACCAACTCAAAGGTACGACGGCTCAGACCGCGCTGCACACGAAATTTTCCCCCTAATCACCGGTTCCAGACACTGGGAAGTGTCAGAGGGCCCAGACGAGGCCGTCAACCTTTCACCATGGCCAACCGCAACAACAGCCAGGCTCTGCGTTCTATCCACATCGGCGTTAACAAGCTTCTATCCCCGGGATCTTCGAGTTTTTATGCCCGGGGAGTTGGGGCCCTGGTTCTACTTCATAATTTGCCATGCCATAAATTCGTTCTTACCCCTCGTCCTTGTCTGCTTTCCCAAGGTCATTTCCGCCGTCGTGAGATCTCTTTCTGGTCATGTCAAACCATCATCAAAACCCTGACATCGGAGCCACCAGACCTGAGTCATCTCTGTCGAGCACGGATTCAGACTCCATAGATTCCCGACCTCGGTCTATCGAGATTGCTCGCATCTACTCTGGCCGTCATCTCGATGATCACTCTGTTTACCACAGTGATCAAGACAATGCGTTGGCCGACAGCGGCAGCACGTCACAACATCACCATGAGAAGGACACGGCCCTCGAAGCCAGGGACGGGATCGTGAACGAACGGGGCCTTGATCTAGAGGCAAACAGGCAGGAACCAGCTGAACTGGAGAAACCTAGGACAGCCGATTCGAATCAGTCTGCGGCAGATCCTAAACTTGTAAGTATTGGTTCTAGCTCTTTGCTGAAACCTGAAAGTGCTAACATGTTTCGAGGTTACTTGGACTGGGCCAGATGACCCTGAAAACCCTAAAAATTGGCCAATGAATAAGAAATGGGCAATTGTTATAATGGTGTCATCTTTTACCTTTATCTCCCCGGTCTCATCGTCCATGGTGGCACCGGCCTTGACCACTCTTGCAAAAGACCTGCATATCGAGGATGCGGTTGAGTCCCAGCTAGCCCTGTCCATCTTCGTCCTGGCCTACGCTGTCGGTCCACTGTTCCTCGGTCCTCTCTCTGAGATCTACGGCAGAGTAATCATTCTCCAACTATCCAACCTATTCTACCTGATCTTCAACATCGCCTGCGGAGTCTCTCAAACCAAGACCCAAATGATCGTCTTCCGATTCTTCGCCGGCCTAGGCGGCAGTGCTCCACTAGCAGTACGTATCTCAAGTTCCCAACCCTAACAACTAAGCTAGCTCAAATTCTAACTCCCCCCCCAGGTCGGCGGCGGCGTTCTATCAGACTGCTTCAAACCCGAAGAACGCGGCAAAAGCATCGCAATCTACAGCCTCGCCCCCCTCCTCGGCCCAGCCGTGGGGCCCATCGCTGGCGGCTTCATAGCAGAGCACACAACCTGGCGCTGGGTCTTCTACGCAACATCCATAGTCGACGGCGCCATCCAAATCGCCGGCCTCTTCCTCCTCAAAGAAACCTACGCCCCGCGCATCCTCCAAACCCGCGCCCACAAACTCCGCACCCAAACAAACGACCCTTCCTACCAAACTGACTCCGAACGCCTAAATACTAATACCTCCCTCCCCCATCTGCTCCGCACCGCCCTCATTCGCCCCTTCCGCCTCCTCACTACCCAACCAATCGTCCAAGCTATCGCCCTCTACCTCGCTTACACCTACGGAATCATGTACCTCGTCCTCTCTACCTTTCCAACCCTCTGGACCGGTGAAGCCTACTACAACGAATCCATCGGCATCGGCGGCTTAAACTACATCTCCCTCGGTATCGGCTTCTGGTTCGGCTCTCAACTCTGCGCCCCCCTAAACGACCGGATCTATCGCCGTTTCAAGAGCAAGAATAACGGTGTCGGATTACCCGAGTTCCGGCTTCCGCTTCTATCTATTTCTGCGTTTCTTACGCCCGCGGGGCTGTTTATTTATGGGTGGGCCGGTGAGAAGCAAGTGCATTGGATAGTGCCGAATATTGGCGCGGCGCTTTTTGGGATGGGGAATATTATTACTTTCCAGTGTACCCAGACGTACTTGATTGACGCGTATACGCGCTTTGCGGCGAGTGCGTTGGCGGCGACTGCTTGTATGCGGTCGTTATGTGGGTTTGGGTTCCCGCTCTTCGCGCCGTATATGTATGATGTGTTGCATTTTGGATGGGGGAATAGTTTGTTGGGATTTGTTTCGCTTGCCTTGGGGATTCCCGCGCCGATTTTCCTCTGGAAGTTTGGGGCGGCTCTGAGGAAGAAGAGTCCGTTTGCGGCTGGTTAGGGTGGGATTGGATTTAGAGTAATAATAAGATACGATGATACAGAAGCAGATAATAAATTATCATTCATTGAGCATAAAGCGTCCGCATGATACATAGCTATGGTATGTGGTACCCTGATAGGCGAAAATTCGCAACAGTATTAATGTAAAGCACTCGCGTTTACCACATGGGGCAACGGGATAAGAAGTGGCGCGACGGCTTAAGCCTTCTGGTCAACGTCCTCCACAGTCAGAGCCGCATTCTTGTCCGTGAAACCCATCTCGGCGGCGAATGTTCCGTGGGGCTTCCATCCGGCGGAGGTACGAGGGGTAGTCTCCTCCATCATCTTGTCAACCTGTTCCAGAGAAAGACCCTTGGTCTCGGGAATCAGGAAGTAGGTGTAGACAAAACAACAGGCACAGAGAGAGCCCCAGATGAAGAACACCTTAGACTTGAGGTTGCCCTTATCGGTGTCTACCATGTAGGGAGTGATGACAGCGATGATCTATCTCAACGGTTAGGAGAAGCCAAGTTTTTTGACAGATAAGTGTAAACGTACGCAGTTCCAGAGCCAGTTAGAGGCAGTAGAGAGAGCAACACCGCGAGAACGAATGGGCAGCGGGTAGATCTCGCCAATAACAACCCAAGCGCCAGGGCCCCAGGTGGAAGCAAAGAAGGCTTGAACAGGTTAGCGTGGTTCCAGAGCAGCAGAAATGGTACATACAGATGTAGATGCAGATGAAGGCGATCTGGGCGCTGACGACTTTGCTGTTTTCACCATCGATGACTCCGATAATGGCCACAATGAACTGGCAGATGACCATGCCCAAGGCTCCCCAGAGAAGAAGGGGACGACGACCAATCTTCTCCATGGTGTAGAAAGAGATGGGAGTGGAGAATACGTTGACGATGGTGGTGATCATGCTGATGAGGAACGGGTCATCAATGGTTCCGAGCTGTTCGATCAAAGTTAGCTGTTGAACTCAGTCCACAAAAAAAGGGTCCAAGGATACGTACGTTCTGGAAGAAGGTGGTACCGAAATAGAAGACAAAGTTGACACCAGTCCACTGCTGCATCATTTGGAGCGAGGTACCCAGGATGGTACGACGGAGATTGCTGTTGGGAGACCAGAGACTTCCGCGGAAGCAGTTGTACCAGGTGGCGAAATAACCGCCCTGGGGAATGTGCAGCATCTCGTACTCGTTGTTGGCCACGATTTCCGCCAGCTCTTCCGTGACGAACTGGGAGTCGTGAGGCTGGCCACGAACGCGACCAAGCACAATAGCGGCGTTGGTGAGATCGCCCTTGCGCACGAAAAAGCGAGGAGACTCGGGAAGGAAGAACAGTCCAACAGCGAGGATAATGGCCCAAAGGAGCTGGAGGGCGATAGGAATGCGGTACGAGCCGGAGTCGGTGCGGTTTTCGGTGCCGTAGTCCACGCATGAGGCCAACATGAGACCAATGGTGATGCAGAACTGGTATCCGGATACAATAGCACCACGGACCTTGCGAGGAGCAATCTCGGACATGTAGAGAATAATGATGGCGGAAACGAAACCGACACCGAATCCGGCAACCAAACGGCCAACAACTAGCATGGCGAGGGTGGTGGAGGCAGTCTGGAGGACGACACCAACCATGAAGATTAGGCAACCGCTGATGATTGTTACGCGACGGCCATACCAATCGGCGAGATCACCGGCAAGGAGGGCGCCAAAGAAGGTTCCAGCCGATAGAATAGAGGTGATAAGGGATTTGTTCGAAGACGAGACTACAAACTCAGCTTCTCGGCCCTGGGCAATGTATTCGGCTTTATCCTGTAGACACAAGACCAGTTAGCTCAGCCAGAACAGTGCGAGAGAAGGGATTTGCGCCCACCTTTCCAGTAAACTCATGGATGAAGTAGTCCATTCCCATAACACCGCTGATGTACCCAGAATCGTAACCAAAGAAAATACCACCAAAGGCTGCGAAGGCGCACATGAGGTAGGTTTTCCAGGTGACAGGGGCCTCAATCCGCCCACCTGCAACGACGCCGTCTGCCATGATGACTGAATGTAAGGATCAAGTCAGGACGAAAGCGGTCTATACCAACTAGGAAGAAGCAAGAGGTGTGGCCTTCAACGGATCGATCTCCACAAGGAGGAGAGTTATTGTAGGAGACAAGAGGATGACAGGAGGATGGAAGATAAAGAAAAAAGCATGGAAGGGAGAGGGAAAATCCCAGCCATTTATAGCCCGCGCGAGCATGAGCTCGAGGGTAGAAACTAGAAACCGGCGTGGACGGAAGTCGCGGTTTCCCCATGCATGAATCAAAGCGTGGTCGGCTCAGGACCGGGTCCCGGGGAATCGCCCACGGGGAATGCACCAGATAACACGGGTCCAGGAGCTCAGGGCAACTTCCAACTTCCAAGTGCAAGATTTTTCACGCCATCATTGGATCCATGAGTTTACATCCCCACAGATAATATCCGTTTGCCATCCACGGGTGGGCTAGTGACCAGTGACCACAAAGAAAAGACTCATGGAGGAACCTGCTCTCTCTGATGATAGGTTGCATTCAGTAGTGCTGCAGGTGCATTGATTCTCGCCTGGGGGGATTGTGCTCCCTGACCATTTGACCCTGACATTGCAGGAGGGCCAAGGCGATTTCTAATTGGATTGAGATCCGTGGAGAAAGACTAGAAAGAGACGCCAGGGAATCTGGCCAAACAAAACCTCGGGTCAAGCCCGAACTCTTACTCGGATTGAAGATGAAGTTGGGTTGATGGCAGATGCCAAGACTGTCAGCCTCGCCGCCGGATGTTCATTTCCTCTTTGGGACAAGTCCGGTTTACATAGCCTGTGATTGGCCAGAAAGTGCAGGGGACGGAATATTGACCAACCACGTGGACAGGATCCAGTCGCACCTTCCTCAGACAGGAAAAGTGTGTTTCCGAGGGAGGTCTGCTTCAACTTGAAGTTGCCGGAGAAAATCCGTGTCTAGTGTCCACAGTCAACAGTCAAAGAGTTAGCAGACTAGCAGTACAAGTACTAAGTAAAAAGGTATAGTAGACGATCGAATTCTCGCTTCTATTCCATGCTATCGAGATAAGTAAATTAGTACAGGTTTCAGGCGAGAATAATATCGCTACCACAGTTCAGCTGATGTTACCCTTGTGATGTAACCCTGCGAATCCTACTACTGGTAGACACTGTCCAGTCCAACTCCCACGATTAGCCGCCACTCAAGCTTCACGAGGTCTCTCCAGGCTTTGTGTTAGTCCTTCCACGGTTTAGCCGAACCAAGGACAGGCGCGGATATGGCCGAACGGCACGTGAGCATCGAGAACTTTTCCACTCTGCCACCCACATGGGGTATTATTCAGTGTTCACTGATTCAGGAGTACTCCACCTCGGACTTGGGGAAAGGAATTCAGCTGATGTGATGCTTAGTAGGATTTTTAACCGAGTCTAAAGAACATCAAGGAATCTTCCGTAGTACATGCCAAGCACTTGGTATTCTTGGCACCGGACCTTGGCAGCGCAAAGCCTTCGGAAATTGGAAACAAGACACCACAACATTTCTTGGAACAGACAATTCACCGTCTAATCATGCACGTCAAATCCCTCGCGGATTAACTCCAATTAGTGGGTTGAACAAATTACATCCTCCTAGGACTTGGAGTTTTGGGCTTCCAAGTCCACTGAATCATGAAAGTGGGATCACGGTTCGCTGGCGCCACAAGTCTAGCGCCTGACCACTGTCCCTCCAAGAAGGCTTGAGCCTTGAGCACTGATGCGGGGACCAGACTCCAGACGGTAGACGAGATGCCATGGAATTGAGCGTGCTTCATCTCAACCGGTGAGTCTTTTGCGTTAGCGAACAATAATCTCTCGTCCGGGGTCAGGGGTAGCGGTAATTATAGGAGAAAGCTCTTCTTGAATTCTTGCCAAGTTGCGACGATAACTGCCGGCTTACTCTCCGAATCGTGCAACATGCCACCATGCCACGTTGGTCTGAGTCTCGCCATTCTATTCTGGGTCATCCACCTGCAGAATATACTTGCCGCTCATTCGTCTGCTCCCCCGTGTGTCTGGTATTCTACGCAGTGGTGTCAACTAATTTCCGCTCTCCACGACCGCTCCAGTCAATGATACGAGTACGCCCTCTGGCGCCCATACCCCGGATAAATATTTTAACCCCTGTTCTATCCTATCCGTTTATTGGAACAAACTATAACTCTTTAATTTGTCTGGCCACCCAGAGTCGTCCCTCTACGAGGGGATGCATGCTTCGAATCCTTCATGGATGACTCTCAGACTCACGCATCGATCACGCTAATATCCACGACCTATCTCCTCTTATTACTGAGGGGACGGAGCTTTGGTCTTTCATGCGGGTGGAAAGCGTCCAATAGCTGAGCCATCATTGACAACTTGAGACTCATCGCTTAGTTCGACCGGGCACATTCAAACCCCTCATTTTTGCCTTTTAAGGGTTGCGATTTCACCTCGGCATTCCGTCTGACACGCTTATGATATATCGCAGATTATATTCACGCAGAACGGTCAGCATCTCACTGACGAATAGGAACAGGGACCACTCCCCCCATTCTTGTGCAACCTATTGAAGTAGATATAGAAGCTTCTGTCGCTGGCCCTTGTTGTGCGGAATCAGGGCCGAAGAAGCATACTTAATGGAAACTTCCGATATTGGATGAGATATCAGTAGCAGCATCGCACTGTTCCTATCATGGTCAATTCCCATGGGTAGAGCTTGTCTTCCCCGTCAACTCGGTGAAATCACATCGTTAGACTTGCTTTCGAAACCCCATGCATATTCTTGACCTGCGCGAGTGCCGCTGCTTGGGTGCCGACGACTTGCTGCTGAAATGGATGTTTCAAGAGGCAGTGTACAATCTTCTTCCAACTGCTCCTAGGTTACTTGTTGAGACTCCAGACTTACATTTTACAGCTCTCTTAACACTATGTGTAGCGTACTACCCCGCATCTGAGCTTGCCTCTAAACTACACTTAACTTATGATAGGCTTCAATGTGTTGCGTTCTTGCCCATTCGCCTTGTTCCTCACAGCCGTCGTGCCCAGGAAGCTTGTGAGCCGCGCAGACTTGAATGTCTTTATACCGAGGGCCAAGGACTGGGTGGCTCAAATTGACTGTACTCTATCAGTTCTCAGAGATACGAATCCGAGGTTCCTGAGCGAGCTGAGGTGTCAGTGAGATACACACGAATCCTCACATGCGATTTAGTATCTAACAACGTCCTTCAAAGAGGTCTAGTAAGCCATCACAACAACAAACCCATCCCGGCCCAATTCAAACTGGATACCCTCTTCAACATCAACGGCCTAGGCGGTTCAGTCCGCCCCTCCCAATCGCATTGATCTATAGATCTAGATATACGTCAATGAAAGCGTGCTCTACAGCAGACAAGGGACGGTGCATCCAGATTAAATACTCTTAAACTGTGCCATTGCTTGGAATCACAGTACCTTCAATCATCCTACGACGACAACTCTCCAATAGCTCACATCCTGACTTTATAGCGTTGAGGCTCATATTGATTTTTTTTTGTATAGTTATAACCTCTGAGCCCCGTATGCTGATTACTCATCGATTTACCAACCTCCGTCAACCATCGATGATCGATGTATCCACCGAACCCACTCCGGAGTACATACGCTACTTCTAAGTCGTGTTTAACATGAATACGCTCCTAAAATGGACCAGAAAAGCATTCCAACGAGCTCCCTCCCCTCCCCTCCCATGAACTTTCCAACCAGCGGCTAAGATCCTCACGACGAGGAGCGCTTCGATCACTTCAAGAAAGGACACTACTACCCAACCAACATCGGCGATATCTTTCGGTCCAAGTACCAGGTTATCAGGAAACTCGGGTCCGGGGCCACCTCTACAGTCTGGCTTGCTCGGGATCTTGAGTATGTATGTATGTCAGTGCTGGTTACTTATTCATTTCCAATTAACTATGACATTGACCGCTGATAATATAGTTAGAGGGCATCAATATGTGGCATTGAATATATATACACTAATAATGAAGCGAATCAAAGAGAAGAGGAGAGTTTCAGATCTATGAGTGATTGAAAAATCAAGGGTCCTCACCGCATCCGCATCCGCATCCTGGCTATGTGCATGTGAGAGCAGCGCTTGATTTGTTTATGATCCGCCGCTCTGCAGGTGGGCATCAGTGTCTTGTTCAGAGGCCGATGTGGGAGAGTTTTAGGGATCTGCTGTTTCGGAATCTGAGTCAGAGGTATGCGGAAGAGGTGTTGAAGATGGGTCTTGTGCAGGTTTTTCTTGCGCTTTATTATCTATCTTCATGCGGAATGTGGGCTTGTTCATACGGGTGAGTTTTTTTCTCAGGTTTCTTCTGCAAGGTATAGTTTATTTTGCTAATTTGGATTCTGGGTACATATTAAGGGTGATAGTATCTTGCAAGAGATAGCAGACACATCAATCCTTGAAAGTTCACCAAGGCTGAACTGCAGAGCCCTTTACCGTGGAAATTCATCAATAGTGTCCCAGCAGCCTATACCTGCCGAAGATTCAATCTACCAAAGACATTCGGCCGAGCGATATTAAGTGATTTCGGCTCAGCTGTACAGGGAAACAAGAGAAGGAATCATGACGCCCGGTCGATCTATGGTATATTGGCGTCATGGTATGCTCTGCGCTTCCTCTATATATTATTCCTCCTTGTTTAAGATTACTAATCAAGAGGCGAGATCGGATGATCTGGGATTTATTCGAGGGCAAGCACATGATCTACGGCAATGATCCTGATGGGAAAGGATATTCCACTCGTGCACATCTTGCCGATGTCATTATTGGCATCTAGGACCCCCTCCGTTGGATATGCTCAAACGGGGGGTTAGGAGTCGGGAGTAAAGAGATGTTCTTTCATGTGAGGGATGCTTCAGTGGCCCCCTGAAGACAGAAAAACAGCAAAGGAACTGCTCCAGGATCCGTGGCTGAATGACGATACCTGGGTATATAGTAACCGTCCAAGTCCACTCTCTTGGAGAGTGCGCTGGTCACTTGGGTAAAGATACGCCAGCAAAATAAAATACTGTCTCAGGACACCTACACCCTCTCCCCCTGATGAAAGTGATCCTCCTTACTATAGTACCACTGATAGTACTATATGGGATATAGGTAGCAGTAAATCAAGGACATCCCTAAACACCACCCCATCAATACTCATCCCATTACTCAGCTCCCCCGTCGGCCCACCATTCAAATAATCCTCCTGCACCACAATCCTGTACTTAGTGATACCCGTAAGGTGATATTATCGTATCAAACACAACGTTCGACACAACGCCCGTCGCGCCCTCATTCGTCTCTTAATCCTGCATCAGTTCTAGCTGTTCACGATAACCGAGTTCGAGAACGTCACGCCGTTGCCGGTGCTATCTGATTTCCCGCCGATCGAGCCGATGCTTAGCCCGTGGCCGCCAGAACAGTAGATATTATCGACGGTGATGTTTGTCCCTGAGGTTACAGCGACGCAGTCATCTTGGTTATAGATGGTGGAGGAGGAGAGGAGGAAATCTGTGGAGGAGGAGGCCTGGGTTGGGGTCTCGGTGGTTGAGGGTGCAGCAGCCCTATCCTTCCATTTTGGCTCTCTGTCCGTTCTTCAGGAAGCTTTTTGTTGAGCCAATAGCTCTGACCGATTTCAGTCAGTGGCCAACGGAAGTCGAGTGACAGGTCGCTGTAAATAGTAGTGATTTATGAATCATCCTGTGAAGCTGATACGAAATGCAGGAGTTGGTTTCTGGTTGAGTGGGGACGTGAAAATATATTTCCGACTTGTTAGTCCCGCCGAACTCCGACTAAGGATAATAAATTTATCCAAAGGGGCTTTCATAGTATCATACGTGAGCTAATGTTAAGCATGTCGATTGGGAAAAATATTATCATATTATTCCGAAGGTTGTAGACATGAATATGTTGTAGTATTGCAGAGTTCCAAATAACTTGATGAAGCAAAAAGTCCCTGACTAACCCATGCAAGTGGCAGGATGGCCGAGTGGTTAAGGCGCAGCACTCGAAATGCTGTTCCCTAGGGATCCTGGGTTCAAATCCCAGTCCTGTCGATTCTTTTTTTCGACTCATCGCTTGCTAAGCTATGATGTCAGCATTCTTTGCCTCACGAATCAGCGATTACCCCATATTCTTTTCATGACAGGATTCAAAATGAGGGGAAAATCATCTGATCGGATCATCCGCGATCATGCAATCGATTTCTCAAGCTCTTATAAACCCATCTTCCATCCCATCTATCGCAGAGTATCCAATCCATCAAACTCATTCTATCAATCTACCATCTCGATGATAAACATGCAACCAGAACTATCTTCCGCTCCTCATCCCTCGCCGCGACCCTCCCTCAACCGTCCTACATACATTCGCCCCCACCGGTTCCGACGCTGGTATGTCGCCTCTCGAATTAAAAGCTCTTCTTCACAGTACTTATAATTCTCTAGGTCTCTTCCACTCCTCGCGGCCATCGCAATAATCGGTACTTACCACCCTCTCAAGTACAGAAAGTCAAAACTAACGAACTAGGATACCGGATAACCACCCAACCCCTGAAACAAGGCGCCCGCTACCAAATAGCCGAAGAGGAACGACTCCGGAAAAACCAAGAGCTCATGGATGCCTATGGATATAAAGACAACGTGAGCGATCTTCAAAAAGCACTGGAAGCTTATGAAATTCAGTGATGGTTGGCGTTGGAGTTGGCGTCGGAGTCGGAGTACGGAGTATTTTCTCCTCTTGTCTGGTCTGGTCTTGTTCAGCGGGTCTGCAGGATATTATATTTTATGACTGATGATCATCATATGATGGGTACCAAATATGAAAATGATCTTCCCGTTGTGGGAGGATCAACTACATTATCCTTCGAGACTCCGTACTATGTATTGTATGACGTTGAAGTTATACAGTAATACAAAAGAGAATGGAATGTCCAAGCGAAGCTTGTACAATGGCGGAGAGCAGCATGGACTTTCCTTTTCAGCCACCAAGAGAGAAAGTTCATTGGAGCTCCTTGCATTTGCTTTTTATATGAGGACCCGTGCCAAGCATCTGTGTTGATCACACGCCAGTCCTTATCAATGAAGAATGCAGGTATATTTAGAGCCCTCTCATCGGTCTTTCTTTGTTGTTTCTCTCCGCAACGCTTCGATGCATCTCGCAACTGTCCTTTTCGCCCTCGCTTCCTCTATCCAGCCATGTGCAGGCTATGTCGCACAGTCTCGGTTAAATGACCTGCATTGTACCAAGACCACCGTAGCCATCCTGTAGGTTCAAGCTTTCCAGATAAGAAAGTGTAGAGCTAACGGAACTAGTGGAGGGGGGATGGCCGGCGTCACTGCTGCGGTTGGTTCCTACACTACCAAATGACCAACAACTCTTAGTAACTGTCGCAGCAAGCACTGGCAAACGCTTCGGTCACGGACTTTCTCATCGTCGAATATAGAGACACCCTAGGAGGTCGCGTCCGGCATACCGAATTCGGAAAGGATCCAAATGGGGATCCGTATGTCATTGAACTCGGTGCCAACTGGGTACGTCAAGTGTTCAATGATATAAACCAATCTAACAGTTCCAGGTACAAGGACTAGGGTCGGCAACAACCGAGAACCCAATCTGGAGACTGGTGAGCACACCTCCTATAGTAGCAGCAGTAGTGACAGACAAGCTTACGGACAGGCCCAAAAATACTCCCTGCAAAACACCTACTCGAACTACGACTCGATCCTGACATACAACGAAACCGGCTACACCGACTACAGCCACATCCTCGACGAATACTCCGTCGCACGCCAGAAAGCCTCCGAACACGCAGGCCAAATCCTCAACAACAACCTCCAAGACATGACCGCTCGCTCCGGCCTCGCCCTAGCCGGCTGGAACCCTCGCAGAGACGACATGGCAGCTCAGGCAGTGGAATGGTGGAACTGGGGTATCCGATCCGTTCACTCACTCACATGGTTAAAAAGACTCAACTACTGACCCCACAGATTGGGAGGGCGCCTACTCCCCCGAGACAAGCTCCTTCGTCTTCGGCGTCGCAGGCGAAAACCTCACCTTCAACCAATTCGGCGACGACAACAACCTCATCCTCGACCCCCGCGGCTACAGCTCCATCATCCACGGCGAAGCCACCACCTTCCTCACCCCCAACGACCCCCGCCTCCTCCTCAACACCCAAGTCTCCGAAATCCACCACTCCCCAAACGGCATCACAATCCACAACTCCGACGGAACCTGCATCAGCGCCGCCTACGCAATCTGCACCTTCTCCGTCGGTGTACTCCAACAATCCAACGCCGTCTCCTTCACCCCGTCCCTACCGGCGTGGAAACAAACCGCCATCGCCAAATTTAACATGGGCACCTACACCAAGATCTTCATGCAATTTAACGAATCATTCTGGCCGCCCGAGACCCAATTCTTCCTCTACGCGTCCCCCACAACCCGCGGCTACTACCCAGTCTTCCAATCCCTCTCCGCCCCGGGTTTTCTCTCCCCAGATTCAAACATCCTCTTCGTCACCCTCGTCGAAACCCAAGCGTATCGTGCAGAACGCCAATCCAACGCTGAGACTCAGGCCGAAATCCTCGCCGTCCTCGCCCTCATGTTCCCGGATAAACAAATCCCAACCCCCACCGCATTCACGTACCCGCGCTGGTCCACGGAACCCTGGTCCTACGGGAGTTACTCCAACTGGCCCGCGGGGACAACGTTAGAAATGCACCAGAACCTGCGGGCGAATGTGAACCGGCTCTGGTTCGCCGGGGAGGCGACCAGTGCGCAGTATTTCGGGTTCTTGCATGGGGCTTGGTTTGAGGGGAAAGAGGCGGGGGAGAATGTAGCGGCCTTATTGGGAGATGAATGTAGTAAGACGAGTAATAGTGGGAGGGGGGACTGTAAGGGGAGAAAACATTATGGGGTGCTGCATGGGACGACGCCCTTGGGGGCTTATACTGGGATTAATGGGTGGGGGGTTAATAGTACGGATATTTTGTAGCTACTTACCTACTTACCTACTTATCTATCAGGGGGTTGGAACTGGGTTGGGGTTAGTTAGAGTTATCTAGACTCTGGTTAAGAACATTGCCAATTGGTATTTAGAAATAGAAAAGACCCTTGAGCTAGGACATATTTGCTAAATGGTTATTGAGGAGTTAGTAGTGCGGCTTGCAGTACTGCTGTAAATACTCAATTAGCCCTGCCCAAAAGTACTAGGAAGACTACTGAAGTGGAAACATCTCAAGTATTAGATGCTGCCTGCCCTCTGAGATTAGGTATGGAACACAACTTATTCTGTAGACGCTTTCTCTCTGTTAAGGGAATTATTCAATATAAGATCTTGATTACAACCAGTCCACTTTATGATTAACAGTTACACAATACACCACCTTTCTCCCACCCCTCCCCTTCTTTTCTTTTTCCTCCTCCCCTCCTCCCCCCCCTCCTTCTTTACTACAACCACCCAACAGACAACACCCAACACCCAACAGACAAAACAACAATGCCCTCCAAAAAAACTAAAAACCCCTCCCCCCCTCCAAGCTTCTCCATGTACCCAGCCCTCCACACCTCCGTGATCACCCTCCTCCTCGAAGAAGAAGACCCCCCCCTCCCCAACTACACCTTCAACCCCACCGACACCCCACAAGGCAGCACAAAAACCCACAACACGCACATAATGGGCCGCTTCCGCTGCGTGAACAAATCGTGCGCATCAAGCGGATGGGGCAGCAAAAAAATCGCCATCACGATCCGCCTGTACCACGGAGAACGATATAACGCGCGGGTGTGGCATCAGCGCTGCAAGG
The DNA here is from genome assembly GCA_027569065.1 of Aspergillus cavernicola. Lineage (NCBI taxonomy): Eukaryota > Fungi > Ascomycota > Eurotiomycetes > Eurotiales > Aspergillaceae > Aspergillus > Aspergillus cavernicola. The sequence continues at coordinate 333,787 of JAPDEK010000028.1, forward strand.
CGTGTAATTGGGTTAGTCGGCCGGTTTTGGATCACTCGTATGCGGAGCGGGTGGCGTATCGGATTAAGAAGTGGAATGGGGTTCAGATGGAGGAGGTGCCGTATGGGGGGGAGAGTAAGGGGCCGCATAATCAGGGGTTGTGTGAGGGTTGTAAGGCGGGGTGTTGTAGTGAAAGGGGGGATGATTGGGGGATGGATGGTTTTAGGAGGGGAGGGGGGCGGTGATGAATTGGAGTTGAGTTGGAAGGTGAAGGTGATGGTGATGGTGATTTTGAGGAAGGAGTGTGGTGGTTTAGATGGGTTGGTGAAGGTGGGAGGATGGAATATCATTTCATGTATGTGTGTCTACACTCAGAGGTAGAATTCAATGCAAGTAATCGTGTACTCGCTGTGAAAGTCATCTACTCTAATTTTATCTTAAAAGACCTATGGAGAGATTCTACAAGGTATTTCTTCTTGTGAGCTGGTCAGGAATAGGTCTTGATAGAGTATATCATCCCATCCTATGTGGCATATAGCAAAGGATGAACAGGAAGGGAGAGTAATGTCTTTTTTAGAACAAAGGCTCGATCAAATGAGTAGTCTTGCTGTCTTGTAGTTATAGACATGTTTCAAGGGACTTTCTACTGCTATACTGGTCGTAGTGTAGCTGAACAAAGAGAGATCAAAGAACGCAATCACGAGGATAGGTGACAATGAACTTTTGTTGAAGTATTTGAGGATGATTACCTATACAGATTAAAATATGCTTACTATCTAGGATTCTCGAGTTGCTTTGCTGCTTAACTACTGTAACCCTAACTTCCCTTATCAGACTTTCCCGTGGATTGAGAACGAAGAACAAATCTGTCTTTGAACTTCCGAGACAGTATTGTACAATGAACAAGTCTATATTTCATATTCGAGACTGACAAGGAAGCTTTGTCAAGTCTTTGATACTACCTCTTTGATATTACCTCTGTGGTTTACAGTAGCATATAGTAGTATCTTTGGTAGCCAGCAGCTCGTAGGGACCCCTGCGGTCGACTGAATGCTGATAGTATTTCTTGTATAGATTCCCCAGCCCTAATAGCAAGTCGAGTGGACTGATTTACGCAGGTTATGAATTATACAAGAATAACTATCAATCATTGTAGATGAGACCCCACCTTTGTTACGAGTCTATATCTTTGTCTCTGTTACATGCCTTTTTTCCGGAGCTTTGTCGCCGAAACATCACATACAGAGCTATGAAGTATTTTGGATGTGGCTTAAAGCCCTACAAAGGTCTCTTGAGGTACGTTTCAGTAGAGATATTTAAGAGATCTATTTTCATCGGTCCATGTCAACGACAAGAAGTGTACATATTCAGCTCGTTCCTCGCCTTTCGACATCGCCAATATACTCAAGCATATCCTTAGCTGTTTCGAATATTATCTTACCATGGCGAACAACTACCAGTACACTGAGGGTGCCGGAAACACCTACCAGTTTGGCAACCAACCTAACCACCTCATGCTCCCCATGGAGATTCTCCATATCATCAACGAGTATGTAGCTGGAGGCAGATTCAACAAGCCCAATGAGCCTGGGAACTTCTCCGGCAAACTGCCTCCGCATGTATGTTTGGTGAACCGGCACTGGAATCACATCTTCACACCGGTTCTATACACCCACTTCATGTTCCATGGCAATGTGAACAAAGTCAAGTCCCTCTGGGGCTTCCTCCGCACCGTCGTACAGTGTCAGGAACTAGCTGCACACGTGAAGGAGCTCACTTTAACGACCTGGGACATCTTCGCCGATTTCCACCCCGACGACATGCGCGAGGCCTTCATGCTCATCTGGAAGAACACCAAGTTATTCAACATGTTTTGCACTCCCGAGACGCTCAAACCAACCAGAAACGCCGCGACTCTCCCGGAGATGGCCTACGCCTGGTTCCGAGCCAACTATCTCAACAAGAGCAGCGAAACCATCAAGCACGGCCAGCGCGCAGGCATCAAGGCTTGGTACGCCAAAGCCTTCTATAAACTCCACAGGGAGTGGATGAAACCGCTCCTGGCACAGGTCCTTGACGACCGGACCGACTCTGCAAGACGAACCCTCAGGACTGGCCAGCTCGCACTTGGAATCGACGGAGGAAGGGTGCCTTACCAGGGGCCTCTGGTCGCCTTGCTCATCGCCGTCTGCCCGGAGCTCCTCCGTCTCAACTGCGATGTCTGGGGGGCCGGCCTGGATCCCTACTACGAGCGAGTCATGCGCATTGCAACCGGCAAACACCCCCTCCCTGCAGTCTTCCGGAACCGCCACCCACTATCACGGCTCGAGGTCCTCCGCCTTGCAGGCAGACAACCCCCTGTGCGCGGACTCGGAACGAATACTCATCGCGGTGAAGTCTCCCTCAGCGACGTCATCCCATACTGGCAACTCCCCAACCTCAAAGACCTCACCGTCCTCAACGCAACCATGTACAACGCGATAGCAGAAACCAAAATCCCAAGCACAATCCAAAGCATCACGCTCCGCGGCGAATTCTCCCACCTTCACCTCCCCTCCCTCTTCGCCCTCACCCCGAACCTCCGCCACGTCAGCTTGAAAATCGCAACCCACGACTCCATTGTCGACCACACCTCCCCCAACGGCCCCTTCCGCTACGGCTGGACCTGGCGCATGCTCTATCGTCTCAAAGACCAGCTCGAATACCTCGACCTCCACCAATCCCCCTTCCCCGACGACCTTCAGCACATCCCCACAACCGATGAAAACGGTGACCCCGTCGTCCCCTATTGCCCACCGCTCCGCGAATTCACCAACCTCCGCCAACTCAACATCACCCCCATGGGCCTCTACGGCCACCAATGCAATCACATGGAGGGCCACAAATTCCCCAACCACCTGCCCCCGAACCTGATCTCCCTCGGAATCTACACCGACGACCACCCCTGGACGCAAAACTACTTCACCATGCTGGACACCGAACTCGAGGGCGCTGCGAAAGCTGGAACAGTCGTGAACGGCGGTAGTCTGCGTGCGATCGTCGTCGATCGCGATGGGGGGCTTCTCCCGACCGAGAAACTGGAAGCGGTGGCACGGCTGAATGGCATGTTCTTTGACTTTGATGGTCAGAAGTATCTGCTATTTGCGGGGAAGAAGACGCGCTGGGGGCATATGAATACTGATTCCGATCGCGAGTATTGGGAGGATCTGGAGGATGAGTATGAGCCGTGGAGGGTTATTCCTAGGGGCATGGAGGTTTCCGGGATTAAGGGGAGGCTGAGGGTGGAGTGATTCTTTACTACTAATAACCATTGTAATACAAGCCTGAAACCCTCGCTTTGCTTGAAGGCTTGAATACTACCATGTAATAACTATACTAAGCCTGAAATAGCATGAATATAGACTGAGTTTATTATTTGGTTAACACGTGCCTTGTGTTATACCCTCAAAGTACCTATGATGATAATGATCAGTCCACGCGGGGTTCTCCGCATCCATTGTCCACCGACAAGCCCCAAACAAGGGAAAGAAACTGATGAGGTCAATATGACTTCAACCACCGGTAACTAGACCAATAGCTGTGTATATTCCCTTCCACAAAAGACACGTCATGAAGCCAATGGTGGAGCAAACACAAGATGATGATGATCAGTCTAGACAAAGGTCTTGATATCAAGGAAAAACATAAATAGCACTCATTCTCATCCTGTGATGTGATGATGTTATTAACTTTGCAGCTATAGTACACACAATATCAAGCATCATCTATCATCATCACAATGAAAGACTTGGTGAGTGAGATTCGTATCCCCAAAAATATCCCGAGAAACCATGAGAAGGTGTCGATTGGCACATCAAACACCCATGAATTACCATCGCTGATCTGAACACTACCTACGATTAGACATTCGACATCCGCTACGACAATGAATTGGCCCACGAATACTATGGAGATGGGGAAAAGCTCGCTAGAATGTAAGTCGTCGTCCACTGTCATTTCGTCCCGAGAGTATTGACGAGTTTCACTGACACCCTTGTTCTTACCTGATTGTTGTAGAATGAGGGAAACCTACCACGACAAAGGACTCCAGATCCCCGAGGAGTTCGAATCGACGTTGACTACACCGCCTATGCATTTCATGAAGTATGACAACACAATCTTGCCGATTTTAGACCCATGAAAGCTAATGCGCGATGCAGTGTTTCAGCACCCGAGGATGTCGACGTTGACGAGCTCAGAGATGTTGCAGTGCCGCCTGGCCTGAGAGTGGAGATCCTCGACTTTTAGCTAGAGTAGGATGAAATGGCTTGGAGCTGGAACGGATCCTATAGCCGAGCTTTGATAAGGGGATCATGTTGGATTAAGCTTAATGAAACCAAATATAATTGAAGCTCGGGCTGCATGGATTTCATGCTGTGCTATAGAGCTCTTAAGTATAATGGTTTGTCTTACTATAGTTTCTTGGATACCCATTTCTCAATCTCCTGCTGGACCTGTGTATATCAATCAGGGAACATGGCAAAGACAGCGAAGGTCTGGCTTTAGACTTATTTCTGGGGTTGGAGTGCGTTAGTTTGAGTTTGAGAGGATGCGAGATACTTTTGGCGTATGTATCGGGTTGGGATAAACTGGAGATGGTCAGGGTTCCATTGTTAGGGAACTCAGAGGGCTGCTTATTCTAAGCTCAGAAACGAAACCAGGTGTAAGTTATCGACTGGCTAGATGATGTAAATCCTGAAATGAGGAAGTGCATGTCGGGTGTCATGTCATGTCCTTCGGGAATTCGTCCCGGTACATAGTCTATACCGAGGTCCTTCTCTTGTCCAGGAACGGACGACTACCTGCAATATATAACATAACCCATTTTTCTCAACAGATACTCAGGCAAAGCACTACTACTACTACAATACAATCAATCTTTTCCCGGTACAATTTGAATTGTTGAATTTCCCTACACGATCAAAATGCCCACTCCCACCTCCCAAATCGAAAAACTACACCAATCCGGCCTCTTCATCCAAGACTCGGCCTTTATCGACGGAGAATGGGTGAAGACCGAGAAGACGTTTGAGGTTTATGGTAATCTACTACCTACCAAGCTCTCTCTCTCTTAATTTCCTTAGGATGTATCTAATAATGAATGAATGATAGACCCCTCAACCGCACAAGTCCTCGGCACAACCGCAAACTGCACCATGGAAGCCATGCAACGCGCCATCCAAAGCGCCGCTACCGCGCAGCCAAATTATTTTGCTGAAACTACTGCCGCCGCCCGTGGTGCTTTGCTCATGAAATGGCATGATCTTGTCTTGGCGAATATTGATGATTGTACCTTCCCCCCTCCTGTCCACCAAGCCCTAACCTAATCCAACCCAACCCTAAAGCAAAACATGCTAACCACAACAAAAAAGTATCAACCCTCCTAACGCTCGAAAACGGCAAAACGCTAACGGAATCCACAACCGAAATAACCTACGCCGCATCCTTCATCTCCTGGTTCGCAGCCGAATCCCCCCGCGCATACGGCGACACAATCCCCTCCTCAACCCCCAACACCCTCGTCCTAACCCTCAAAGAACCAATCGGCGTATGCGGAATCATCACACCGTGGAATTTCCCCGCGGCGATGATAACGCGTAAAATCGCGCCTGCGCTAGCCGCGGGCTGTGCGGTTGTTGTTAAGCCGCCGTCTGAAACGCCATTTACGGCGCTTGCCTTGGCGAGTCTTGCGGTTGAGGCGGGGGTGCCGGGGAGTGTGGTGCAGGTTGTGCCGACGCGTGATCGGGGGGTTGCGAGTGAAGTTGCGGTGAATGGGTTGGTGCGGAAGGTGAGTTTTACGGGGTCGACGGGGGTCGGGAAGAAATTGGCGGGGCTTGCGAGTGGGACGGTGAAGAAGGTGAGTCTTGAATTGGGGGGGAATGCGCCGTTTATTGTGTTTGAGGATGCGGATTTGGAGCTTGCGGTGGAAGGGGTGATGGTGTCGAAGTTTCGGTGTTCGGGGCAGACGTGTGTGTGTACAAATCGGGTTTATGTGGCCAGGGGGGTGGAAAGGGAATTTACGGAGAGGCTTGTGGAGCGGGTGAGGGGGTTGGTTTGTGGTTCTGGGCTTGATGGGGGGACGACGCAGGGGCCGTTGATTAATAGGGCGGCGGTGGAGAAGGTGAAGGGGCTTATTGCTGATGCGGTTGGGAAGGGGGCGGAGGTGAGGATTGGGGGAGGGTTTCCGGAGAGTCTGGCGGGGGTTGGGGCTGGGGATGGGACTGAGGATGGGTTCTTTATAGAGCCTACGGTGTTGAGTGGAGTGACGCAGGAGATGGAGGTTGCGAGGGAGGAGACGTTTGGGCCGTTGGCGCCGATATTTGTGTTTGACAGTGAGGAGGAAGTGGTGCGGTTGGCGAATGAGACGGAGTTTGGGCTGGCGGGTTACTTTTACTCCAGGGATGTTGGGAGAGTGATGCGTGTGGCTCAGAAGATGCAGGTTGGTATGTGTGGTGTCAATACTGGCAAAGTGAGTGCAGCTGAGGCGCCGTTTGGGGGGGTCAAGGAGTCTGGCTATGGTCTGGAGGGGAGCAAGTATGGCATGGCTGAGTACCAGACCATCAAGACGGTGACCATTGGGAACATCAACCGTTAATAGCAGCTTCGATTATTTCTCTAACATGTTCTATACTTACTCAAAGCCACAGTCTAGCCACTGCATCTGTTCGGGAGGTCTGATATCACTAAATCCGACACCATAACAGAGGAATATAGCACTACTCTGGAGTAGTACCAGCGGGGAGGCACCACTTTATGCTACTACTAGTAGGTACTGTAACTTCCAAGCTTTAATCAAATATCTGATAACAAGAGAATCCATGATTGGCGAACAGAATAAGCACATACTCCGCCCCAGGATCACGATCCACTTATACTAGTCCTGTAGCTAGTAGGTATAGCCACCCTTACCGATTTAGGAAAACAATCGCTGGATATAAGTCCTTAAGTCCAACAAGCAAAAGCTATTTAACTTTACACATAGTCCTTGTTAACTCAAAACAATAGTTGAATGTAATCTCGTTGACCAAAATGTCCTCATACCTAATAACAGGAGCCGGACGAGGCCTCGGCCTCGAACTCACCAAACAACTCAGCCAAAGACCTCCCAGCGAAGTTTCGGCAATCTTCGCGACGATCCGTGGCACACCTAGTGAGACTCTCCAAGAGCTCGTGGTCGAGGCCCAGGGCCGCATCGTCATCGTGCACCTGGTTGTGACGGAGAAAGAGGGCATTGCTGCGGCCGTGGATCAGGTTAAGGAGAAACTTGACGGACGGGGTCTTGATGACTTGATCAATAATGCGGCGATTACGGAGACCTCGCCCGATGGTGCCGTGTCGATGGGTGCCTTGCGGGAAACATTGCAGGTTAATGTTGAGGCTGGGCATGAGGTGACGGTTGCGTTTTTGGCGCTGTTGAGAGAGGGGAGGGAGAAGAAGGTTCTCAATCTGTAAGATGGTGCAGTGTTTTCGAGAGGGAGACTGATCACTGACAATGTTTATAGAAGCTCCAGCGTGGGTTCTATCGCATTAGCACGTCTATACGCCGTGGCGCCTCATCCGGCGTACAAGATATCCAAAGCTGCGCTGAACAATCTCACGGCACAGTATGCACTGGAACTCGAGAAGGATGGGTTCACTTTTGTTGTGGTTTCGCCTGGTGTAAGCTTTTAATTGATGTCTGTTCTTCCTGGGCTCTTCGCTGACGGTTGATGCAGTGGCTGAAGACGGATATGGGAGGTGAATATGCGCAACTCGATGTTTCTGTTGGTGCATCGGCAGTACTTGACGTTATAGCGAGAGATGGGAAGGAGCTGAGATTCCGTGGTAGTTCTAGAAGCGCATACTACAATCTTCACCTGTTTGTTCCGTCGAATTCAGGTCACACATACAGCCAGGAAGTGAACTATTCTGATTTAAATCCATCCCCTCTTTTCGAGCCCAATCCCAACCCCCTGAGCAAACCATGGATGAAATCAAATGCTAAATCCTCAACGCCATCAACAGACTCCACACAATCCAAATCATCCTCGACATACTTAATATAAGACAAAGCACTCTTCACCATTCACATGAACCAGTCCATGAAGCAATCAAACGTTATATACGCATCCCTCGCAAACCTTGCTCCAAATCATGAGCATGAGTCACCCCGGTGGCCGTTCGATGAGATTGACCACCCACAGGCGAGCCACACTCTGGACATCTGGACAATTGCATAGCACCACCACACTCTCCAATGGTAAATGGATGTCCATTTTCGCAATAGTACCAGTGACCTGTTCCTCTGAACTCTTGCGCCATGGCAGCCAGGACGGCCATGCGCTCTTCATTGCTCACCGGGGTGTAGAATGTCGCTCCGCGGAGCATCACTCGAGTGCCCTCGATCTCTTCAGCAAGCCCGCGTGTCTGTCGCGGATGGAGATCGCAAAGCCTCTGGGCGTCTTCAATAGCCACAGTTCCCTCCTGTAATAGACTCTCCGCGTGAGTTGGCTCAGCCACGCTCTGTCGCTCTAGAGCGCATAATTGGGCTACAAACAGGTTTCCCTCTGCCTGTTGCAAGACTCGGTGCGAGTTGACCGCGTCGTCAATCAGTCTCTTGCTCTCTTTCTTGTTCTCTCCTAGGTTGACATGCAGATCACTCTGGCTCGCACCTACACGGACTTGCTTCTTCAGGGAGAGGAAGTCTCCAAGCAGAGCCGTATCCAGGCGAAGCAGCAGTGAGGCGGCTTGGAGGTGGCCTTTTGTTTGAAGCACATTTTCATCGAACTCGAATTGACCTGGGATCCTCTTGCGTCGGCGTGCAGCTTCAACCATGTTGCGTACCTGGTTGAATGGCTGCTCCTCCACCTTCACCCTCTCCTTGTACTCGGTTATCTTCTCCCGCAGAACCATCAACTCCTTCCACCGTTGCTTATCATGTTTGTTGACGTGATTTCTCATCAGTCGCACTTGATGTTCAGGGGGGCCCTCGATTCGGATCTTGACATCGCCTTGGAATAGTCGTTTTGCTGTTGCTGCTGTCTCCGGTGTCCCTTCCCGGCTCTGTAGCTGAGATAGGCACCGAGGCAGGTCTTGAGCCATCGGTATGTACTGCTGATTTAAATACAAGATGAACTTTTTCGTCGCCTCGTCTAACAACGCGCGTCTCACAAGTCTTCCATAACGGGACAGGTTTCGCAGTGAACCTCGACATGTGGCACACGTGCGAATATCATCAATCGAAAATGGTTGCGAAGACGAAGCAATCGAGACCGGCTTCTCTGTTTCATCCATAATGTAATGCTTTTTAAGATCCATCTGAGCATCCATGCTTTCAACAGTCAGAAAGTGCCCGCACTGCGGGAACATGCAAGGATTCTCTGTTAAGTCTACCTCTCGATATAATTCCCCTAGGATAAAGTCGACTGGGGTGTCTCTAATGCTATCAGATCCACACACTTGGCAGAACCTCCCCGGGGGGCAGAGTTCCCCGCACACAGATGGACACTGGTGGCCACAGGGTAAGCTTTTCTCGCAGCGCTGAGAGCATGGAACATGGTCGCAGGGTGCAGCGCAAGGCATCGTGCATGTGCTGTGCTGGCATGAAGACAGGCATTGAGATACTGCGCATGGAGCACACGGCTCGGAGCATTTCCGAGGGCATTTAGAATGGCCACATTGTACACTACAGGGCGATGTACATGGTGGGCACGAAGCCTCTCCATGACATTCAGCAGTGCAGGCATGGGCACATGTAGAATATAGCCGTCCACATTTCTGTGTACATGTGCCATGGTCAACTTGGGGAGTATCAGTGGTGCGTTTCGTACATGCTAAGCATTGTCGTCTGCAATTATGACCACATTGCAACACACTCTGACATACACGCGTGCACTGGTAGTCCACGCTATTAACATCAATGTGGCAAGCAACGGTGGCCTGGTGATCGCAATGCGGAATCTGTTTGTTCACAAATGTCGGGCAGTTGACCGTGCTGAGGTCTTGCGCCTGCCAACAAGGGAGACTAGCCATTTGATGACCACAAGGTAGGAGTCGATCGGCATCAAACACTGGTATGGTGCATTTCTTTGGGCATGGATCCCCACATAGCTTTGGGCAGGGATGTGTGCACCCTTTTTGGGGGCGTTGGCAAGGCTCCAGGCAATAAACAGCCATATGTAGCATGTCAGAGTGACATTTCTGCTTGCAGGGATGACCGCATTGCAGGCGCTTGCCGCATTGCAGACTGCAGCCTCCTTCTGGTGAAAACTGCACAAAGTGCTCTGGCTCTGATACCGCAATAGGAGTTTCAGGATGGCGAGGGCAGCTTAGATCCAGACTAGGACCAATATTACTGTCTGTTTCTAGGATATCAAGCACCTTCCCCCACATCTCAACACCTCTTGACGTTGCTGAATTTCCGATGATATACATGCCATGTTTTGCACGGGAGAGAAGGACATTGATCCGGTTTGGTGTACGGAGGAAACCACAGCGGCCTTGGCTATTACTCCTTACCAAAGAAATCACCACCACCTTTGCCTCCTCGCCCTGGAAGTTGTCAACGGTGGCGACCCTCAGAGTCTGGAGAAGGGTGGACCTGGAGATGGCCGTTCTTGCTGGCTGGGTGTCATCTCCTGCGAGACCTGCATTGTCAAGGTCTTCCTGGTCTCGTTCTCCCAGGGTAATAGTGAAAGATCTGCTCAGTTTCTGCCGCATTCGATGAAGCTGGCCAAGATAAGGAGTTAGAACGGCAATGTCACCGCTTTGGTAAGTCCCCTGGTGGAGAAGGTGATTGACCAAAGCGACTGACAGATCTATTTCATGATCATTCCAGTGAGAAGTGGCCATTGGGTCCTGGCTAGAGGCACCGCCCTCTGGATATTGGTGATCAAGCCAGAAAAGCCTCTTTCGCATCCCGATAACCTCTGGATACTCAGACACTGATGGCGCATCCTGCAGTCGCGGATATAAAGAATCCCGAATCAGGCGGGATATTGATGGATGCATCCGCCTCTGTGTTTCCAGGGTGCAGAACGGAATCTGAATCCCAACCCCATCATCAGGCTCTACAAGCCTTTCAAATAGAGACCGGTCCAGGGAATATCGCTGACCTTCTTGACTCTCCCGAGAAAGCTCATAGTTCTGGATCTGAGGTCGAAGCTGCTGATGGTCGCCGATAAGTATCACCTGTTCCACCGATGGCAAAAGCGAAGTGAGCAAATGGGCCTCCAGAACCTCTCCCGCTTCTTCGCACATGAGCACTTTGGACGGCAATCTCCGCAGCATGTTCAGGTTGCGGGCCAACCCTGTTGTTGTCACTCCAATGACATCCGCAGCCCGGAGGCATCGTAGATCCAATTCATCTCGTATCCTATCCAAAGAAGCTTTGGTTTCGAGATGCGAAGATAGGGCTGACTGTGCCTGAGAATGCAAGGCTTCCTTCTGCTTTTCAAGCCAGTGTGCATGAAGAACCCTGCGTTCTCCAGCTGTCATCATGTCCACATGGACTTTTTTAAGCTGTGCCACCCCACGGGGTCGGCCCTGGCTTCGTTGGCCGCCATTCAACCATGACTGTATTGTACCATGAGAACCCACCCTCCGGAAACCATCCTTATCCTTGGCAAAGAACTGATCATAATGGATTGAATTGGACCGTGCGAGATATTTCTTCAGACTTTGTTCCGAGTCTGCTGAATCGAGCTTGAGTTCGTGGAACCGATTTTCAGAACCATCAAGATTTGTGTGCAGTAACCACTGATCGCTCCTTTCCAGGCGTGTCCTTTCGACTTCTCGAGATACTGTCCGCAGATTCAGCGGCTGCAAGCGCTCCGACTTCGACTGCGACCCAATACGGATAATCTGGGAAGTAATTTTGTTTTCCAAGAGGTCCTCCAGAAGTTGGTCGAGCGCGTGGTTTGTGTAGCACACACATATGATAGGCCCGAGCCCTTTCTTGACCTTAGCTTTGTTGGCTAGAAGGACTTTGATCAGGGCCACTCCGGTGAAGCTTTTCCCAGTCCCCGGTGGGCCTTGGATCAACCCCATTCGTCGCTGGAGCGTGCGGACTAGTGCTAAAGCCTGTGCATCATCGAGTTTGGACTGCTTTTGAAGCCTTTCCATATCGACAGGCTGTGAATGCTGCACTTTCAGGCTAGAGCCATCATCCATGAGACACTGCAAGTCGAAGCTGAATCCCGGGGCTGCCGCGTACACGGGTGGAGGCACATCGACCAAAAGCGAGAGCGAATTGAGATCCTTAGACGCGAGGAATTCCGACATGGGAATATCCGCAGCCTTTTGCATTCTCTGGAGAGCGAGCAAGGTGGGCTGGAATGATGGGAGAAGAATACCGGGGAATTCCACCAGCGAAATGGAGGGTCGATTCCTCCTCGGCGCATGACAATCTAGGATGTATTGCCAGTTGCTCTCGGTAGGCTCGACTAGCTCCAACATTACGGAGGCCATGTTAGATTCCTCGGAGAACGATCCGGTTAACTTCGGTCGCTGGTTCTCGGTTGCGTTGGGCCTTGTCCTGGGGCGATCGGGGGTCGTTACCGTGCAAAAGATTGCATGGCCTCGTGGATCAAGAAGACATACAAGGGCACTTGACTGCAGTCGTTTAGACAGTTCCCACCATTCCTGTTGTTTCTTCTTCGCCATGCCCCGGACATTCGCCGGCTGTGCAAACCGAACGAGGAACTGCAATCCGGCCGTCCTATGGAGGTCCACGCCGTGTACGACCACCTGTCGGTAAACATGAGCTCTTGTTTGGCTTTTCCGGGTCTCTTTGTGGGCAGGGCGCGGTTGGAGTTCCGCATGGATGACATTTCTGAGTTGGCCAACGGTGTCTTCTCTCAGAAGTCGGAAATTCCTATCTAACAGTCCAGCAAGACCGTCAACATGCCACTGGCGTGGGTCTTTCACCGGAAGATACTCAGAGCGCGAGCATAAAATCTCCTGGAATGTCGGCATGATCTGGATCTTGCAAATATCCGCATGGTCATTGTCATGGCGGCCCCCAGGCGGGTCTTTCTGTGTCACAAACGCAACAGGCGATTGACTGGCTAGGAGTTTCTTCGAAGTTCCTGACAACGTTGGTAACGAGAGTCCGATCTCAAGGCGGCGCTGCAGCCGCTCGAGGTAATGGTACGATGACTGGTGGAGGGGATCTGTGGCATCCAAGGCATGAAGAACCATGAGGTGGTCGGCGAACCGTTGCGCAATCGGTTTCAGTGGCTCTTGGATAAAGGCAGTGGAGTTCAGCTCGACCACCTGCCAGAAAACCAGCAGAGACAGTTCGAGATATGTGGGTGCTGCATTGCTCTTGCTCTCGCTCTCGCTCTTAGTATCTATTTCTAGTTGTACGGCATCCGCCAGGAATCCCAGCAAGGGCTCTCCTCGGCGACCGGCGGGCCCGAAGATGCAGTTGTATATCGTGACGACCGCCTGTTCAAGAACCAGGGACGCAAGAACGTTCGGATGGGTGATGATTTGCATGAACGGAAGCATCTGATCCTTGAAGATCTCGCGTTTCGTCGACATCGGGATGGCAGAAAACTCTCGTTGAATCAGCTCCTGAATCCGTTTGAGTCCGCCCTCGTGGGAGAGAGACTTGATAACATCCTGCAGTGTACCTTCGTCAACCTCGATCAGCTTTCTGGCCTTTGTGAAAAACGGGCCCAGTTCAGACCCAAGCGGACGGATGGTTTGACTATTGGGGACTTTTCTCTTCCAGACGGAAAACTCGTTGTTGAACTCATCGGCCTTCTGGCTTCTTCGCCCGGTTGATCTGGTGGTGGGTTGACTTTGCAGTTCGTTCTGGCGGACATGGGCAAATCGACAGGGCTTAAACCTGCAGGAACCATGTCTCGCGAAGTCGTGACAGATCCTTTGGCGATTAGTTCAATACCCAGGGGGTCAGGGTATCGGTGAGTTCTGCTTACTTTGCGGCCATTTTGTAGATAGAGAAGTGGTGTTCTGTCACTTATGTTATGTGTGTGTTTCTGAGGCAAGATTGATATAATTCTTTGGAGAAACAGGAGAAAGTAATGAGACGAAATTATGAATAGAAATACGAATTCTTATCGAGGGTGACATATACAGTGAACAGCCTCGTTCGCCCAGACACCCTGTTATCATTCTAGACAAGGCTTTTTCAGCCTTAGCAACTCAGACCTTGATACCCAATCACTCTTACTGCCGCAGATAATCATGTTGGTGTAAGCGCTGGGGGTGGTCGCAGTATCAAGCTGGTTGGATCATAACGCTCGCTATTGCACGATAATATTGAATGTCCTTAGTATTATTGCCTTCATGATATTAAGCAATGTTAAAATAATTCCAGTGATAATTTTATACCTGTTTGGTGTTATCACGGATTTAAGAGCTTTGACATACGCCGTGCTCCTTTCTTTTTCCTATTTTGTTCCCCTGCCACTTCCCTCATAAACAACAAGGCAAAGACACTCAACCACCCATCTCTGCACCAAGGGACAACTGTATGGGTCTTGCACCTGGTGTGGACGCCAATTAGCAATCCTCCACCTGTGCTGGTCATACAACCATAATTTTTCAACCATTTCGGTCGGGAGTGCAAGGTCTGGCGTGCCTGATCCCATATCAGAAGGCCTACCACCCTGGCCCTCTGTTCTTGTCCGTCCGTCATCGCGACCGTATTTGGTTTAATAGTCGAAGGGCCTTCCATTCTCCTGGTCTTTTGCCGTTCAGATTTGGCACTGATGTGATCTTCGCTGATGTGGGGCGTAATATTGGGACCTGTGAATTACTATACCTAATCCGGTTAGCTCTGCCTAATATGGGTTAGCGCCCCAATACGCCGTCATGTCACCTCCTCTATAGCCTTTTTATCAGTCGTGAATGCCTATTTTACCTGCCTGCCTCTTCTCACTTTCCACCGACCTTCTCACCCACCATGGACTTCCTTCGATCCACCTCGAACACGTATCAGTCTTCATCTTCTGAGCTCTCATACTCTGAGTTCTCGTCAGTTGAATCTGAATCTGAGGATCCTCTTGCGCAACTGGCGAAGGAAGTGAAGCAGCAGCCATTCACCACCAATGAGAGCCTACAAAGGTCCCTAGAACGCCGTCAGCGAGCGCTTCAGCAAGACCAAACTCGGGATCAGTACCTTGTCTTCACGTCTGTCCCCTCAGCGCAATCTTCCAAACTGAGTGATGATCGGTCGCGAACAAGCAAGTACAGTCGATTCTCTTTCAATGCAGAAACGGGAATCTTGATCGCGAAAGTCATGCCAAATCCTGCACACGAACTTGCAATAAGATTATTTGATTCGCTGATCTCTCTCGAGCTGCGTGCGATGAACGTCCATCGTGATGTGAGGCCTTTCGGTTCGACAACAGTTACAGTTGGAAATTGGAAAAAGGAGGCTGACTGCTGCTGGGCTCCGGCTTCGACAAATGCAAGACTGAGTTTTGTGGTGGAAGTAGGATTGTCAGAGTCTGCGCGACAACTTGCTCTTGATGCGCGCGGTTGGCTTGAGACTTACTCCTCATCTGTGGAACTTGTGGTTACAATCAGCATTAAACGCGAAAACCCTGAGATCATCTTGCACCGATGGGAACGTTTTCCTCACGGATATGGCGTCCTTACAAGGTCATCCCCTCTTTCAGCGCGTCGTACTGCATTCCTCAAATTATCTCGAACGAATAACACGACATCTGTTACCGGAGAGTCCTACATGAATGGCACAACTACGACTACTATACAGCTGGATCTACCATTCGACAAAGTTGTTGGCCGTCCTCCTCACCAGCCCCTGGAGAGAGACTTAGTGATACCTGAGCAAGAGCTGAGAAGTTTTGCCGAGGATATATGGAGTGAGCAGAGTCTCCTATAGTGTCATAAGATCCCCATGGAATTACTGTAATCAACTCATTGCTTGGCCATGCAAAGGTAGTGATTCAAAACTGAGGTTCTGGGTAATGCAAATTGAATCAAGGACACAGGTTGAAGACCCAACTTCGACCGCGGTCAAAAACAGGGCCGCCCTCAGTAACAGTGGGAAGCAGATTGCTCGAGACATATAATTATGACCGCGGTCGACATCAAGAGGAGGAGGCACCCACTGCGCAGGTGGAAGAAAACAAAGAATAAACCAGATTCTAAAGAATATAATTATTCAGATTACCTAATCTATACTAGTCCTAATCCATCTTAGCATCCTATCACTGATATGACTGGTTTGGTATGTTGTTACTCTGCTATTATCGTGGCCGAGGCTGCAGCGCAGTAGATCCATTGGCTGACAATGTCCATGTTCTCTGACACAACAGACCTAGTGTAGTGGGGTGACCTGTCACCACCACTTACCTCTGCGGCCTACCTATATGTAGGATCCGCCGGCCTCCTAGATACATTAATCAATCACCCATCTGTTTCTCTTTCTCATTCGGGTCTCAGTTCCCTCCACCGCTCGCTGATCCTATCTGGTATTATGCATGCATGGGTATTCAATGGGTGCCCTTGCTGAGGTCTAATGATATGTGAGAACCTGAGAAGGAGCTGAAGTTGGTCATGTGTTGAGCCGGTCGCCAGAGATGCGGTATTGGGGTCAAACTAAATGATGATAGAGAGACAGATGAAACGGGCGAATAGAGGCAAGCTCCATGAGGTACGTTGGTTCGATGAGATGAGGTCTGATTC